>CM022702.1:51584938-51653155 GCA_012295165.1 Asparagus setaceus | reverse complement strand
TGAAACTAGCTTAACAATCCAACTCCATTCTTGTGAGATTGAGATAGCTAAGTGGATCTACTCTAGATTCCCATTTCTTTAATTAATCCTCCATAATTTACATTCTATCATCTTAAAGTCTCTTTAACCGTTATGCCAAAACTCCAAAGTTATGATGAGAGTTGTAGATTATATTTTTTATATTCTAACATAATTGACCATATGCATCCGCCTCAATCTTTGCATGCAAGTAACAGTCCGCACTGTAACTACACTCTTACAGGCTATCAAACCTCCACAAAGTGTGTAACCAGTAAATTTCAGAATTAACATCACTTGTGTGAGATGTAGAGGCAGTCAACATGGGCGTTGTTTGGATGGAGCGTAAAGTTTTGCTGCCACCTGCCTTATTGGCTTGATATATACAGATTACCGACAGTCTCTTTTCAACCTCACTCATTTGGATCTAGATGCTTCTTTCATTTTTAGTGAAGGGACTAGAAATGAACACTCTTCAAAGATTGAGGCGAGCAAACATTATTATTAGCATTACCAAACAATTCAAGGCCGGCAATGGCAAAGCAGATAAAGGCAAGTGATATCAGAGTTAAGTAAATCTAGATAAGTTTTTTCACAAGGTACAACAACAACTGTTAAGACATAGTCCATATGTTGTCTCTTGTTTGAGTAATAACAAATTTTTATTTGGTACTAATATTGGTTTGAGAGGATGTAGTACTGGTAAATACGTGTATAAGAAGTGTACGAGGCAAAACGACGAAAATCAATTCAAAAGCTGATTTTAGCCTTTCTACCATTAATGGTAAGAAAAGCTCATTGATTGTCAACATGTGTCATCGATGATTTTTACTCCAGAGACTTTTATATCATCAATGGGCTTCTCAACCATCGATGGAGCCTCGATGCCATCGATGGTCGATAGCCACCATCGATGGTAAATGCGCTGATTGCATATTTTTTAGATCAGCTGTTCGTTGTTTATATATTCTCTAACTTCTACCATATTTGGGATATCTCTTTTTGACCTATTGGGGAGTTTATATCATTGAAAGTCTGTTTGTTATCCACCGATTTTGACGTTTGGAGTATTATTGAGGGTGGTTATAGTGAACCTACGACCATTGTAGGTGAGACCACCATTGTTGCTCCTAGAGATTATTCGCGGGAAAAGTCGGGTTGATCTTCATTGATGAACTCATTACAGCTTTATGCGTTACAATGAATTCAAAAGTTCGTCTTTTTATAAGACTTGATTACAATGAAAATCAAAAGAAAAAAATTACGATATTTTCCTGAAACAAACACAGGACCCTGTTTATCATACTCCTACTTGCGTGGGATCTTTGCATGTGCCGGGGTTTATCCGTGAACCACCACGTGATCTGATCCGGTGTAAGATCTACACGATCAAGGGAATTATTTTACGAAGGAAATAATCGCCAAAGTGAGTGAAATCGACCAAGCGAAATCACCACTCTTCTCGGGATCAAAACAAAGTTTGATCGGAGATCGCTGTAGATCCGACCCTTAGATCTCGAACTTCTTCGCTTTATCTTGTGGGTTATTTGAAATCTCGGATCTCGCTATCGGATCTAAGCGTGGATCGCTGTTGAATCCGACAGAGCCTCCCCTTCTCCTCCAAAATTCCAATCTGAAAATTGAGACACCCCCTGTATTTATAGGCTTTAAAGCGGGTCGTGGGTCGGATCTGTGCCTAGCCACCTCTTGGTGGCTCGGTTTGGGTCGAGCCACCAAGTGGTGGCTCGGCCACCGAGCTGCCCAAGTGGCATGTTTTCGTCATTTTTCTTTCGAGTCTGATCCGGTTCAGTCTCGTCGATGTTCGCTAATCTGAAGCTTCATAGTTAGGTTTATCCCATTATTCGTATGCGGTTTGTCGCTTCGCTGACTTACGCCTCGCCGACTCGCTTCATGCATTTCATCGACTCGCTTTATGTGTTTGCGTCGCGGTCACTTTTTATTATGTTGTCAACGGTTCGCCGTTACGTCGTCGGATGGCTCGCCGATTGTCAACTCATTATCACGAGTCATGTTCGGGACTTATAGGCAATTTTCAACGCCATTAGATAATTCTCCAAAGTATTTCTCACCGTTCTTTTATAGAAGAGCTTGAAATATTTTGGATATGATAGGCCCAAACCTTCAATCGGCATAACAGACTCAAAAAATTTTAAATCTTGATTTCTTCAATTCTTTTAGATTATCCTGTGCTTTGTCGAACGAACCAAGTGAAAGTGCTCTGTTTATTTATTGTCCGACACCGGAAATCTTGAACCGGAACGGTAACTGAATTTTTCTTTAGCTCGTATCGGTGAGTTGTCGTAGAACTGACCATCAAACTTCTTGAGATCTCTCCTTTAGTCGGTGAATTCTCCACTGTGACGTAATGACCGGTGTCAACACAGTTTAAGCTCTTAAGGTGTTAGAGCTAGGAGAACCAGTTTATACTCGTATACCCCCGGGGATTTCGGGAATCAATATTTCCATTGGAGGTTGTCGAGTTATCCTTAAGAATATAAAAATATTCTCCAGAAACTTCTTGATAAAAATGGAAAACAGTTTAGACTCGTTTACCTTATTAGAGTAATTACGATGCTCGAATAAACCAAACCGGATAAAACGTGACCCTCAATGGGTGATAACCCCGCTGAATAAATATCCAGGGCCCCTCTGGATGTGTGGGGAGAGAAAGAAAAAGAAGGAATCAATCGACGGGCTGATTCGGGGCTGTTTTGATGCCTGGTTTAGCCCGGAATTGCCTGGTGGGTAATATACCCACAATGTATGTGGTCATGCTCCTCCGTGCCTGATGAACATGCCGCGAGACCAACTACAGCAGTCGGTGCATCAACGGCGGTTACCCTTTCGATAGCCTCGCTAACCCATGAAGCTATACCGATGGAAGTGTGCACGGTTATCCAAATTAAGGATGTCTATACGGCCTTTAACTTAAGATTCTAAAATGTCCATCCCTTTATTTTTTGCAGGGCTTACATCTCAACTCCATGATCTGGCGAGGGCGCTGATATCAAACAATGACCCAGATCGGATTATTATCTGTATGGAAGTTTGCTCATTTTTTCTTTCAGTAAACATGATGATCGCACAAGCTTCTCCACTGCATTTTCTCTCCGCCGCTTCAGCCGGTCCTTAACCCTAGAATGACTTTGATAAGGGATGCCGTTACCCGAGTTAGCTAAGGAAATTGCCGATGATCTTGATCATCCGAACTCAAGCTTTAAATTACGGAGTTGCAAGCGCAGGTGTTTCTTTGTATATAGCCGATCAAGCGGAATCTCGCCTGAAGCATCGCTACGATGCTCGCTTTTACCGGACTCGAGGTTCAAATTCAGCAGACCTAGATCAGTTAAGACCGACTTGCCAGAAATTAACATCCCCGAAAGCAACATTCATTCTTGTATTGCCAAGTGAGGCTAAGATAGCGCAAATTAAGGTGAACTTCGGTGGAGGAAGAGAACTTAAGTGTCTTGGAGTCGACAAGGGTTAACGAAGAGGAAGCTCAAACCGCCATATCCAAGAAACCGGAGCTCTCGAACAAAAGCTAGCTGAAGTTGAGGAAGAAGTCAAGACATTGAACGCCAATGAGGAGTCTTTCGGCCGAAGGCGTATGAGCACCAACAAGCTTACAACGATGAGTTGCCATAAACTTGATGTTTGAATAATCACATTTCTTCGCTGAAAGACTCGACTCTTCATTAATCGAATAAACTTCTATCCTCCTTTTATTATTGTTTATTATGATTTCTTATTTCGCTTGAAATAATCAACCACAATACTCATAGGATTTTTGGTAAACCCTCACCATCAACGGATTTGACGAGCCTTTACCGATTACCGCTTAAATGCTAGCATCGGATTACCTAAACCCGCTTCACACGTGACGTTGTGCTAAAAGAATGAAACTCTTTTAGACTTGGTGCTATGATGTTGAATACATAGGTTTTGTCTTTACCGCAAGAGACTAACCCAACGAAAGTGTTAGGTGTTGACTTTAGGGTTATGGCCAACCCCGTACCATCAACGGATTTGACGAGCCTTTACCGATTATCGCTTGAATCGCTAGCATGCGGATTATCTAAACCCGCTCAAGACGCGGACGTTGTGCTAAAAGAATGAAACTCTTTTAGACTTGGTGCTATGATGTTGAATACGCTTCGGCCTTCTTTACGGGCAAGAGACAAACCGCAACGCGTGTTAGCGTTGACTTTAGGGTTATTGACCAACCCCCAGCCATCAACGGATTTGACAAGCCTTTACCGATTATTGTTTGAATCGGACTAGCATGCGGATTATCTAAACCCGTTCAAGACGCGGACATTGTGCTAAAAGAATGAAACTCTTTTAGACTTGGTGCTATGATGTTGAATACATAGGCTTCGCCTTTCAAGAATAGACTACCCTACCGCATGTATTAGATGCGGGCTTATCACTACTTAGGCTTCGGGATAAAATTCCCCAGACTTGAATTCTGGTGTCTTCTTTAATCGGTAAAAGACTAAACCGACAACGCGTGTTAGGCATTGGCTTATCCCTACTTAGGATTCGAGATAAAATTCCTCACAAGTGTAAGGCGTGGATTGTGGTGTTATTAATAACAACCTGCCATAATTTTGCATATGTGGCCTTTTGTTATTTTTACGGTTAAGAACTAACCGGCAACGCGTGTTAGGCATAGACTTATCCCTACTTAGGATTCGGGATAAAATTCCCCAAGATGAGTCTTGGTATCCTTTTCGCGGAGAAAGGTTAACCAGCCACGCGTGTTAGACGTAGACTCATCCCTACTTAGGCTTCGGGATAAAATTCCCTAGACTTGAATTCTGGTGTCTTCTTCAATCGAAAAAAGACTAAACCGGCAACGCGTGTTAGGTGTTGACTTATCCCTACTTAGGATTCGGGATAAAATTCCCCAAGATGAATCCTGGATTGAAGAATTTTTTATTGAAAAGATAAATTTGATGTGGGAAAGGAAGAATTTTATATTCTGTCTCCCGATGCTAGAGGAAGAATTTTATATCCTATCTCCGGTCTTCTTTTTAAGGATAAAGATAACCCAAACAAGAGAGAAAGAATTTTATATCCTATTCTTACTCCCTCGAGAGGAAGAATTTTATATTCTATCTCCAGTGCAAAGGAAACAAAAAGTGGGATCTCCACTTCGAGAATCTTAGGAGGTGAAACTAAGAGTGGGATCTCCACTCTAAGAATCGAAAAGATTCAGATAACTTTTACTTTTATAGGATTTGCTACCTGATCTGGAAATGGCTTTCTCGTTTATCGAGATGAAATTCTAATTTCAGCCCTAACCTTGGGAAGGCGTGACCGAAGAGGAAAGGATGGAGCCCTTCTGTTTATCAGAAGGGGATCTTAGCATTGAAAGTGGATCTCTTGTTCGTGGAAGGAATCAATAGGGGATTTTGCTGGTGGATTGGACCAGAAAGATTTTTTTTTTAGTGGACTCACCGTCAATGAATTTGATCAGTGAGGTAATTTGTGGTGGAGGACAGATTTAGGGCTATCCTCAAGGACAATGGGTGAAATATTCCACGAGGAACTTCCCGTCAAAATGGGTTATCTCAATTATACTAAGGATAATACCTTTTCAGGAATTTTCCATTTATCGGCATTAATTGCCTGTCACCATTTTGAGTGATTAGACGATATGCACCGTTTGAATAGGCTGTGTCTATCACAAACGGTCCTTCCCATTTGGGTTCAAACTTACCCTTTTTCCTGGAATTGAGAATTATTGATCGTCGAGCAGCGAGGACCAGATCTCCTTCCTTAAAGCTTCTCTGTCGGACTCTCTTGTTAAAAGCCCTCGACATTCTGGCTTGGTAAAACTCGATGTGTTGTTGAGCTTCCAGGCGTTTTTCATCCAACATCTCGAGCTCTTCAAGACGTCTCCGATGTTGTTCTTCCGCCGTCATCTCAGTTGCGAGGGCGATACGAAGTGATGGGATTTGGATTTCTAATGGAAGTACAGCTTCACATCCGTATACCAGAGAATATGGGGTAGCTCCGGTAGGCGTGCGTATTGTGGTGCGATATGCCCAGAGTGCTTCTCCGAGTTTATCATCCCAATCACGTTTATTGGTCTTCACGAGTTTCGACAAGATCTTAATGATTGTCTTGTTGAACGCCTCCGCTAATCCGTTTGCAGCGGGATTATAAGCCGTCGACGAGACGTCTTGAATCTTAAACTTCTCGCAAAACCTGATGAAGGCATTGCTGACGAATTGAGGACCGTTGTCATGTATGATCCGTCTCGGCACGCCGTGTCGATAGATGACGTGATGCTTGATGAACCTGATGACATTGTTCGTTTTCACTTCTTTAAGCGGAATTGCTTCAGCCCACTTGGAGAAATAGTCGGTAATCGCGAGAATGAACCGATCACCTTTAACTGACGGAGGAAAAATAGGACCCACAATGTCCATACCCCACGTCTCGAACGGCCAAGATGTAGCCAAAGGATGCAAATGCTCCGGGGGTTGATGCATGTAATTCGCGTGTATTTGACATGCGGCACTTTCGGCGCATTCGACAGCATCATTAATCATCGTTGCCGTAAGTATCCCATTCTTCCTCGACACGATCATAAATCTTGGGACCGGTTAGTGTGCCACACTCTCCTCCGTACTTCCTTAAGGACTTCTTTCTCTTCTTTGTTCGAAGGCACCGAGCAAAGAAGTCGCCGCATTCGCGACGACATAACGCCCGTCTCGCATTATAAAAGAACTTTGGCACTCTTTGTCGGATCGATTCCCTCTCTTTTACGTCTTCCGCAAAATACCATATGACGTGAGTCGATTTTTGAAAACGCCAATCCGGCTCCAGCTCAACTTGGGTTGAGTGCACCTCTTTGATGACCACACCCTTTGTTATCTTCCTCCTCGCTATATATTGGTACAAATAGTTGGTGAGTTCTCACGCGACTAACCGTCAGCCTCGGAGGTTGCGCTTAACGATATCGCTAACGCCGCTAATGCATCCGCGTATGCCTCGAGGTGCGGAATATACTCAATGAAAAATTCTTCAAACGAGTCCGCCATCAAAGCTACCGGTGATACGGAATCAAGTCCATTCTTGACTTCAGTCCCACGGACTGTCGACTATGAGTTGGGAATCTTCAAAGGCTTCAGATTTTCGCGAATTTTCTTTATGAACCGAGTCCAATAAGTAACGCTGTATTCGGTCACATTATGGAGCACGGCCTTAGCAATAGCACCGAGGCATCACATGCTTCCTGAAAACTAAGACAACTCTAACTCAAAGAAATCTTAGAACATCCAGGGTACTTTGCCACAAGTTGCTCGAGAAGCTCACAAAGTATAATTGCCATATTTACCGATGCGATGTAGTGTTGACTTCGTGGGTTTTATCTAGCAAGTCGTCATATAATTCAGATGCATCCGTTGTTGGGTTAGTTGCTAAGAGATCGCAAATTGCCTGCCCCTTGACCGACTTCTCTGCTTGAAGTGTAAGTCGATTGAGACAAGAGCAATGCCCATTTTGCCAAACGCCAATTCATGGAGGTCGGTTGCGCCATGAATATCCGGATCGGATTTACGCTGGAGATAACATAAATCGCCCGCCCAACTAAGTAATGCCACATCTTTTAAATCGCGGAAAACCAACGCGAAGGCACTCCTTCTCATCGGATAGCGGATTCAAAGACCACTAAAGTCCGGCTAGGTAATACACCGCTCGCGGAGGCCATCGCCTTGCACGAGTAAAATGCTTAACGAATGGTTCATTGCCTTGATGTAAATCAAGAATGGTTACTCCGACTGCAGTAACGAGAACGGAGGATTCGCTAGATATGCTTTGATATCCTCAATGCCTTTTGACAAAGGCCGCCCCGCACAAATGACACTTTCTTTGTTAGCTTGGAGAATGGCCGGCATTTTTCTGAGAGGTTCGATATGAATCACCGGATATAAGCTAATCGCCAGAACCCTCTCGAAGTTCTTTTAGATTTTTGGGGTTGTAATTCATGTATTGCTTTCACTTTATCCGGGTCAATATGAATTTTAGTGGTGACAACGAACCGAGGAATTTGCCATTGAACATTCCGAGGAAGGATTTGGTATGGTTCATCTTTAACCGATGACTCGCGCATGAGATCGAACATTGTCCTCGTGTCTTTGATGTGGTCATTTTGTCGCGGCTTTATGACTAAGTCATCGACGAAGCACTCGACCGCTTTTCAAGATGTTCCCGAAAATCTTCATCGCTGCTCGCCGGTACGCGGGCGCGCGTTCTTCGACCGAATGGCATGACCGTAGCGTAAGACACCGAGGGAGTTCTCAACGCCGTGTTTTTCATCATCCCGTGCATCTTGATTTGATTATAACCCAAAACCGTTTATGAAGGACATTCTCTCAAATCCACACGTATTGTCAATGATAACGCCGCTGATTGGAAGAGGAAAGTCGCCTTTTGGGCATGCGGCGCTCAGATCTCTCAATCGGCGCATTCCGACGCCCCATTCTTCTTTAGAATCGGGATAATATTCGCCACTCAATCTGGATATTGTTCTTCCCTGATAAAACCCGACTCTATGAGCCTTTTCACTTCCGCTATAATCACTTCCATAATTTGCGGACGAAATCATCTCTGCTGTTGCTTGAAGTTTGGCATCCGCCTTGATGTTGAGACGGCAAGGGCCGCCACATTTGGGTCGAGTCCCCGCATGTCTTCGTAGTTCCAAGCTAAGACGCCGATATATTCCCCGATGAGAGCAATCAACTCTTCTTTCTCCTCCGGGGAGACCTGCTAATGAATATGGGCTTAGGTGTGCTTCACACCCATATTGATCTGACCACTTCATCCTGGTGGGGGTTCTCTTTGTTCAATCGGTCTCCGTATTGCATATTGAGGTGATGGATCCATGGGTCTTTCCACGCTAGTATTCGCCATCATCCTCCATCGTGGTGGTCTACCAGAGTCATATTCGACATCAAACCCTTGAACATTTCACCGATCGACGCCGAATCCCAAGCAAAGGAATCGATGAATATCCATCTCCGAATTGGATAATTGGTTATCGATCAATCAAAGATTCGCCTTCTAAAGAAGATACATACCCCAATCCTCCTCAATCCATAGTAATTGTCGGGTTTCTCCTTTGGGACGTGCAGCCTTTGGTTTGAGGACCTCGTCCAAATAAAGACCCTCTCCTCGCAGAAAGTCATACCCCATCTTTCCATGAGATTCTCAGGCTTCGACTATATCTCAACAGATGAGAGCCGTGCTTATCGTCATTAAAATCTTCAAAAGTGGTCGGTGGCCGAATCATATCTCCTTTACCATAGACCAAATCTTTTCATCACGCTTTACTTAATGATGAATGCTATCCCGAAGAATCCTGATATGCTTCAGTTACACAAGACGACCAATCGGCATGTGCAACTCGGGTCATCATACAACTTTCATCACATCATTAAGAGACAATAGTACTCTAAATCATTATTTATTTCATTGTCTAAGTTGCCAATTACAACTATCATCCGACGATTCTCCATCGCCAAGATTGACTATAAGGGTACAATGTCATTTATGACAAAACCACCATCGTAATCAAGCCCGGCCAAAGCTTTCATCGCCGCTATCCGTGCCTTAGGCCGATGATTCAAGATCGGACTCGTATCGTGAAGGAGGGAGTCAAGAAGTAGTTCTCTAACCCTTAAACTGCTTATCCGCGACCACCGCCTTGACTTCATTATTCGTGTCAACATATTTTAGACACTGATGAAGGGTGGAAGGGACTATAATATTATTATGGATCCATGGCCGACCCAATAGTAAGTTATAGAAAGTCTCTGCATCAATCACATAGCATGTGACTTCAGACTTCAAATCTCCCATCTGGCACTTTATCCGAATTTTACCTAGCGACCGAGACCCACTGGTATTAAATCCATAAATCACCGTGCTTGTAGATGCTAGTTTACTAGCAGGAATCCCGAGGCTATACATCAGGCGGAGGGGCATGATACTCACAGCGGAACCCGGATCAACTTGGATTCGTTGACTTCTCTTGAGCCAATGTATCCCAGAAATATAGCTACCGTCGCGGCTTTGAATTTTTCGCCGCATGTCTTCCTTGGTAAAAGTAATGGAGGGAAAGTGCTTGGTTGCGCAGGTTGCATTGTCAATAAGACTCGTTCTTCAGACTTGGCTCGATCCGAGTGAGAAACATCTCGAGTCACTGTGGCTTTTCAGAGGGCCTCTCCATTTCTTTTGACAACCAGAAGTGTACCATAGAGGGTTATCCTCGCTGGGATGTTAGCCAATTGGGCCATAATATCGCTGCACGGAGCTCAAACTTTCGGCTTGTCCCTTCCAATCGGACGATTGAATCTAGATCGCCGGACTTGAACCTCGATATCGGGTTGCTTCTCCTTCGCTTTCCATGTCCTCCTTTGGCGATCATTGTTGTGATTTTTCGCTACAGAGGAGTTATCGCCACTCCCGCCCGCTGCCTTAGCATTTGGATTTGTACTGTGTCCGCCTCCTTGTGACTAAGACTTCATGTTCCTCTTCTAAAGCCGAATGTCATTATTTGTTCGCTATTCTTCTCCGAGATTGCTGGAATGGCATGACATGGTTTCCCCTTGCCCTTTGATGTCTTCGTAGATGAAGAGGCTGCCCACTGATCATCTTCGAGCAAGTCAGGGTGGACCCCAAGAATTTCACCGTTTGGGGCAGTATGTGGCACGAGCCCCTTTTTGCGTTGTCCGTGAGGATCATCATTCACCATCTTCATCCCTACTTGCACGACGGGCTTCGGTTGAAACCAAGTTAAAGGCACCGACAAGTCGGCGGATACCGATTCGCCCCACTTTCTTTCTTTGATAGCTTTGGGGTAATGACCCCTACATTGATCAAGGCCTGGATCTTATCCTTGAGATGGTGGCACGACTTTGTTGGATGGTGAACCGCTCTGTGGAATGCGCAGTACCACGGATCTGTGAGCTTATTTGCCTCCTCCTGATTCACGATTGGTGATTGGTGACAACTGGATCTTATTGTTCTCCACGAGGTATTTGAAAATACCGGGAACCTCGTCTTCCTTGAAAGAATAGACTTTGGGGAATCTTGGTTCTGACGACTTCTGTTTTTGAGGTCGTTGCTACCATTGGGCTGCGATTGTTGCGGCACTCGCTGCTGTAGGCGTTGAAAATTGCCTATAAGTCCCCAAACACTACTCGTGACGATGAGCTGACAATTGACGAGCCATCCGATGATGTAACGGCGAACCATTGACGACGTAACAACAAGTGACCGCAACGCAAATGCATAAAGCGAGTCGACGAAACGCATGAAGCGAAGCCCGCAAGCGCGTCAACGTAAGCGTAAGAATCGCATGACATGGGATAAACCTAATTCAAGCTTCGGACGCGAAATATCGACGGGATCAATCAAGTCGACTCAAGCTTAATTAAAAAATCTCGAAGCACCCTTAGGGGTTCGGCGAAAGCCAAGCCACCCATGGTTGGCTACCGGTCGAGCCATTCGAGGGTGGTTTCGCTAAAACCATTAACCCTAGTGGTTTCTGGCCAGGCCGAGCCACCAAGAGGTGGCTAGCGGCTTTTTCCGACCTCGACCCGCCCATCCGCTTTAAATAGAGGAGGGTGGTCTCATTTTCGGGATCCGATTTTTGACAAGAAGTCGGCTCACGATCAAGATCTCGACTTTTGATAAAAAGGAGGGACTTTGGACGAGATCTCGAACTTTTGCACGAGATCCAAGATTTCGTGAACCCGCTGGCATAAAGCCAAGGAGTTCGAGAGATTTTAGATCCGATCTATATGCGATTCCTCCGCATCAAACTTTGTTTTGATCCCAGAAGAGTGGTGATCTCGCTGGTCGATTTCACTCACTTTGGCGATTATTTTCGCGGAAATAATCCCCTTGATCGTAGATCTCTCACGGATCATATCACGCCGGGCGGTCCACCTGATATATCCCTAAGACAGCAAAGATCCCACGCAAGTAGGAGTCTGATAAATAGGGTTCTGCGTTTGTTTTAAGGAAAAGTTGTAATTTTTCTTTGATTTTCATTGTAACCAAGTCTTATAAAAAGATGAATTTTTGAATTCATTTGTAAACGCATAAAGCAGTAATGAGTTCAGCAATGAAGATCGAACCGACTTTTTCAAATGTAACAAAATTGCTATGGTTATTGCTACGGCCGCAGCTTGAACGCTTGGTTTATCGCCCACTACTTTCGCTCGGCTCGGCCTTTACACGGGACGAAATTCTATTTGTGAGCATTTGTCATTTGCTGGCCTCTTTCTGCCTTTTTCTCTTAAGGAATCGCTTCTTGCTCCCTCACAAGACCTTCAAGTCTTTCCATGTCTTGACGACGCCGTTCATTGCTTCCAAAGACATCCAACGAAGGTTGTTGTGGCGTGTAGAGAATGAACTCCCGCTATCGGGTCCCGACAATTCATTGCCTTGTTTTGAACCGCTTGACGGCCGTCACCGCTCTCCGCCCTTCTATTTTTCATGACTTAAAGTAGATCAAATGCTGAGTGGGTGAGCCCTTCCCCGCGAAAGGCGAAGTTTCTTAGATTGAACTTCACGGATACGGATTGATTTCCATTTCGGTACGGACACGGTATATCCGGCTTCATTACCTTTTGGGCGGAAATCAAAGTGTTGATCTTACTCGAGGTCCTTTATCTTTCATTCTCACCTACGCCTCTCGCTCGTGTAATTTTGAGGAGGGACGACGGTGTTACCGGGCGTTTCAAGGCTACCTCGCGATTCTCATTATCAAGGGATTATCGGATACGGCCTTCATCCCCGTCCGCTTGGTTGATGTTATTATGCACGACTTGATTCACCTCGGCATTCGCTAGTGCTTGGATTTGCCGGTCATGCATATCTCTCATTTGTCGTGATGGCCATATCCATCTCGAATTTGAAATTCTCCTTTGCTTGGCCATAGCCTCTTCAAGCATCTTGATCACTTGTTCTCCATCGATCATGAATGCCTCACTGGTTGTCCTCCTCGAAACCGTGATATCGAAAGTAATTGGCAGAGCCGTCCGACACTGGGCTATCCGAGGGTAACCCTCTTCACTCTACCATAGTTAGGTCGCTCGATAGTCCCTGACCGCAACCGAAGTCATTCGTTGAGATACCCTCGAATGGCACGGTCGACGCCTTTACTAGTCATGTTGATGGTGACTCTGGCAATTCATCGCCTTGAGACACCAATCTTCTTCCAAGCCGACTGGTTTTGCATTTCGGTGCCAAGCCTATCAAAGACCGACACCTTCTCCTGAGTCGTTTGGTGCGCTTGCACTGACAACACCGCTCATTAGCTTGGAACACGATAATGTGTGTTCAACTCGGGAACTCCTTTTTCGAGATTTACCAGACTTCAAAGACGATAGTACAACTCATCAAGATGAATGCCGAGCAACCCATCGGTGTTGGTAATGACTTCTCGTGTATAACGCCATCGCCATCGATGAAAATGTTTCCTTCTCGAGGATGAACTCGCGTATCGGAGCTTTCAAAGTCACTCGCCTCAACGCTCGCCTTGTGTGAAGTTTCGACGCTCTTGAACTTTAATTCGCTATGCAGCAGCCTACAGGAATCTTCCTCATAGATGGAGGTGGGTGCGACTCCCCAAGATCGGAGTTGTCCCGACCTCTTCAACGGGCCCAAATATTCCTTAACCGAATTTTGCCTCGATCATCGCGCAACGGATCGAGGCCTAATACCATTTTCTTTTCTTCGGTAAGCCCGGATCGACCGGCGGGAACAGAGTTAGACGGAGATTTGGATGTGATCGCCGAGGTGGAATCGGTATGGGGTGACCTTTCTTTGATTCAGTTACCCCAGAGGCCGAGCCTTAGTCAAATCAGCTCGGTGGTCGGATCCCTAGTTGACGCCGCCTCTTTGTCCAATCGCCGCTCCTGATTTCTCCAAACTTGGCGTATTTTTGGTGGTTTCTGGCCACTTCTTCTTCTTCAATATTCGGCCTCTTGAACTAGAGCTCGCGGGCGGCGCTAGCAGCTCAAGTGCTTTCTGGATGTTCTAGCTGGAACGGTTCCATCCGACGCTGACCCATTCACTTATTAACGACTTGGAGGAGCCCAACCATCCGTTGTTGAGACCTTTGACCTCTTCAACTTGAGATCCATCTCATAGCGGATCCCGCCAACCGACATGTGGCTTTGGCGAATCGATGCACTGCAGCGCAAGGCCGCTTCTAGCGGCTCTCTTTGAGAGAGTCGGACGCCATCGGCCATCTCCCCGCACGAGGAGTTTAGATTCGCAGATCCGCCATCTTAGATGCCTGGCGACACCGCATCGTGACTTTGGCAGCCAGGTTGGGATCCTCGCCTTGAGATTTCGGATCCGAGCCGGATCTTCCTTGTAGCAAAAATCTTCCGGATTTATGGGGATGATCCGACGAGGATGATAGATACCTCAAACTTTTATTGGTCAAACTCATATTCGACCTCCTCTTTGATCGGATCGCTATTCGCTACACATCTACGGTATCTCATCGGCCAGATTGTTGGCTCCCATCGTGGTCGCCAGCTTGTTCACTTGAAAGCGGGTTGATCTTCATTGATGAACTCATTGTGCCTTATGCTACAATGAATTCAAAAGTTCGCCTTTTATAAGACTTGATTACAATGAAAATCAAAAAGAAAAAATTATGACTTTTTCGAAACAAACACAGACTGCTTATCGACTCGCTATGCTGGATCTTTGCCTCGCGCCGGGTTTATCCGCGGACCGCCAAGGATCTCGATTCGGGTGTAAGATCTATCGATCAAGGGATTATTTCACGAAGGAAATAATCGCCAAAGTGAGTGAAATCACCAAGCCGAATCACCACTCTTCTCGATCAAAACAAAGTTTGATCCGAGGTCACGGTGTAGATAATGCACTTAGATCTCTCAAACTTTTAGCTTTGCCGTCATGGGTTCACGAAATCTCAATCTCAAGAGGATCTGGATCGCCGTTGAACCGGCAGAGCCTCCCTTCTCCTCCAAAACCCGACCAAAATAAGACACCCCATCGTATTTATAGGCTTTAAAGCTGGTCGGTCGGATCTGGTTTGCCACTGTGGGTTCGGCTTAATGAGCCACCAGGTGGTTTCACAACCGGTTTCCAAGTGGCCTATTTTCATCATTTTTCTTCGAACCGATCCGTTCAGCCTCATCGATATTCACTAACTGGCTTCATAGTTAGGTTTATCCCATTATTCGTGATGTTCGCCGCTTCGCCGACTTGCACGCCTCACGACTCTTCTTCATGCATTTCGCCGACTCGCTTTATGCGCTTATGGCTGTCACTTGTTATTACGTCGCCAACGGTTCATTGCTACGCCGCTCTGGGATGGCTCGACATCAACTCATTGTCACGAAGTCATTGTAGGCAATAAAATTGCCTTAATCCCCGCAAAGAACTCGAATGAGCAAAAGAGCTTAAGGGTCCATCTCAGTGAAGTCAAGTCCGCCTAAAGGTTAAGTTCACCAATGCTTGACTCTACAAAATAGACAAAAGTGTCGATATCTCCCAAACCGAAGGAATTTGGCAAAATGACCGAGCAAACTGAACCCTTTGGGTCGGTTTGGTTGGTTCGCCTCATCGAGATAGTCGATTTTCATATATAATTCGGCCCACCCGACATACGGTTTGAAAGTTACGCACCGCTCTTCGTAGCATATGAGGAAGGTCGCAAAGCCGCGAGCTCTCCATTCGCATCGAGGTTCGCCGGCAACAGGCTCGACATTCAACCGAGGTTCGCCAAGTAGCTAAACTCTCCATTCGCATTAGCAGTTCGCCAAGTAGCTAAACTCTCCATTCGTGACGAGGTTCGCCAAGGGGCTCTTCACTCAACCGAGGTTCGCCAAGCGTCAAGCTCTTCGCCAACCGAAGCCGAAAGCGAAAATGGGCTCTTCATTCATCGAGGTTCGCCAGCTAAGCCCTTCATTCGCACGTAGGTTCGCCGCAAAGCTCTTCATTCGCATCCAGGTTCGCCAAGTAGTGAAGTTTCCCTCAACCGAGGTTCACCTACAGCAGCGAATCTCGACATTAAACCGAGGCAGACAAGCTTCAAAGCGCAGACTTGCTCAAGAGGCAGACTCGACCTCAATACGCAGGTTCGACGAGGAGCCGGAGTTCGATTCAACACGAGGTTCGCGACGCGAAAGGAAGCTCAAACCGCCATATCAAAGCTGGAGCTCGGAACAAAAGCTAGCTGAAGTTGAGGAAGAAGTCGCTAAGACATTGAACGCCAATGAGGAGTCTTTCAGGGCTGAGTTGCAGAAGGAGCACCAACAAGCTTACAACGATGAGTTGCCATAAACTTGATGTTTGAATAACTGCGATTTCTTCGTTGAAAGACTCGACTCTTCATTAATCGAATAAACTTCTATCCTCCTTTTTATTATTGTTTATTATGATTTCTTATTTCGTTTGAAATAATCAACCACAATACTCATAGGATTTTTTGGTAAACCCTCAGCCATCAACGGATTTGACGAGCCTTTACCGATTACCGTTTAAATCGGGCTAGCATGCGGATTACCTAAACCCGTTTCGCACGTGACGTTGTGCTAAAAGAATGAAACTCTTTTAGACTTGGTGCTATGATGTTGAATACATAGGCTTTGTCTTCTTTTACGGGCAAGAGACTAACCGGCAACGAGTGTTAGGTGTTGACTTTAGGGTTATTGGCCAACCCCCAGCCATCAACGGATTTGACGAGCCTTTACCGATTATCGTTTGAATCGGGCTAGCATGCGGATTATCTAAACCCGTTCGCCGCGTGGCGTTGTGCTAAAAGAATGAAACTCTTTTAGACTTGGTGCTATGATGTTGAATACATAGGCCGTCTTCTTTACGGGCAAGAGACAAACCGCAGCGTGTTAGGCGTTGACTTTAGGGTTATTGACCAACCCCCAGCCATCAACGGATTTGACAAGCCTTTACCGATTATTGTTTGAATCGGACTAGCATGCGGATTATCTAAACCCGTTCCGCACGTGACATTGTGCTAAAAGAATGAAACTCTTTTAGACTTGGTGCTATGATGTTGAATACATAGGCTTCGTCTTTCTCACGAGAATAGACTACCCGGCTGCATGTATTAGATGCGGGCTTATCACTACTTAGGCTTCGGGATAAAATTCCCCAGACTTGAATTCTGGTGTCTTCTTTAATCGGTAAAAGACTAAACCGACAGCGTGTTAGGCATTGGCTTATCCCTACTTAGGATTCGAGATAAAATTCCTCACAAGTGTAAAGTGGATTGTGGTGTTATTAATAACAACCTGCCATAATTTTGCATATGTGGCCTTTTGTTATTTTTACGGTTAAGAACTAACCGGCAACGCGTGTTAGGCATAGACTTATCCCTACTTAGGATTCGGGATAAAATTCCCCAAGATGAGTCTTGGTATCCTTTTCGCGGAGAAAGGTTAACCAGCCACGCGTGTTAGACGTAGACTCATCCCTACTTAGGCTTCGGGATAAAATTCCCTAGACTTGAATTCTGGTGTCTTCTTCAATCGAAAAAAGACTAAACCGGCAACGCGTGTTAGGTGTTGACTTATCCCTACTTAGGATTCGGGATAAAATTCCCCAAGATGAATCCTGGATTGAAGAATTTTTTTTATTGAAAAGATAAATTTGATGTGGGAAAGGAAGAATTTTATATTCTGTCTCCCGATGCTAGAGAGGAAGAATTTTATATCCTATCTCCGGGTCTTCTTTTTTTTAAGGATAAAGACGAACCCGAAACAAGAGAGAAAGAATTTTATATCCTATTCTTACTCCGAGAGGAAGAATTTTATATTCTATCTCCAGGCAAAGGAAACAAAAGTGGGATCTCCACTTCGAGAATCTTAGGAGGTGAAACTAAGAGGATCTCCACTCTAAGAATCGAAAAGATTCAGATAACTTTACTTTTATAGGATTTGCTACCGATCCGAAATGGCTTTCGCTTATCGAGATGAAATTCTAATTTCAGCCAACCTGGGAAGGCGGACCAAGAGGAAAGGATGGAGCCCTTCATTATCGTAAGGATCTTAGCATTGAAAGTGGATCTCTTGTTCGTGGAAGGAATCAATAGGGATTTTTGGTGGATTGGACCGTAAAGATTTTTTTAGTGGACTCACCGCCAATGAATTTGATCTGAGGTAATTTGTGGTGGAGGACATTTAGGGCTATCCTCAAGGACAATGGGTGAAATATTCCACGAGGAACTTCCGCAAAATGGGTTATCTCAATTATACTAAGGATAATACCTTTTCGTGAATTTTCCATTTATCGCATTAATTGCTCCCACCATTTTGAGTGATTAGACGATATGCATCGCTTGAATAGGTTGTGTCTATCACAAACGGTCCTTCCCATTTGGGTTCAAACTTACCTTTTTCCTCGAATTGAGAATTATTGATCGTCGAAAATGGGACCGATCTCCTTCCTTAAAGCTTCTGACTCTCTTGTTAAAAGCCCTCGACATTCTCGCTTGGTAAAACTCGATGTGTTGTTGAGCTTCTAGCGATTTCATCCAACATCTCGAGCTCTTCAAGACGCCTCCAATGTTGTTCTTCCGCCAGATCTCACTTATGAGGGCATACTAAGTGATGAGATTTGGATTTCTAATGGAAGTACAGCCTTCACATCCGTGATACTAGAGAATATGGGGTAGCTCCAGATGCGGCGATGTGGTGCGATATGCCCGAGTGCTTCTTCGAAGTTTATCATCCCAATCACGCTTATCGGTCTTCACGAAGTTTCGACAAGATCTTAATGATTGTCTTGTTGAACGCCCGCTAATCCGCTTGCAACGGATTATAAGTCGCCGACGGAGATGTCTTGAATCATAAACTTCTCGCAAAACCCGATGAAGGCATTGCCGACGAATTGATGACCGTTGTCATGTATGATCCATCTCGACACGCGGTCGATAGATGACGGATGCTTGATGAACCCGATGACATTGTTCGCTTTCACTTCAGCGGAATTGTTTCACCCACTTGGAGAAATAGTCTAATCGCGAATGAACCGATCACCATTAACCGACGGAGGAAAAATAGGACCCACAATTTCCATACCCCACGCCTCGAACGCCAAGATGTAGCCAAAGGATGCAAATATCCGGGTTGATGCATGTAATTCGCGGTATTTGACATGCGGCACTTTCGAAGCCGCATCGACAGCATCATTAATCATCGCTAATGGGTATCCCATTCTTCCGACACGATCATAAATTGGGACTGTGTTAGTGTGCGCCACACTCTCCTCCTCGGTACTTCCTAAGGACTTCTTCGCTTTGTTCGAAAGGCACCGAGCGAAGCCGCCGCATTCGCCATTACATAACGCCCGGTCTCGCATTATAAAAGAACTTGGCACTCTTTGTCGGATCGATTCCTCTTTTACGCCTTCCGGCAAAATACCATATAGGACGTAGTCGATTTTAGAAAACGCCAATCCCGGCTCCAGCCAACTTGGGTTGAGTGCACCTCTTTGATGACCACCCTTTGTTATCTTCCTCCTCGCTATATATTGGTACAAATAGGTGAGTTCTCACGCTGACTAACCGTCAGCCTCGAGGTTGCGCTAACGATATCGCTAACGCTAATGCATCCGTATGCGCTCGAGGTGCGGAATATACTCAATGAAAAATTCTTCAAACGAGTCCGCTATCTCAACGCCACCGGTGATACGGAATCAAGTCCGCATTCTTGACTTCAGAAGTCCCCCTGACTGTTCCCCGACTATGAGTGGGAATCTTCAAAGGCTTCGGATTTTCACCGCCTCTTTGGCGAACCGAGTCCAATAAGTAACGCGTTGTATTCGGTCACATTATTGGAGCACGCTCGGTTAGCTTAGTACCGGCATCACATGCTTCCCCGAAAACTAAGACAACTCTAACCGAAAAGAAATCTTAGAACATCCGTGGGTACTTTGCCACATGGTTGCTCGAGAAGCTCACAAAGTATAATTGCCATATTTACCGATGCGATGTAGTGTTGACTTCGTGGGTTTTATCTAGCAAGTCGCCATATAATTCAGATGCATCCGTTGTTGGGTTAGTTAAGAGATCGCGAAATTGCCCGCCCCTTGACCGACTTCTGCTGCTTGAAGTGTAAGTCGATTGAGACAAGAGCAATGCCCATTTTGCCAAACGCCAATTCATGGAGGCCGGTTCGCCATGAATATCCGGATCGATTTACGCTTGGAGATAACATAAATCGTCCCGCCCAACTAAGTAATGCCACATCTTTTAAATCGCGGAAAACCAACGCAAGGCACTCCTTCTCGATCATCGGATAGCGGATTCAAAGACCACTAAAGTCCCGCTAGGTAATACATCGCCGCTCGTGAGCGCTGTCATCGTCTTGCACGAGTAAAATGCTTAACGAATGGTTCATTGCCTTGATGTAAATCAAGAATGGTTTACCTGACTCCGGTGCAACGAGAACGGGAGGATTCGCTAGATATGCTTTGATATCCTCGAATGCCTTTTGACAAAGGCCGCCCTGCATAAATGACACGCCTTTCTTTGTTAGCTTGGAGAATGGCTGGCATTTTTCGGAGAGGTTCGATATGAATCACCGGATATAAGCTAATCGCCCCTGTAACCCTCTGAGTTCTTTTAGATTTTTTGGGGGTTGTAATTCATGTATTGCTTTCACTTTATCTGGGTCAATATGAATACCCTTAGTGGTGACAACGAATCCGAGGAATTTGCCATTGAACATTCCGAGGAAGGATTTGGTATGGTTCATCTTTAACCGATGACTCCGCATGAGATCGAACATTGTCCTCAGGTCTTTGATGTGGTCATTTTTGTCGCGGCTCTTTATGACTAAGTCATCGACGTAGCACTCGACCGTTTTTCGAAGATGTTCCTGGAAAATCTTCATCGTTGCTCGCTGTACGTATGGCGCTGCTCTTCGTACCGAATGGCATGACCGTAGCGTAAGACACCGAGGGAGTTCGAACGCCGGTGTTTTTCATCATCCGGGTGCATCTTGATTTGATTATAACCCGAAAAACCGTCTATGAAGGACATTCTCTCAAATCCACACGTATTGTCAATGATAACGCCGCTGATTGGAAGAGGAAAGTCGCTTTTGGGCATGCGGCGCTCAGATCTCGAATCGATGCGATTCGACGTCTCCATTCTTCTTTAGAATCGGATAATATTCGCCACTCAACTGATATTGTTCTTCCTCGATAAAACCCGACTCTATGAGCCTTTTCACTTCCGCTATAATCACTTCCATAATTTTATGACGAAATCATCTCGCCGTTGTTGACAGTTTGGCATCCGCCTTGATGTTGAGACGGTAAGGCCGCCACATTTGGGTCGAGTCCCGCATGTCTTCGTAGTTCCAAGCTAAGACGCCGATATATTCCCCGATGAGAGCAATCAACTCTTCTTTCTTCCTCCGGGAGAGATCTGCTAATGAATATGGGCTTAGGGTGTGCTTCGCCACCCATATTGATCTCGACCACTTCATCCTCTGGGGTTCTCTTTGTTCGAATCGGTCTCGTATTGCATATTGAGGTGATGGATCCATGGGTCTTTCCACGCTGGTATCTCGCCATCATCCTCCATCGTGGGGTTTCCACAGTCATATTCGACATCAAACCCTTGAACATTTCACCGATGCCGACGCCGTAATCCCAAGCAAAGGAATCGATGAATATCCATCTCCGAATTGATAATTGGTTATCGATCAATCAACAAAGATTCGCCTTCTAAAGAAGATACATACCCCAATCCTCTCCTCAATCCATAGTAATTGTCGGGTTTCTCCTTTGGGACGCAGTACTTTGGGGGGACTTGAGGACCTCGTCCAAATAAAGACCTCTCCTCGCAAGAAAGTCATACCCCATCTTTCCATGAGATTCTCGCTTCGACTATATCTCAACAGATGAGCCAGCTTATCGCCATTAAAATCCTCTTCAAAAGTGGTCTGGTGTCGGAATCATATCTCCTTTACCATAGACCAAATCTTTTCATCACCCGCTTTACCCTAATGATGAATGCTATCCCGAAGAATCCTGATATGCTTGTGGTTACACAAGACGACCGAACCAGCATGTGCAACTCGGGGTCATCATACAATCCTTTCATCACATCATTAAGAGACAGCGAGTACTCTAAATCATTATTTATTTCATTGTCGGCAAGTTGCCAATTACAACTATCATCCGACGATTCTCCATCGTCAAGATTGACTATAAAGGGTACAATGTCATTTATGACAAAACCACCATCGTAATCAAGCCCGGCTTCAGTATCAGCTTCATCGCCGCTATCCGTGCCTTAGGCCGATGATTCAGTATCGGACTCGTTATCGTAAAGGAGGGAGTCAGTAAAGTAGTTCTCTAACCCCTTAAACGGTTGCTTATCCGCGACCACCGTCTTGACTTCATTATTCGTGTCAACATATTTTAGACACTGATGAAGGGTGGAAGGGACTATAATATTATTATGGATCCATGGCCGACCCAATAGTAAGTTATAGAAAGTCTCTGCATCAATCACATAGCATGTGACTTCAGACTTCAAATCTCCCATCTGGCACTTTATCCGAATTTTACCTAGCGACCGAGACCCACTGGTATTAAATCCATAAATCACCGTGCTTGTAGATGCTAGTTTACTAGCGTGAACTCGAGGCTATATACAGCTGAGGGCATGATACTCACAAATGGAACCCGATCAACTTGGATTCGTTGACTCACTGAGCCAATGTATCCCAGAAATATAGCTACCGTCGCTTTGAATTTTCGCCCCGATGTCTTCCTTGGTAAAAGTAATGGAGGAAAGTGCTTGGTTGCAGGTTGCATTGTCGGTCTGAAGACTGTTCTTCAGACTTGGCTCGATCCGAGTGAGAAACATCTCGAGTCGACTGTGCTTTCTGTGGCCTCATTTCTTTTGACAACCGTAGCAGCTCATAGAGGTTATCCTCGCCGGATGTTAGCCATTGGGCCATAATATCAAGCTGCACGGGGAGCTCAAACTTCCTGCTTGTCCCTTCCACCGGACGATTGAATCTAGACCGCCGACTTGAACCTCCCGATATCGGGTTGCTTTCCTTCAGTTTGGCCATGTCCTCCTTGGCGATCGCCGCTGTGATTTTTCGCTACAGGGAGGAGTTATCGCCACTCCCAGCCTGCCGCCTTTAGCATTTGATTTGTACTGTGGTCCGCTCCTTGTGACGAAGACTTCATGTTCCTCTTCTAAAGCCGAATGTCATTATTTGTTCGCTATTCTTCTCCGAGATTGCCGGAATGGCATGACATGGTTTCTTGCCCTTTGATGTCTTCGTAGATGAAGAGGTCGCCTAATCATCATCTTCGAGCAAGTCGTAGGACCCCAAGAATTTCACCGCTTAGGGCGATGTGGCACGAGCCCTTTTGCTTGTCCGTGAGGATCATCATTCACCATCTTCATCCCTACTTGCACGACGGCTTCGCTGAAACCAAGTTAAAGGCAATCCGAAGCCGGGATACCGTGATTCGCCCCCACTTTCTTTGATAGCTTTGGGGTAATGACCCCTACATTGATCAAGGCCTCGATCTTATCCTTGAGATGGTGGCACGACTTTGTTGGATGGTGAACCGCTTCAGGAATGCCAGCATCAACGGATCCGTGAGCTTATTTGCCTCCTCCTCGATTCACGACAGATTGGTGACAACCGATCTTATTGTTCTCCACGAGGTATTTGAAAATACCGAACCTCGCCTTCCTTGAAAGAATAGACTTTGGGGAATCTTGGTTCGACGACTTCTCGCTTTTGAGGTCGCTACCATTGGGCTGCGATTGTTGCGCACTCACGGCCGAGGGCTGAAAATTGCCTATAAGTCCCCAAACACTACCGCGGACGATGAGTCGACAATTGACGAGCCATCCGGATGATGTAACGGCGAACCATTGACGACGAACAACAAGTGACCGCAACGCAAATGCATAAAGCGAATGACGAAACGCATGAAGCGAAGCCCAAAGCGCGCAAGTCAACGGTTTAAGAATCGCATGCAGCGATGGGATAAACCCACTCAAGCTTCCAGACGCAGAAATATCGACGGGATCAATCAAGTCGACTCTAAGCTTAATTTAAAAAATCTCGAAGCACCCTTAGGGGCTCGGCGAAAAGCCACCCATGGTGGCTCTGGCTGAGCCACCCGAGGGTGGTTTCGGCCAAACCGAAGCCAACCCCAGTGGTTTCTACCAGGCGGAGCCACCAAGAGGTGGCTAGGCGCTTTTTCCGACCCGACCGCCCATCCGCCAAGGCTATAAATAGAGGAGGGTGGTCTCATTTTCGGGATCCGATTTTTGACAAGAAGTCGAAGCTCCACGATCAAGATCCGACTTTTGATAAAAAGGAGGGACTTTTGGACGAGAGATCCAACTTTGCACGAGATCCAAGATTTCGAACCCGCTGGCATCAATGCCAGGAGGACCGACATCCGACGGTAAATTCTTGAAGAAGTACTACCCGTAGTCTTATTTCAAACTCCTACTAAGTTGTCATGTTAACAATCACCTCGATAACTAACTTTCTAAATTCTCTTGCCAATCCTCGCCAATAGGATGGTGGGTTCCCAAAACTATCATGTTAACAATCACCTCGATAGTTCCTCAAGATTTCCTCCGCCAATCCTCTCAAATAGAATGACGGGACCACTCCCACTGTCATGTTAATATTACACCTCTGACAAATCAACTTACCAATCCTCTTCAATGGGATGGTAAGTCCTCAAAGTTGCTCCGCGACAATCTCATGTTAACATTTTACCTCGACAAATTCCCTTCCAATCCTCGCCAATAGGATGGTGGGTTCCCAAAACTATCATGTTAACAATCACCTCGATAGTCCGACCGCCATTCCAAAGAAATGACGTTGTCCGATCAGTCGTCATACTCAAACGTCCCTGAACGGCCTGATCTTTTCCGAGCATTCTAATATTTAGAATAATCGGTGAGTAGTGGCCTACCATGCGATGTGCCGCTATTTCAACCATAGTCGTTATACTCCCATGTCACTGAACGACTTGACTACTCCCACATGATCATTCCTCTAAATGATTTTGTTCGTAATCACTGTTGTTATACTCTCACGTCACTGAACAACTTGATTGCTTTTTGATCACGATCGTTATACTTTTATGTCACTGAACGATTCGATCATCCCTACATGATTTTTATACTCCCATGTCACTGAACGACTTGACTACTCCCACAGGGTCATTCCTCTAAATGATTTTGTTCGTAATCACTGTTGTTATACTCTCACGTCACTGAACAACTTGATTGCTTTTTGATCACGATCGTTATACTTTTATGTCACTGAACGATTCGATCATCCCCACATGATTTTATTCCTAATAATGACCTACCAAGTGATGTGTCAACATTTCATCCTTTCGATGTTCGTCATTTCTCATAAATGACGGTCATTGTCCAATATTGACCTACCAAGTGATGTGTCAATATTTCATTTTTCCGATGTTCGCCATTTCTCATAAATGACGTTCACTGTCCAATATTGACCTACCAAGTGATGTGTCAATATTTCATCTTTTCGATGCGCGCCATTTCTCATAAATGACGACGTTTATTGTCCAACATCGGCCCACCAAGCGATGTGCCGATATTTCAACCTCGCCATCCTCATAATGGAGGCTCGTTTACAATTTAGTTGTTTGTAAATAGAGGAGAGATTTTAGCACTTAAGCCTAAAAGAACCTCCTTGAAAACTCACCATACTGAGGGGAAAAGTATGGCTAGTCCAACTCAAACGGTAGTTGGTAAAGACATACCAAGTCCGTTGATAGCTGGGGGTTTGCTAAAAATCCTAGAGGGCTTATCATTAGTCATGAAAGTGAAGAATTCAAATTTACCGAAGTTCGTTAGAAGGTTCCTCGCTCCGTCTGCCGCGACCACTTTACAAGTCTTCATATCCAAAGTGTTCCGCACTCCATTCAACCACATTCAGGTCCAAAACTTTGAGGGTTTTGTAGGCAATAAAATTGCCTTAATCCTGACAACTCGAATGAGCAAAAGAGCTTAAGGGTCCATTCGAGTGAAGTCAAGTCCGCCTAAAGGTTAAGTTCACCTGAATGCTTGACTTTACAAAATAGACAAAAGTGTTGATATCTCCCAAACCGGAAGGAATTTAGCAAAATGATCGAGCAAACCGAACCCTTCGGTCGGTTTGGTTGGCTCCGCCTCGCCGAGATAGTCGATTTTCATATATAATTCGGCCCACCGACATACGGTTTGAAAGTTACGACCGCTCTTCGTAGCATATGAGGAAGGTCGCAGTCGCGAGGCTCTCCATTCGACGAGGTTTGCCCCGGCAATGAGGCTCGACATTCAACCGAGGTTCGCCAAGTAGCTAAACTCTCCATTCGACGAGGTTCGCCAAGTAGCTAAACTCTCCATTCGACGAGGTTCGCCAAGCGTGGCTCTTCACTCAACCGAGGTTCGCCAAGTAGCTAAACTCTCCATTCGACGAGGTTCGCCAAGCAAATGGCTCTTCATTCGACGAGGTTCGCCAAGCAAATAAGCTCTTCATTCGACGAGGTTCGCCAAGTAGCTAAACTCTCCATTCGACGAGGTTCGCCAAGCGCTGAAGCTTTCCACTCAACCGAGGTTCACCTACGCAGCGAATCTCGACATTAAACCGAGGCTAGACCAGGCAAGCTTCAAAGCGAGACTTGCTCAAGAGGCGACTCGACCTCAATACGAGGTTCGCACGCGGGAGCGGAGTTCGATTCAACACGAGGTTCGCACGCAAAACGAAGCTCAACAGCCATATGACGAGGTTCGCCCACAACATCAAAGTTTGACGAGGCTCGCCCACAACATCAACGCCCGACGAGGTTCGCCCACAACATCAAAGTTTGACGAGGCTCGCCCACAACATCAAAGTTTGACGAGGCTCGCCTACAACATCAAAGTTTGACGAGGCTCGCCTACAACATCAAAGTTTGGCGCCACTGCGTTTCTGCGGCGACTCCGGCGTTCTGTAGCAGTTCCAGCGTCGCTTTGCGGCATTCTATGCTTGACCTCCACGATTCTGCAGCGGCTCCGCTTACTGTAGCAGCCCCCTCGTTCACTGTAGCGGCTGGGCGTTTTTACTGTAGCGAATCCAAGGCCACGAAAGCCACAACAACTACGTGGGTTAAGTAGTGGGCATCAGTTATGCCCACGTCCATTAACCCACGTTTCCACAATTCTAGCATGATAGTTACATGCTAAGAACCCTATAAATAGCCGTGAGCAGCTATGGAAAAAGGGGCTGTTGGAGCTTCAGGGGCGCTTGGGGGGGGCTTTGAAGAGGAGATCTCGACTTGAAGACTTGCGCAGGAGAGAGATCAGGAATCTCATCAGCAACCTCTAGATCATTCGCAGCTTTGATCTGATCGTCAACGGGAAGCAATCTCGACTTGAGCATCGAGTGAAGCATCCTCTCGCCACCAAGAACCCATACAAAAGAGAAGTCAAATCAATCTTCTCTTCCTCTGTAATCGAGAGAATTTGATTGTAACACGTTCATTCAATCAATAAACATTTTTTCGACCCTACAGTCATGTTCGGGGACTTATAGGTAATTTTCAACGCCTACAGAGATAGATTGTCCCCCAGTGACAAAAAACTCTATTCTTTAAACGCAAAAGCTATAAATGCTATTTATTGTTCTTTAACTACTGAAGAGTTAAACTGTGTGGTAAATTGTACTACTGCATAGGAAACTTAGAATACTTTAGAAGTTACACACAAAGGAACTTCATAGGTGAAAGAGGCAAAACTTACAATACTTGTGAGTAAGTATGAGAATTTTAAGATGAAGGCCTCGGAGAGTATTCATGACATGTTCACTTGATTCACGGACATTGTGAATAGATCAAAAGCTTTGGGAAAAGAATATGATAACAAGGAGCTTGTGAGAAAAAAATTTCGTTCTCTTTCCAGGAATTAGGAACCGAAGGTAACGACTATTGAAGTATTGCAAAATTTTTCTAAACTAACCCTTCAGAATCTTGTAGGAAATATTCTCACCTATGAAGTGCGATTAAAAGAGAGAGAATGTGATTCAGAAGATAACACCAAGAAGAAGTCGTTAGTGTTAAAGGCTAAAAATGAGAAATTCCAATCTGGAAAGAAGAAAGTTAAGTTCTGAATATGAAAATAGTCTAGTTAGACTAATTGTCAAAGGGTTCAAGTTTTTCTCAAAACCAAAAATGGACAGAATACCTACAATATAAACGGAATCAATACACAAATAAGGTAAATAGTTACTCTTCTAGTGCATTCAAAACTGAACCTATTTGTTATCATTACAGGAAACCATGTCATTACAAGAACAAATGCCTATTGAACAAGAAGGACAAGAAGATGGAGTGCAAAAGTTTAAAAGTGACAACCTAGGACACAATGAGTGATAACGAAGAATCAGAATTTGTCCTCGAGTGAGGATGAAATGAAAGCTAATCTGTGTCTTAGGGGGAGAAATAGTACAACTTCAGATTCAGATAGGATGAAACATATGGCTCTAAAAGTGAATGTGTAGAGAATGAGGTATATCCTTCATATGATCAGTTATATTCTAAGTATAATTAAATGTTGGGAAATTTTGAGAAATTGTCGAAAAATATAAAGTGACAAAGAGAGTGAATGCAAATTTGAGGAAAGATAAGAAAATATTATGTGATAAAGTTAAATCTCTCTCCTCAAAATTGGATTCATATAATTCAACTTGTGAAATCGCGACTGTTGAATGCACACAATGTTCTGTTTGTCAAGATAAAAATTCATGTTTATCTAAGCAACTAGAGAAAAAAATCACTGAAAATGAAAAATTGGTTGCTAAAATAAATGCATTATTGTGTGAATTGTCTTCTAAAAATAAAGTATGAAATTAAGTGCACCACTAATATTTCTGAAAATGAATAATTAATGTCCAAAAATATTAATTTGGAAAAGGCTGTGAAATTTTTTTCTCCGGGCTCAAAAGATTTAAATATGGTCTTTTCCAGTCAACGATTTGCAAAAGCTAAAACCAGACTTGGTTATTCATATTCAAGAAAATATAGAAAGTTTCATCCTTCATTTGTGCAAGAAAATAAGTTAACTCCTTTTGCACCCATTTCTAATGCATCATCTACTTTGTACTTTATGTGGGGGGAATGCATCATATATCAATGAATTGTTGTATGCAATATAGAGTTAAAACTGTTAAGCAGATTTGGGTACCTAAAGATACAATTCCTAACAAAGGTGGACCTATATGAATACCTAGGTCACACCTATTTGCTTTTCTGTAGCGCTGCAGGAAGACCGGGATTGAGGCAATACATAGGAGTTGCTCGAAAGAGTGCAAGATTGATATCCAATCCTTGGTAAGAGAAAAATAAGGAGAAGCATGTTTTTGATAATTACTTTTGTTTTCTTCTTAAATGGGTAAGTTTTTATCTCAGGTATTTTCTTCAACTCAGCTATATTATTATTTTTTATTATCTTTTGTTAAAATTTTTTTTGGTGGGTTACCATTGATGGCCAAACCCGACCATTAATGGTTCCATCAATGAGTATAGTAAAAAGAGGGCAGCCATTTTTTAATTTTACTTTTTACCCTCTTTTACTCATCTCCTCTCCAATCTCTCTCATTTTTCTTTATTTCTCTTGCGTTTTACTTGTGATCTAACGAGTTTTTGGAAGTTTCTTCTTCAATTTTTTTAATCAAAACTCTTGTGAATCAATATCAAGGTATTTTTGAACCCCAAATCCCTCTTTTTGATTAAATTTTAGGGTTTTATGCATAATTTATGGTGGATCTTATTGAAAACTAATTATATATGATTGGAATTGTTGTTTGGAGTTGAAATATTTGAGAAATTTGCATGATTATGGACATTTTTTTGGGATGAATTTGATGGGTTCAAACCATCAACCATCGATGGTCGATGAACACCATCGTTGTTGATTGTTAACCATCAAAACCAGGCAATAAATCATCGATGGTCAAGAGCATATTTGTCATTTTTGACCTTTTGTCATGGTTTTTTCAATTCTTTTTTATTCTAATCCTTTTATACATGTATTCTCTATGCTAAATCATGTTTATTTATATTTGTAGAGAATGTCGAGCTCAAAACATACCAAAATTGATCATTTTTCTCTAAGATCTGTACAAGAGAAGTATGAAAAACTTCTCATTATTTTAGAGAGAGGAGTAGATGTACACAATCTTGAGGAGTATGCGAACATCATTGGTCTTCTCGATAGAACCGGGCTTAGCTCTATGATTGATATATGGCTTGAGAGAGCAAATATTACTCTTGTGAGGGAATTTTACATCAAATTTTGCAGAGAACAGGGAAGCAGATTGCTACAACCAAAGTGAGGGGGAAGGAGATCAAGATCACACCAGCATATATCAGAAAGATCCTGAATCTTTTTGAACCTCCTATGGATAACAGGGATGTTTTCACCTATCCTACCGGTCTAATTGTGGGTTCTGACAGCCTATAACAGGAAGATGGAGCATCTTTATGGGAAGATACATCTCGATATCTTCAACTCAGGACATCTCAAGCCTGAGTTTATTCTGCTCAACCTCTTCCTCAAGTTTGACTTGTATCCCAGTGTCGCTTACACAACTCTTAGCATCCGGGATGTGGTCATATTGTATTGGCTAGCGATGGGTAAGTCTTTTGATGCTGCAGAGCTTATTTTTAGTTAGATGTGTATGGTTTCAACTATTGCTAGAGAAATGATTAAGAAGAAGACTCGGCAGAAGACTCAGCTCGTATATCCTTTCCTCATCGCTCGTATTTGCCACGACAAGAGGGTCTCCTTTCACACTGTCGATCGATATGAGAAGGAGAGAATTTCACTTTCAGCTGAGACTGTGAGGAAGAGCCTGAAGAGCCTAAGTGCGAGAGGGAAGAGCGAGATCACTGCTGGGCAATCATCAGGATCTCAGCCAACTATTTGAGTGATTAAGTTGAAGAGTTTGATCCCCACTTGTTGCGCACAACATCTTGAGATCATTTCAGCGAGGAGAGTTTCTCTTCGATTGATCTTCTTCACTGTTCTTCATCGAGTTACACTTATATTTTTCGAAGGACGGTTTATTTAACAACAAGGCTGTAAAATCTTTCTTATATTCTAAGATTTACTTGTTTGTGCTGGGTTTGCTTTGAACTTCTTTGACGATGTACTCAAGTCGGTTGAATTCAGGGTTGAGACTAGTTAGGGCTAGGGGCTACTCATTGTGGGAGTTAGGTTAGACGGCTGCTTTCGGATGGATTTCAGGGTGCGGTCTTGTAAGCCTACTAAATCAGGTTTGTGATTCAGGTGAACTCTTTATATAGTGAGGAAGCCCCTTCGCGAGAAGGAAGAGTGAACATATGATTGTTATCCGAACCACTATAAAATCTTGTGTGTTCCTAGTTAATTGCTCTTCGTATTGGATTATATTGCTTTATTTCATTTATCACTTTTATTTTATATATTCTGTTGCATATTCTGTGTTTTTGGCAAAAAAAGAGAGTAGCATCTCAGATCCAACAAAAACAATAATTTCATGAAATGGACGTAAAGAAAAAGAGCAAAAGAGCCAAATTATCTCCTAGCTCACAGATAGGGAATGTGTGGAGGGAGCTGAAAACGGGAGGAAAAGAATTGCAACCTAAATGTCAACACTTGGGAAGAAATTAAGTATCAGCGTGGTCCTCTCAAATCAAGTAATAGAAGCATGCATTCACGCTTTTAATGCTTGTTCAATGTACAAACGTGACGGTCTTTTTCACTAAACAGAGTAAGGAGGCATCTTCCGTGAGGTAATTGGTTTCTATTTTTAGGATTTCTCTCATATTAATTAGACTCTAAATTCCATTCTATTTTTGTTAGATCCTTAAATTTTGATATTTGTAAAACGTACCCTCAGATATTCATATTTGTTATTTAAACCCTCTTAATGTGTTGCCCGGGCTTTGAAATTTCAAATATAACTATATAAGCAAGGTATTTACCAAAATGGATTTGAGTGTCAAAATTAAGAAAATTTGAAAATCTAATATAAAAAACAAGATATATATAATTAATTTAAGGTCTATTATGAGAAAAACCCTTCTTTCTTTAGGAAAAAAATACTGACAGACGATAACGTTGAAAATTCTTAGTATTGAAAAAATTAAAAAATAGATTTAAATTAAAAGTTGAACTCAATACCTAACAACTCAAATGTTTTGGATCAGATATCATGATTATTGGTTTAGGTCATATCAAAATTTATTTGTGGACAATATATGGTGTACTATATATATGAAATGAAACCTACATAACTTTATTGTTGGCCCCGACATATAACTATTACACCAACTCCTATAATTAAGTCTGATAATATTCGGAACTCAAGCTTAGGTAGTACAAGTAACCTCCGTAGATATCTTTTTTTCCCGGCCCCTTCAGCTATCTCCAGTAAAAGCCCACTAATCAATAATTAGTGTACCAAGTTCTTCTCTTAATTAAGATTTCAATATTGTCAATTCTGTTCCAAAACGTACTACCAAGAGCTTTAAGAAACTGTCTCATCGCTAATCAATGGCAACATATAAGCCACAAAGTGAAATTTGTCAATTTCGTATAATGCTTTTCCTCTGGTATAAAACTAAGGAAATCGGGTTTCAGAATATATGAGAAAATAAAAATTCTTCAAATTCTAAGCTTTCATTTTTTTTTCTTTTGGTATTTTGTTTGGTTGATTGAAAAATTGGATTAAAAATTGAATGTGAGACATGTTTTTCTCTTTCTTCGAAATCCAGAAGAGAATGGAGAAATTTTGACATAAGAGCTTGCTGCAGTGGTTGTCATTTCCATTCGATTTTCTAATAAATTTATCAATGAAAAAAAAGGAAAAATTGTGCCTAGACCCCAAAATTAAAACTCCCATGTGACCAAACCCCCATGACTTTGTGACATGTACTTAGGCTCATTGACCCAACTTCTCACGTGAAAAAGCCCCCTTTTAGTTGCTACCTCAGCAGAGAGAGAAAAGAGCTTTTTTATTCCCAAACTATCATCACCCTCAATCTCTAATATCTCTTTTTTTTCCACACAAAACCATGAATAAGTTTTTTCACTTTCTCCTCAACCATCATCTATTTTGCCACTATCTCCGCCATTGCATCCTCCTTCTCTATGTTATTATCATTTCTAAACTAGTATCGTTTTTGCTGCCACAACCTCTCTTTTGTCATTTTTATTCTTTTCATTTCCTCATGAAACCATGAATAAATTTTTTCACTTTCTCCTCAACCATTATCTATTTTGCCACTATCTCCGCCATTGCATCCTCCTTCCCTATGTTCTTATCTTTTCTAAACTAGTATCTTTTTTTGCTGCCACAGCCTCTCTTTTGTCATTTTTATTCTTTTCACAACCATCTCTCCTCCTTATTTTCCAATAACCGTTGTTGCATCGCTCGAAGATCATCTCCTTTGGCTAAAATGTCTATCTCCTAAAGTCACGCCAAAGTTAACAATTAACACTTAAATTTAACATCTAAACTTTACAATTAATATCTAATAATTAAAATTAATCTATGTGGTCTAAATTTAACATGAGACATCTAAAGTTAATAGCTAATAATTAAAGTTAACATGTGAGGTCTAAAGTTAACATGTGACAAAGTTAGTATCTAATAATTTCAAAGCTTTCATATTAATTTTTAAAGTTAGATGTTAATTTAGACCGCTCATGTTAACTTTAGACCTCACTTGTTAATTTTAATTATTAAATATTAACTTTAGGCCTCACATGCTAAATTTAATTGTTAGATATTAACTATAAAGTTTAGATATTAACTTTAACTGTCAAGTGTTAGCTTTGGCGTGACTTTAGGTGATAACCGGTTTTAGCTGAAAAAAAGATAATAGTTGAGTGATGCAAATGCAGTTATGGAAGGAGAAGAAGGAGATGAAGATGAAGAATGAGGAAATGAGAGGAGGATGAAATTAATGGAACGAAAAAGAATATGGGAGGAGAAGGGGAAAAAGTGAAGATGGAACAATGAAGGGGAGAGGAAGAAGGATGAGTTGAGGAATAGGGAGAGACGGAGAAGGATGGACGATGATGGAGTTTAGTTGAAGGATAGATGAGAGAAGAGAATGAAGTTGGGTGAAGGGGAGAGAATAGGAGGATATGTGGGGGAAAGAGGAAGGCGGAGGTGGGTGAACAAAGATGGGGTGGAGGAGAATGAGAAGAAGGTGGAAATGAGTCAGAGAAGAGAGGAGCATAGAGAAAATGGAATGGGGAGAGAGAGAGAGAGAGAGAGAGAGAGAGAGAGAGGAGATAAAAAGGTACTTTGGGGTTGAGAGATAAATATGTGTTGAAAAGAGATTTTTCATATGAGAACTTGGGTCAATGAGCTTAAGCACATAGACCAAAGTCAAAGGGTTGAGTCACATGAGAGTTCTATCTTTGGGATGTAGACATATTTTTTCCAAAATAATAATAATAATAATTATTATTATTATAATAATAATAACTTCTAATTGAGAATTTTGGTTCTTACAAAATTTGAAAGTGGGCTTTTCTTTTCCAAAATGAATCCTGTGAGTTTCATAGAAACGGACTTTAAATATTAGGGTACTATTAGATTGGAGGGCCAATGTTAAGTTAATGTCAAGTCTTGTCCAATATTATTAGAAAAGCCCAACACAGTAGTCCAACTAAAATGCAACATAATTTAGATTTGGGCCGTAGAATCATTCTTTAATTCCTTACTTTGGAATTAAGTAATTCTATGTGGGGAAAAATTTAAATAACCATCTGTAATCGGGTTCAGATATGATTTTTATGATTAAATTCATGACTTTCGATATAATTTGGGTTGCATGAAAGTAATACTGTGAACTGTGAATACAATTACATAAAGTTCTAAATCTTCATATCATTGACCTTTTTATAGGGTAATTGCACATAGAAGCCTTGTATTATCGTTGTTTTGCACTTACTACTCCTATAGTTTCATTTCTATAGATTCATTAATCGGGTTGAACTTTTCTAACTCTTTTACCCATGGTGAAGTTTTGGCAGATGTTGCCCTTGGGTGAAATTAGTGAGTCTACCTGCAACATGAAACTATAAGGGCTAGTAAGCTCAAAACATCGGAACTAACGGGTTCTATATGCAATTAACAATTTTTTTTTCTTCATATCATCAATCAATTTGTCTTACAGAGGTCCAGCCAAGATATAGAATTCCCACAACTTACGTTACATAATTAGAAACATTTTAACAAAAACCCACATCTTTTTTTATTGAAACGGTATGATTAACCCATACATACGTACATATATCAAGCTATAAACACTTCAAATCCAATACATAGACATAGTCATAATTATGATCACCACCTTCATTAGTTTCATTCACTCATACAATCTCACAAAAAGAAACGCTAATTTATTAGCACTGTTTCAATTAAGGGCATTTGAGGCGGTTTCCATGGGTCTTCATCTGGGCGTAGCAAGGGCACTCTGAGCGAGTCTCCATTGAAGTGCCGGAGGGAACGCAGTTGCACCTGTGGCAGCAAGTCTCGCATGTTTTGTGGCACATTTTGGCTTCCATGACTTGCTGCATCGCACTTCGCATTTCGCAGCGCAGTCTGATCAAACACAACAATTATGTGATAATAACAATGTTAGCATGTCTTTTACTATTATAATAATAATAATAATAATAATAATAATAATAATAATAATAATAATAATTATAATAATAATAATAACTTCTAATTGAGAATTTTGGTTCTTACAAAATTTGAAAGTGGGCTTTTCTTTTCCAAAATGAATCCTGTGAGTTTCATAGAAACGGACTTTAAATATTAGGGTACTATTAGATTGGAGGGCCAATGTTAAGTTAATGTCAAGTCTTGTCCAATATTATTAGAAAAGCCCAACACAGTAGTCCAACTAAAATGCAACATAATTTAGATTTGGGCCGTAGAATCATTCTTTAATTCCTTACTTTGGAATTAAGTAATTCTATGTGGGGAAAAATTTAAATAACCATCTGTAATCGGGTTCAGATATGATTTTTATGATTAAATTCATGACTTTCGATATAATTTGGGTTGCATGAAAGTAATACTGTGAACTGTGAATACAATTACATAAAGTTCTAAATCTTCATATCATTGACCTTTTTATAGGGTAATTGCACATAGAAGCCTTGTATTATCGTTGTTTTGCACTTACTACTCCTATAGTTTCATTCCTATAGATTCATTAATCGGGTTGAACTTTTCTCGACTCTTTTACCCATGGTGAAGTTTTGGCAGATGTTGCTCTTGGGTGAAATTAGTGAGTCTACCCGCAACATGAAACTATAAGGGCTAGTAAGCTCAAAACATCAGTATTAACGGGTTCTACATGCAATTAACAATTTTTTTCTTCATAACATCAATCAATTTGTCTTACAGAGGTCCAGCCAAGATATAGAATTCCCACAACTTACGTTACATAATTAGAAACATTTTAACAAAAACCCACATCTTTTTTTATTGAAACGGTATGATTAACCCATACATACGTACATATATCAAGCTATAAACACTTCAAATCCAATACATAGACATAGTCATAATTATGATCACCACCTTCATTAGTTTCATTCACTCATACAATCTCACAAAAAGAAACGCTAATTTATTAGCACTGTTTCAATTAAGGGCATTTGAGGCGGTTTCCATGGGTCTTCATCTGGGCGTAGCAAGGGCACTCTGAGCGAGTCTCCATTGAAGTGCCGGAGGGAACGCAGTTGCACCTGTGGCAGCAAGTCTCGCATGTTTTGTGGCACATTTTTGGCTTCCATGACTTGCTGCATCGCACTTCGCATTTCGCAGCGCAGTCTGATCAAACACAACAATTATGTGATAATAACAATGTTAGCATGTCTTTTACTATTATAATAATAATAATAATAATAATGTGGATCCAAATTCTATTCTATTTGCAGATTTACTTTCTCAAATCTGCATATTTGCTAATTTACAGCTATATTCTTTTATATTAGGTATGTATATCCCTCTCATTCTACACCATTATAATTTAAAAGAATAAATTAGATAATACGTAAAGTTGGAGGGTGAATGTGAAAATAGGATAAACTTGGGAGTATATAAACAAAACCCTAATTGAGGAGGGGTATTTTTTTTCCCCTTTTTTATCATGGTATCACTTCTCTAATTGAAATTTAACGTAACGGTGTAAATAAGAGGTGACACCTCCCCACATTCAGGGTGAAGTTCTGTATGCGTCAAATTTTGGGTTTATGTAATATGTGTTCTCCAAGTAAATCAGGCTCTTCAACAAAAATGTACCCCAAATAAAATATATAACGTTTGGAAAGTCTATTGGTCGTGTATCCAATTGATAATAATGCTAAAATGTTTGACTAATAAGAAGCAAGAAATTTTACCAATGGAAGACAGCAGACTTCGTCCTCCGCTCTCTAGCTGCAATTAGGATCAAATAATAAACTAATGTATGAAACTAAGGCTTAATAATGCGCATTAATAAGCAAATATTTGAATATTCTCTTTTCTTTTTGCAATGAAATGAAATGAACTTACGATTTCATCTGATTCAACAAGATGAGCAGCAACAACCAAGAGAAAGAGGCAAGCAACAAATGTCTTTGAAAAAGCCATGGGATCTAGAGATGCAAGTGAATAAAATGAGCAAATTTCCCATTAATTTATAAAGAGTGATGGAAGAAATGCTGGTTAATTTTAGGATAAGCACTTAATTGGAAGAGAGATTTTCTCGGAAAGAAAAATTCTGCACCTCTTGTTTGCAAAGTATAAGTTAAGCCACACAATCTTGCCCAATAGTAACATGAAGGATTGCAAATTAATTAAAAATTTCAAGATTGATCAGACTATGATCTTCATATGCTTTTCTGTATAATTAGAAATGAAGGGTGTTTATATATGGATTATTGCGCCTTTCCTTGTCATGAACTTAAGTTGACCACCTAATATATTCTTTCTTTTTTTTTTTTTTTTTTGGTTGTTGTTGTTGTTGTTGTGAAGGTACGTAATCGTATAACATATTCATGATAAATAGTAACTAAGAATTTGGCTAAAAATGTGGACTCTACACTATTGGAGTTTTTTATATTATTTATAAATGGGTTAATTGTAAATAGACCCCATTTGTATCACTCAATTGCGAATAGACCCCTTAGTATTGGTCCAACTATGAAAACACCCCCTTACTAAACTTTTTTTATCTCTTTTTAAAAATAGCAATTGGCGGTCTATCCTTATAAATAGAACTACAGGTGATCTATATATCAGCCCTCTTAATCCTGTTTAAGGACATTAAGAGTAAAAATAATTCATTTAAGGGGTCTATTCGCAAAATAGAACTATGTATTGGGGCTCTATTCACAATTGTGTGATACTACAGGGGTCTATTCGCAATTAACCCTCTATACGTTAACAAGGTCCTAGGGCTTTCGGCAACTGCAGGACTGTAGATTGCAAAAATAAACTTTAAAAGCCGCAGAAATTATTTCTTCAAATGCTCTATAAAAACAGGTCAAATTTCAAAATGATTTACTGGTATGAAATCAACAATCATACATAGTACTTCAGAACTAAATTATCTTGTATGACAAATTTACCATAATCTTTACCAGCCTACACCACCAGTATCAAAGCAAAACTCCAAATAATCTATGATTCTAATCATACAAGTTGTACCATAATAGGTTTTTTCTCTTAAAGAAAATAATGAAATAATTGCAGGGTCCATAAGAGCTGAAATCATCAAATACAGTGGCAAAGTGGTTACACTTTATTTATGACTATTAGAAGGAATCCCGTAAAAAAAAATAGTGCTATGTTGGCTTCTTAAATCATAATAACATTCATTACGTAATGAACAATTATGATGGTTTTGATTATAAAATGGCAAGTGGAACTAACAAGAAGGATGATGGATAAGAAACGGGGAGTATACAAATTAGTAATTACATGAATTAATGCAAATGATGCCTTTGATATATATTTTTTTCCCAAAAAGAGGAAGGAAGAAGCTGGAAAGAAAGAACATAGAGAGCAAGTGCGTAAAGACTCATGAAAGCTGCTTCATGTTACCCAAAAGAGTCAAAAATCACTTTAGTCCAGCTTCAGCCCAGCTGGCCTGAGTCCTACATAAAGACAGTCCAAAGTCTGACTTGCCAACCAAAAATCTAAGTCAATCTAATTACACCACAAGTCCAAACCCTTCCAATTAAAATATTATAGTACTCATCTCCATGCAAATTTTTACTTACACATGAGCAACCTTCTCCCTCTATAAATAGAGGCCCTCCTCCATCTTCACAATCACAATAAACCTTGAGATATAGCTAGAAGTAAATACATATAATTTCCCTCTCTTTAATGGCTTCATCTCGCTTCTTTGTTGCCTCTCTTCTCCTTTTCGTGCTTGCTTTCCATCTTGTAGAGTCTCAAAAGGTAGAAGGATCCATTGGTAGCGAGCCTTCTACAGTTACACCCTTGAGTAAGTCCCTTAAATCTGCATGATTATAGGCCGGTTAATTGCATATACATGCCATGTATCACGGTGATGTAGCTACTTATACTCCAAAACTAGTTTATTAGGTCTTAATACTTCTGAATTTTAGATGGTGTTACATTTCTATCCTCAATTTAGAGGAAAATTAATTAGCTGCCGCAGTTAAGCCAAGAACAACAGGTAACTTACCGTCACATGATTCTCACGTGAGAATAATTACATCTGGTATTCATACAATGTATGTAAGTGCTAATAAAATAGTTTAGGGGATATGAGAAGATAGACCCTCATAACTATACATGGAGTATCTCTGCAATTATAGTATATATACATTTTTCTTGAAATTAATTATCTTAGTCAAATTTTGAATTTTAGATTGTGGAGGAGCATGTGAGATAAGATGCAGCAAATCTTCAAGGCCAAATCTCTGTAAAAGGGCTTGTGGAACTTGTTGCACAAGGTGTGGATGTGCGCCTGCAGGGACTTATGGCTATGATGATTCATGCCCGTGCTATGCTACGATGACTACCCGTGGAGGCGTGCGTAAATGCCCGTAAAATTAAGAAGGACATGATAATGATTTTCGATATTTGGTTTTGTTTATGAAAGGAAGATATTATGCAGATTGTTATATTGTAGAAGTGTGGTTGTTGTTTGTTATATAAAATAAGGAGGCTTATTGGCCAACTTTGTATCTTATGCCTTTGTTATATGGAAATATATGTTTGTTTACTGTTTATAATCAACTTCACTTGATAATCTCATCGTATATACGTTATTTTTCTTTGCCAATATCCATAAGAAAACAATGTCATAACTGATAAAAATTAAAAAGGCATCATTGACTTAGAGCTTGGCAAAAGCATAGTCATGTGAAGTTTCTGGTCAAAAGAAGTTGCCATAAAGTAGGAAAATGTCGGATGAAAAACATAAGAAGACCTCTTATCATCATAAGTCCACTTAAACATATGCAATATTTATCCCACACAAGTTAATGTAACTAGATATCATGACAATGCATGTGGTATAACACATGCATGTTTGTTGTCTTCCCTGTACAATACTAAAACCAAATAACTGTGTTTTTACTTTTTATATAATTGAAAGTTCCCTACAGATTGCCAAAACAAACAACAAACATGTATGTGCTTCAATTGTACGTAACTGCAGAAATACATTAGATTTTGAGTGCAAATAAGTAGGAGTATTTAGTAACCACCCAAATTGATCGTATGTCCAATTTGTTTTTGGGAGAAAAGAATATCCAATGCTTGGTCTGTCTAAGAGAAAGCAAAACATATATTAGTGCAACTCCATTTAGATAATAATACATGTACTGAGTTTCATAAAGAGGAAGGGACCAACCATAAGGGTGCAGATATTTGTTCCCTGAAGAGGGTGATGTGTGCTTGTATTCAAGATTCTTTTTGGCTCCATCTTTGGCCTAGCTGTATTTGCTCTGTACTCCTCAGAGAGTGGGAGGAAAAAAAAATCCCAGACGGCCCTCTACATAAAATCACATTAGAAGGAAGCACATCAGGTGTCTTGACAAGTACCCAAAAGACTTTAAAGTCGGTGATTATACTAATACCGTGTTTGTATTCTGATTACAATGATAGACCATTGATGATTGTACACTATACATTGAACTCATATTGATATGCGAATTATACTTCTGTTCTTCCTTTCAATAATAACTATAATGGATTAAAGTCTTCTTTTTCCTTCAAAAGATTATGTGATTCTCAATAATCTCATCTCTATGATAAGTTGAGAGCCATTGGCTCATAGCTATCATACAAATATTGTTGCATATGGTGAAGTTAGTTTCGGAAGTAAAAGTCAATTATTGAAGGTACATGCAAGGTTTGGTGCATTTTGAGAATATAAATTGATGAAAACGTGTGGGGACTATTTGTAGGCATATTAGGTTGAATTGAACAATTTACACCTTGTATCAACAATCTTTCAGTATCAAAATGGGTCAGCATTGATTTACAATTTCGGACTATATATGATATGATTTTTGTTTCTTTAGGGTTAGCCAGCTAAGTAAGAGTTGGATTATGTGGCAAGTATTTATTATATGTAACTTCAAACACCTTTGTCTTCGTCTTAGCTATTTATTTCATTATACTATTGTTGAGGATTTTAGTCTCTCCCCGCGTACTACTATATGCGCAACTTGGAAGCCAATCACCAATCCACAAGATAAAAGTACTCACAATCAAGAAAAAAGAACACTGAGATTTACGTGGTTCGGTCGACCAACTTTGACCTACATCCACGGGGCAACAATACGAGAAATTCACTATGTATCAGGGAGAACTACAAGAGGAACCACTCAACTCTCGTCTCTCAATCTCTCAACCTCACATACATAATCAACTCTCATATTCTCTCCAAAACCCACTCCTTACAATCTTTTGAACGGACAAAGACTGCGAAACCCTCTCCCAATGTTGTAATCTTTTGCACGGATAAAGACCACGAAACCCTCGCCTCTCGTACAATATTCTTGAATCAGGCTACGCCCTCTGCTAACCCTAGATTACAAGAAGATCAGCTCTCTTCTTTTCTTGGTTTTTCCTCCAACAATAGAAGAATATATATAGGGAAATCAAAACCCTATCTCTAGCCTAACTTCCTAATTAGAATAGGATTCAAACTCCTAATCATGATGAGACCCAATCTCCTAATCATGATAGATCTCTAACCCTATCTAATTCTCATGAAGCTATACAAAGAATCAAAGACACAATCCCAACGATCTCCACCTTGGATTTGATTCTCAAACTCCCTTGAAGATATATCATCGCCGTCTTGAAACTTTGTTTCTCCCTATGGCGTCTTCTATTACTTTTGCACTTCAAATCAAAGCGCCCGCACTCCTAATCAGAACACCCGTACTTTAACCTGGATGCCCCCATGACCCTCACTTTCATCTGCCTCACCGTGGCGCCTCCACCTCTCTTGTGGGCACCAAGAGATCTTCGCCACCTCTAACATTAGAAGCAAATCAACCATGCTTGTCCTCCCAACTTGAGCCTGACAATAGCCTCCCTCGTGACCAACGGCCACCGTCACCTGCAGACATCACTGTCAGACACCGCAACCTCTGTCTCCGGCCTATCGGTGGCCGTAGATTCACCCGCTTGCGATCCCGGCCGTCCTTTTTTTTCTTTTTCTTCACCTTGATTCTTGTAATGCCGCCGATCTTCACTTTTGTACGACGTCTATCTTGCAAACTCGCTCCCGGATCCATCATCATGTCTCTGATACCAGTTGTTTAGAATTTTAGTCTCTCCCCGCCTACTACTATATGCGCAACTCGGAAGCCAATCAACAATTCACAAGATAAAAGTATTCACAAACAAAAAGAAAGAACACCAAGATTTACGTGGTTCGGTTGACCAACTTTGACCTACATCCTCGGGGCACCAATACGAGAAATTCACTATGTATCAGGGAGAACTACAAAAGGAATCACTCAACTCTCGTCTCTCAATCTCTCAATCTCACATACATAATCAACTCTCATATTCTCTCCAAAACTCACTCCTTACAATCTTTTGAACGGACAAAGACGGCGAAACCCTCTCCCAATGCTGTAATCTTTTGCACGGATAAAGACCACGAAACTCTCGCCTCTCACACGATATTCTTGAATCAGGCTACGCCCTCTGCTAACCCTAGATTACAAGAACATCGGCTCTCTCCTTTTCTTAGTTTTTCCTCCGATAATAGAAGAATATATATATATAGGGAAATCAAAATCATATCTCTAGCCTAACTTCCTAATTAGAATAGGGTGTGTTTGGCTATTTTGTAAAATTGGGCTAGGACTGAACCTGACCCAATTTTGTGTTGTTTCTTGTTTGTCAAATTTTTGGGCTAAATCTAGCCCCTTGTTTTAAGCCCAAATAGTGACACTAAACTAGTTTTCATTTGGACCAAGGGGGAGCTGGTCCAAATGAAAACCAGTTTTGTGCAATTTGCCAAACTGACCCTAGGATTCAAACTCCTAATCATGATGAGAACCAATCTCCTAATCATGATAGATCTCTAACCCTATCTAATTCTCATGAAGCTATACAAAGAATCAAAGACACAATCCCAACAAATATAACTACTTATTTCATTACAATTGTAATTTTAAAGGAACAAAACAACTATAGTTAATTTTCTTTTTCTAAAAAATTATAAACAACTAAAATGAGAATATTCTGCATTACGAAGACTAAAATAAGTATTGGGTCATTTCACTCATTTAAGTACTTAACAAGTGCAAATGATGGAACGCATTGGTTAAGACAGAAAATGCAAGCTCAACAACTATAAAACTCAAACCGTTAAGATAGAAAATTAACCTTCACTTCTCACACAATTTCAGAGTTGGGATGTTATGAAACATTAAGATTGTATCATAATAATCCAAGTTCATATCTCATCGGATACACATTTAAAGTGGGTTAAAAATATAATGATACTTAAAATAATCTTCAATTCTACCCATGAACAAAACGCTTAATTACTTTGGTATATATTAGAATTAGAGTATGTATAGCCGTCAATGCTCATCATTAATTCGAAAATTTGGTGTGCCAAAGGTAAATCTAAGACAAAATAGTAAAAGAAGGCTAGATGTGATTTGGCCCCATGAAATTAATGAGATACATGCATAATTTGATGCATGCATGTACCTATTTAAGGCGAACAAATGTATGAATGATGGTCATATACTTCATCCCTTCATATGTTTGACTGTTGATCTGTGTTCATGAATATTTCATAAACGCATGAGATAAATTAAAAGCAGCATGTATGAGATAATTATATATGCTTGTCCATATAAGGAGCGTATGACCCATACCTTATCATGTCTTGTTATCTTCGAAGGCCTTTTTCATGCCTTTACCACTTTCATGCGTTAAAAGATATGGACTAGTACTTTAGGCGTATTGATAGTAGAAAATAGTTAATAAATTAGAAATTTATGTAAGATATTGTCTTTAATTGCTTATTCCTACCTATGACAAGACGGAAAACAACTAGGGCTTGAATATGGCAATTAATCTTGAATAAAGTCTACAATAATATAATAACCAATTTATATATAACTTAATGTGTACATAAGAAAAGGCAAAGTTAGTCATTGTATGAGTTTCAACATATTTAAACAACTGGCCATTGAATATATGCTTTGCAGAAAGTTTTCTTAGAGTTTTTTTTTTCATTTCATTTTATTTTGGAGGGCGAGAGGGAAGGAACGAGGGAGAGAGAGATTGATAATGTGTGTTATTAACTGGATTGAGATTCTCTACATTCTTGATTGTTCAGAACAAACGCCCACAATTAGCTAAGTGGACCAATAGCATTGGTTAATTAATTGGGTCCCACTATTAAAAGATTTTTTTAATATTATTTTAATAAATAATATCATTCATGGGGTCCACTAAATGATGAGAAGTTAATGGTGGATCGTAGAAATTCTCTACAATTAAGGATGTAAAGATCTCTATAGTTATTAACTTACCATAGTGGTGAATCCATATAGTATCTGGTGGTGTCACGTGACACACTGAATCGCAAATATCCTAGTTGACAAATCACTCTAGACAATTTGGGGCTTACAAATGTAGTAGATAACAAGTACATGGGACACCCACTTAAACAAAATCGCTAATAGATACTTGCTTTCTTCTTGCTTACTGGAAACCTTTATAAGATCTCCTCCTTCAAGCTTTAGTACAAGCAGCTCTTTAAAAAAAGAGTAATTAATGTCACTCCCTATCCGAGATGTGCTCTTAAAAGATCTCCCTCGACAGCTTAATTAGTTAGGTCTTGGGTCTTTGATATGCCTTCACACAGACTGGGCACTTTAATACTTTACTGTATACTTAATGTTGCATGCACTTACACACTAGCCTTTACTTCTCTCTCTCTCTCTCTCTCTCTCTCTCTCTCTCTCTCTCTCTCCATGCATTATATACTTTTTTTCAAATAATCCATAATGTTGAACCTGATGTTGTTCATCGAACCAATTCTAATAGAAAATTCACGTGTGAAACAACTACATGCATTACATACTTTTTCCAAATAATCCATAATGTTGAACCTCATGCTGTTCATCGAACCAATTCCTATAATAGCAAAGTCATGTGTGATAGCAAGGAAGAACTAGCAACTCTGCTAATCAACAAATATGGTTTTTTTTTGGTTTGGTAAGTAAGTATAGCATCTTATTACCAATAATCAATAAAAATCAAACATCATATAAACATAGTAGAGCAGCTCATAAACAAAATCGAGCTCTCAAATAAAAACCAAACTAACTACAGGCATTCTCTCAGCACCTAACACAAAGATCTGTCTATAAAAAAGAAGAGTTAATGTGACGATTTTTTTAGAATAAACACAGGGCATAGCTTCATCTTAGAGCACCATTCCCTATTATCTACCGTGTCTTTGAGTTTGAGAAGCTTGTCGTAGATAATTTCAACTTCATATGTGATTAACTCCATGATCTCCCCCCTAGATTTCCTTCTCTGCTGGAAAATAATGGAATCTGTTGCACCAAACCTAACAAATGCAAGCTACAGCTATAGCAATTTCTTGATGTAATTGATAGCAGAATTTCCGTTCCATTTCTTTAGCATCCACTCCAATAATTCATTTCATCTTCCAGGGTAGTCAGTAACATGTATTAGCTTCATAGTCTACTCCCATATATGGAAACAAAAGTCACAATCAAAGAGAAGATGGTCTCTAGTCTCAGTTTCAGAGTCACAAATAGGACATGTATCAATGTCAATAATCGCTATTGCCTTGACTTTTTGTCTTGTTGGGAGCTTGTCTGAATAGACAATCCAAAACAAGAAGGAGGGTTTTGACATTGTATATTTAGTCCACACCAAAGAAGCCCATTTCTTTTTCTCACATGAAGCTGAAAGAAGCTTATAAGCTACAATAGAGCTAAAAGCAAGTTTATCTCCTTTCCAAATCAATCCAGAGCTTGTAATCTCTACACAGTTAGTAGCATGTTCTCTGAGTTTTAGAATTTGCTTGAATTGCCAAGAATAATAAGTTTTAATGTCCATACTCCAAAAATCATGATTCCTTAGATAGTACTCATGAATCCACTTCACCCACAAAGAGTCAGATTTGAGAATAATAGCTCAGATATACTTTAACATCAAAGAAACATTAAAAACCTTCATCATATGAAGACCAAGACCTCCATTGCTTCTAGGAAGATATACTGAGCTACTTTTGCCTTTCCATGATTCTCCACCATTCCAGCCCATAAGAAATTTTTACAAATTCTCTCAACTTCTTTGACAATTTTCTTTAGTAGCATGAAGATTCTGCCCCTAAAAAGTTTGCAAACTAAATAGGATGACCTTAATGAGTTGGATTCTACTAGCAAATGATAGAAGTCTAGATGTCCATGAAGTGATTCTGCTAATCATCTTACCAATAAGAACATCATAGTCATGGGATGATAAGGATTTTGATGTAAGAGACATACCCACATATCTACCAGGTAAACTCCCTTCAACAAAATATAAGAAACTCAATATGTTGTGCTTAATATTCGCTGGAATACCCCCAAAGAAAACTTGACTTTTAGATTCATTTGCCACCCAGCCAGATGCATGTGAGACATGCATAAGTCTCACATTAATATGCTTGATGGAAGTAACATCTCCTTTGCTAAAAATCATAAGATCAACAGCAAAATAGAGATGTGTGAGTTTCATATGCTTGCATTTAGAATGGAAGTGGAAATCCCTGACCTCATTTAAATCTGCAAACCCTCTGCTCAAGTATTCCATAGCTAGCACAAAGAGATAATGGAGACATTGGGTCGCCTTGTCTAACTCCTCTAGCTCCAGCAAATTAAGACAGGACTCATGTGCCCATTAATGGAGATAGAATAGGACACATAATGCACACAAGTCATAATCCACTTCCTGAATTTATGAGGAAAGCCTAAGCTTAGAAGAACATTATTCATGAAATTCTAAAATTTTGTCTCATAGGCTTTCTTCAAATCAACTTTAATAGCATTCTAGGGCTAATATTTTTGCTGTTATACATGTGGACTAATTCTTGTGCCATAAGGATATAATGAGAAATATTTCTTCCTTTAACAAATGCCCCTTGAGACTCATAAATCAGATCATTAATAACACTCTTGAGCCTATTTGTAAGCGCATTTGTAATGCATTTATACAAAATTACAACATGCAATAGGTGCGAAATCAGATGCATGATTTGGACAAGCAATCTTAGTAACAAGTGTAATAGATGTTAAAGTAATAGATTTAAGAAGTTTACCAGAGCGAAAGAAGTATTGAATAGCCTTGATTATATCATCTCCAATAATGTGCGAGGAAGTCTTGAAAAATTTGGAAATAAATCTATTAGGTCTTGGGCTCTTCATATTGTTTATCTGAAACATTGCATTCTTAAGCTCCCAAGCTTCAACAGGTTTGTATAGCATAATACATTGATCGGTAGATATTAACTCCCCTCTTGCCAAGATGTCCTACATGATAAGAATATTAGCAGAAGATGAACCCAACAAACCTTTATAGAAGGATAGAATTTCTTCTTGAATATCCTCTTGAGAGGTCAACTTGAGTCCTGCAGAATTATATAGTGAGAGTATGAATTCATGCTTCTTCTTTGGTTCATAATGGCATGGAAGAATGGGGAATTAGTATCACCAAATTTGATCCAATTGACTCTGGCTTTTTGATGTAAATAACAAGCTTCAAGTTTAAGAAGCTTATAAAAATCTTTAGCCATTTCAAGAGATTGGAGCTTCTGATCATGTGGATTTTGCTGAACATTGGCTTGAGTAAAAAGTAAATTATCCCTTACTTTATTAACTCTAGCTCCTATCCCCCCAAATACCCTTTATTGAATTTATGCAAAGCATATTTGACTGACTTTAATTTTTGAGAAATCTGATATAATTTTGTGCCTTTATATAGCTTAGACCAACTGTGAGAGACAACATCACTATATAACTCATGCTCATACCAGTAGGAAAAGAATTTGAAGGATGTTTTGATCTGTAAAGTTTTATAAAAAGTGACTATTGAAGGGAAATTGTCAGAAATCCCAGAGGATAAGAATTCTGTTTCCACACTTGCAAAGCAGTTCAACTATGCATGATTAACTAGAACTCTGACTTACTGAAAATGTGGTGATTATTCTAGGTGAAGAAGTTGCCTTTATACTGCATATTAGTAAGTTGAGCATGACCCTCTCCTTACTTATTCATATTAGGAATGGAATATCTCTCTAGAGGTTTGGAGAATCTGAAAAAAGACAAGGAATTTAAATTTCACCCCAAATGCAAAAACCTCAAAATTAATCACCTTATATTTGTTGATGATCTTCTCCTCTTTGGGAGAGGCGACCTCAACACAGTGAGTAAGCTTCATCAATGCTTCCTAGAATTCAGCTCGGTCACTGGTTTAGAAGCAAACCCCTCTAAGTGTTCAATTTTCTATGGAGGGGTAGAGGAGGCAGTCAAAACTACTATTCATGCACACTTGGGATTTCCAGAGGGAACTTTGCCAATAAAATACTTAGGAGTTTCTCTTATCAGTAAAAGGTTGTCATTCTTGGATTGTAGTCCTCTTATCAACAAGATTAATGATAAATTTCAGAACTGGAGCAAGCAAAGGAATTGGTCTTATGCAGGTAGATTGCAGCTCATCAAAAGTGTTATTCTGGGAATTCAAATTTACTGGACTAACAACTATATTCTACCAATGAAAGTCCTACGGAAAATTGATGGCATGTGCAGGAGTTTCTTATGGGGGAAAACAGAGAATATTCATAAAACTGCTCTTGTATCCTGGGAATGAGTTTGTATGGATAAAAAACATGGGCGACTTGGTGTGTATTCTGCAATAATCTGGAATGTTGCTGCTGGTTTAAAACTGCTTTGGAATATCCACACTAACAAAGAACAATTATGGATTAAGTGGGTTCATGAAAATTATCTCAAACACAGAGACATTTGGTGTGTTCAAGCTAAAATGGGGGATTCTTGGATGTAGAAATAGCTTTTGAAATTAAGAGATAAATCTATAGTGAAGTGTGGTGGAGCTAAAAATCTGAAACATAGTATTGTTGAAAGCACTAAAGGTTCAAAGATACATCTCTCTGTGCTATATTCTAAATTCCTCCCAACTTCTCATAAAGTGATATGGTACGATACAATGTGGGAGGGGGTCACCTATCCCAAACACTCATTCATCTTATGGCTGGCTATACTTGATCGGTCCGCTACTCAAGACAAGCTCCTGAAGAGGGTTAATTGAACAACAAATGTGTGTTATGCTCGCCGTGAACAGAAAGCGAGGATCATCTCTTTTAACCGCTTATTCTCTTCGAATCTGAACAAAGATCATGGTATGGATTCAGTTTAAATGGAAATCTTGTGCATGGCATTACCTACTGAATTGGTATAGCAATAATTTGAAAGGGAAAGGTTTCAAACAAAAAGCAAAGAGGATGGCCTTAGCTGCAATAGTGTACACCATTTGAAGCGAGAGGAACGCTTGGATCTTCAAGCAGGTAACCAGAAGCTCAGAGCAGATTATCAGAGAAATTAAAGTCAAAATCATGACAGTTATGATCAACAGTTCCCTCTCAAGTGAATGCAAAAGTTGGTTAGACTCTCTCTAATTTTACTTAGTGTTTTTGGGTTGCACCCAATATGGAAGTTTTGATGTTTTCTTTCTATAGTTTCTCTGTGTAGCAGAGTATCTTGATGCACTATAAAATCTCAATTGGTGAATGAATAAAAGCTATTTTCATTGACCAAAAAAGTTGAGCATGACATATAATATTCTAGAGCTCCTCCAATGCCCTTCTAGTAACACTCCTTCCATTAATTCTCTTATAGACATCCTAGAGGCAATTTAGATCACCAAGTAAGATCCAAGCATCTCCTTTATTTGTAGCAAACTGCCTAATGACATTCCATAAATGAACTCTTTGACTGCTAGTGTTATAGCCATAGACGTAAGTAGCATAGAAAGAATAAAGACATTTCTTATCTTCAATCTTGTAGCAGATATATTGAGTATTGACATAGAGCACATGAATAATAACAAGATGATCATCTCATATGAGCAAAATCCTACTATGAGTATCCAAACTAAAATTATGTACATACTTCCAGTCAAGAGCACATTTCTTCACAACTAGCTCCACTTTAAAAAAAACTAATTTTTATTTCACAAGACCCAAAATAGATAACTTGTGAGTTTTGATCAAAATTTTAACCTCTTTTTATTTATTACGGTGGTAAGTCCCTATTATTCCAACAAGATATAGGATTCATATAGGTTTGAAGGAACCCTCCTAGATCTTACCTCTCTCTGCTCGATACTAGGTTGCCTTGTTGGAGATTTCTTCTTATTTCCAAATGGTTGAGCGGACAAATCAATAAATATATCCGGACCTCTTTCATGCGAGAGAGTTTAAAAGCTATTAGAGGTGCTAACATTGCTTGGTGGGGAGAGAAGTTAGTTATAGCTAAGTGCACAACACTGCCAAGCATCGTGGACATATGTCCCTACAAGTCCTTGTAGGGGCACATGTTCAGCATTAAGGAAAGTGCAGCACTCGCCTTTGGGTAGAATTGCTCTTGTAGAACATGCACAAAACATGCACAAGCAAGCTTAGTAGTCGACTAACTGCAGTAGTAGTCGACTAATCTGCAGAATTTACGTGTGTGTTCAAGCTAAAATGGGGATTCTTGGATGTAGAAATAGCTTTTGAAATTAAGAGATAAATCTATAGTGAAGTGTGGTGGAGCTAAAAATCAAACATAGTATTGTTGAAAGCACTAAAGGTTCAAAGATACATCTCTCTGTGCTATATTCTAAATTCCTCCCAACTTCTCATAAAGTGATATGGTACGATACAATGTGGGAGGGGGTCACCTATCCCAAACACTCATTCATCTTATGGCTGGCTATACTTGATCGGCTGCTTACTCAAGACAAGCTCCTCGGAAGAGGGTTAATTCAGAACAACAGCTGTGTGTTATGCTCGGCGAGAACGAGGAAGCGGGGATCATCTCTTTTTAAGCGCTTATTCTCTTGAATCTGAACGACATCATGGTATGGATTCAGTTTAAATGGAAATCTTGTGCATGGCATTACCTACTGAATTGGTATAGCAATAATTTGAAAGGGAAAGGTTTCAAACAAAAAGCAAAGAGGATGGCCTTAGCTGCAATAGTGTACACCATTTGAAGCGAGAGGAACGCTTGGATCTTCAAGCAGGTAACCAGAAGCTCAGAGCAGATTATCAGAGAAATTAAAGTCAAAATCATGACAGTTATGATCAACAGTTCCCTCTCAAGTGAATGCAAAAGTTGGTTAGACTCTCTCTAATTTTACTTAGTGTTTTTGGGTTGCACCCAATATGGAAGTTTTGATGTTTTCTTTCTATAGTTTCTCTGTAGCGAGTATCTTGATGCACTATAAAATCTCAATTGGTGAATGAATAAAAGCTATTTTCATTGACCAAAAAGTTGAGCATGACATATAATATTCTAGAGCTCCTCCAATGCCCTTCTAGTAACACTCCTTCCATTAATTCTCTTATAGACATCCTAGAGGCAATTTAGATCACCAAGTAAGATCCAAGCATCTCCTTTATTTGTAGCAAACTGCCTAATGACATTCCATAAATGAACTCTTTGACTGCTAGTGTTATAGCCATAGACGTAAGTAGCATAGAAAGAATAAAGACATTTCTTATCTTCAATCTTGTAGCAGATATATTGAGTATTGACATAGAGCACATGAATAATAACAAGATGATCATCTCATATGAGCAAAATCCTACTATGAGTATCCAAACTAAAATTATGTACATACTTCCAGTCAAGAGCACATTTCTTCACAACTAGCTCCACTTTAAAAAAACTAATTTTTATTTCACAAGACCCAAAATAGATAACTTGTGAGTTTTGATCAAAATTTTAACCTCTTTTTATTTATTACGGTGGTAAGTCCCTATTATTCCAACAAGATATAGGATTCATATAGGTTTGAAGGAACCCTCCTAGATCTTACCTCTCTCTCATTGATACTAGGTTGCCTTGTTGGAGATTTCTTCTTATTTCCAAATGGTTGAGCGAGACAAATCAATAAATATATCCGACCTCTTTCATGCAGAGAGAGTTTAAAAGCTATTAGAGGTGCTAACATTGCTTGGTGGGGAGAGAAGTGCTAGCTATATCCACGAGTGCACAACACTCACTGTGCATCGAGGACATATGTCCCTACAAGTCCTTGTAGGGGCACATTCACCACACAGCAAGGAAAGGCACTCGCGCTTTGGGTAGAATTGCTCTTGTAGAACATGCACAAAACATGCACAAGCGGTTTGGGCTTAGTAGTCGACTAATCTGCGGTAGTAGTCGACTAATCTGCTGACGACGAAGGTGTGTTTCTGCGTTGGAGTGCGAGTAGTCGACTAATGCGTGTTGTAGTCGACTAATCTGATGAGTAGTCGACTAATCTGAAGTAGTAGTCGACTAATGCAGCGGTCAGCGGGTTTTGGTTTTAAACCCGGTTCGTTTAGAGTTTATAAATAACCCTAAACCCGATTATTTGAAAGTTATTAAGCACGCTTTGGAGCGCCTTTGAGAGAGTTTGGTGCATCTTTGGAGAGGAGATCTTTTGAGATTGAGAGGTTTGTTTTAGGGTTTCTTTGTGAGAACTTGTAATCCTAATTTGTATTCTCTCTTTCTATTAGTGAAAATCCCCTCCTTACCCGTGGGCGTAGGCAAATTGCCGAACCACGTAAATCTCGTGTCTTTACTCTTTTATTGTGTTTGGCTTTTCGTTTGTGGTGGTTTCTCTCGACGGTTCGCGGCCCTACCAACAATTGGTATCGAGCTATTGTTCGATTGGAAGTGGTGTAATTTCTAATTTGAGGGGTGTTGGTGATTCACGAGAGAAGCGGATTCACGAAGACAAACAGAGGATGCGCCAACCAAGAATCACCAAAGTGGGAAAATTCGAGATTGAAAAGTTCAATGGGAAGAACGATTTTTCTTATTGGAGGATGCGATGAAAACTTTCTAATTTCGCAAAAATTGCACAAGACTTTGGATGGAAAGGAGAAGAAGAACAAGGATATGTCGATGAGGATTGGGAGGAGTTGGATCCGAAGCACGCAGGCCGATTATCCTATGCCTTGAGAGGGATGTAGCTTTCTTGGTAGATGGAGAGGAAACTACGGGCGTGTGGAAGAAGTTAGAGGGTACCTTCATGACGAAGAGTCTAACTAACCGGATCTACTTAAAATCCAAATTGTATACTTGCAAGATGGAGGAGGGCTCATCAATCCGGGAACACATCAACAAGTTTGATAGGATCATATCAGATTTGAAAGACATAGATGTTAAAGTAGGAGACGAGGATCGCGCAACTACTTCTGCTCTCGCCAAGTCTTATGAGAACCTGGTGCAAACACCGAGGCTTGTGGGAGAAAATCTGAAGATGGATGAGACTAGAACGGCACTTCTAGCGACGATCTTCTAAGACCGCAACTAGTGACATGGCTAACGGCGGTACGTGGAACAAGCGCAGGGATTGTTTGCAAGAGGAAGGAGCAATGAGCGAGGAAAAGGCAAGGGAGGAAAGTCTAGATCTAAATCAAGACCTCTTGCGGAAAAAGGATGTTTCAAGTCGCGGTGAAGCCGGGCATTTCAAAGTCGACCGTCCAAATAAGAGAGTAGGTGGAAAGGAGAAGAAGAACAAGGATATGTCGATGAGGATTGGGAGGAGTTGGATCTCGGAAGCACGGCGTCGATTATCCTATGCCTTGAGAGGGATGTAGCTTTCTTGGTAGATGGAGAGGAAACGGCTGCAGGTGTGGAAGAAGTTAGAGGGTACCTTCATGACGAAGAGTCTAACTAACCGGATCTACTTAAAATCCAAATTGTATACTTGCAAGATGGAGGAGGGCTCATCAATCAGGGAACACATCAACAAGTTTGATAGGATCATATCAGATTTGAAAGACATAGATGTTAAAGTAGGAGACGAGGATCGAGCGCAATCTCTGCGAAGTCTTATGAGAACCTGGTGCAAACACCGAGGCTTGTGGGAGAAAATCTGAAGATGGATGAGACTAGAACGGCACTTCTAGCGACGATCTTGGGAAGAGCGCAACTAGTGACATGGCCAGCGGCGATATGAGGAACAAGCGAGGATTGTTTGCAAGAGGAAGGAGCAATGAGCGAGGAAAAGGCAAGGGAGGAAAGTCTAGATCTAAATCAAGACCTCTTGGGAAAAGGATGTTTCAAGTCGCGGTGAAGCTGGGCATTTCAAAGTCGGTAATCAAATAAGAGAGTAGGTGGAAAGAAGAACAACAACAAGACCGAGAGGAGAGAGGGCAAGGAAGAAGCGAGCTACGTTCGAGGAAGGGAGCGATAAGGAATGCTATGTCGTCACGGGTGGCGAGGAGATCTCCGGAAGTGGATACTTGATTACGGTTGCTCTTACCATATGTGTCCAAATAGGAAGTGGTTTACTACCTCTGAGAGGCATTGATGGTGGAGCTGTATTGATGGGGAATAACCATGCTTGTAAAGCAGTGGGGCTAGGTAATATCAAAATCAAGATGCATGATGGAGTGGTTCGAACCTTGACGGATGTGAGGCATGTTCCGACTTGCGGAAGAATCTTATCTCGGTTGGTGCTTTGGACTCCGGTGGTTGCGGATTGTGACCGAAACGGAGTGAAGAAGGTTGTTCGTGGTTCCTTAGTAGTGATGAAGGGTGTTCGTCACGGTAATCTATATACTCTCTCGAATGCGGCGGTGGCGAGGGAATGCGTGGTTTAGGCGAAGTGGTGAGACCCATGTGAGCACACGGTTATGGCATAGGCGGCTTGGGCATATGTCGAGAAGGGTCTAGTTCGCTTGGGAAAGAGGCTGGCGAAGAATCGAAGGAACCTAGCATGGATTTTTGCGAGGATTGTGTGTATGGAAAGTCACACAGGTCAAGTTTCAACGCAAGTCTAAGAGCAGAGGGATACTAGATTATGTGCACACGGATGTTTGGGGTCCGGCCGCACAACTTCCAAGGGTGGTTCCGTGTATTATGTCTCGTTTATAGATGATTATTCTAGGTATGCTTGGATTTACTTTCGAAGCACAAGAATGAGGTGTTCGAGACATTCAAGAAGTGGAGAACAATGGTTGAGAACAGACAGAAAGAAATTGAAGACGCCGAGATCCGATAACGGCATGCAGTATACTGATGGTGCTTTCAAGGAGTTCGTGATCGAGGAGAATTGTTCGACCTTTGACCGTCAGTCTACACCACGCCAGAATGGGGTCGCGGAGAGATCGAACCAACACCGCGGGAGAAAGCAGTGAGTATGCGATCTTATGCAGATTGGGCAACGAATGGTGAAGCGGCGGTGGCTCTGACTTGTTACATTGTGAACCGTTCACCACATTCGACATTGGATGGTGATACACCCTATAGAGTGTGGTCGGGAGCATGCAAATTATGATAGGCTCGGAATTTTCGGATGTACCGCCTACTATCCGTCAACGAGGAAAGCTTGACGCGAGGGCCAAGAAGGCAATATTCTTGGGATATGCAAAGGCGTAAAGGCTATCGCCTTTGGTGTCTGAAGATTCAAAGTTCGTGGTCGTGAGGATGTTACCTTTGATGAGAAATCCATGATTGCTAGGGCGTCCAAGGATGATGGTGTTATGGTGGTGAGACTTCTAAGTCTCGGGTTATTGAAATAGAACCTAAAGACCAACTAGGTTCTAATCGTGCTCAAGTGGGAAGTCGGGTAGATGATGAGCTTGGCGGGGAGGAGGTTCAGCGAGGAAAATACAGGCACTACAACAACAGCTTTCGAGGATAATTTGGCTTCCACTAGGCCAAAGCGAGCATACGCGTGTTTTGAAGTGGGGCTGATCAACCCTGAAGCACTATGGGCGGCTAATATGGTTGAATACGACTCTCGGTGGAGGAGGACGAGCCGGTCTCCTTCAAGGAAGCTATTCGGGACAAGGATAGTGAGAGTTGGTTGGCTGCGATGGAGGAAGAGATGGAATCTCTTGAAAGAACCAAACATGGGAGGTGGTCCCATTGCCGTAGGAAGAAAAGCTATTGGTTGTAAGTGGGTGTATAAAAGAAAGGAAGATCTTTGAGCTTCGGTGGTGTAAGATACAAGGCGAGACTAGTGGCTAAGGGCTTTGCACGTAAAGAGGGTGTGGATTACAATGAGATATTTTCTCGGTGGTGAAACACACATCTATTAGTGCTATTGAGTATTGTTGCTTATGGTGATTTTGAGTTGGATCAACTTCGATGTTAAAACGACCTTCTTGCACGGAGACTTGGATGAAGAGATCTACATGCATCAACCCGAGGGCTACAAGGTTGAGGATAAGGAGAATCATGTGTGTCGTTTGAGGAAGTCCTTGTATGGATTAAAGCAATCTCCCGTGATGGTACAAGCGATTTGACTCCTTCATCTTTGAAGCATGGGTTTTCCGGCGATCATGATTGTTGTGTTTACATTGAAGCTTAGCGGAGGTAATTTTATCTATCTTCTTTTGTATGTGGATGACATGCTTATTGCTTCTAAGAGCGGGGTGGAGATAGATAGGTTGAAATCTCAACTTGGTGAAGAGTTCGAGATGAAGGACATGGGTGCTAGGAAAATACCGGGTATGGAGATTAGAAGAGGTAATCGGCGATTGTTCTTGAGTCGGAAGGGCTACATAGAGCGGGTGATCGCAAGGTTCGGGATGCAAAGTGCTAAGTCGGTGGTGACTCCATTGGCCCCACACTTTAGGCTTTACGGTAATTAATCTCCCACTGTGGAAGAGAAGGCACATGGAGCGTATTCCCTATGCTAGTGCGGTTGGCGGTTTAATGTATGCAATGGTGTGTACACGATATTTCACAGCGGTTAGTGTGGTCGGTAGATTCATGGCGAATCCGAAAGCGCCGGGAAGCGATGAAGTGGGTCCTCAGGTACTTAAAGTACAGTTGATACAGTGCGTGTTTTGGTGGAGAAACATGTCGATTAGCGGGTTTGTGGACTCACGATTATGCGGCGATCTAGATAGGCGGCGATCTACTCTGGTTATGTATTTAAGATACATGGAGCTCGGTTAGTTGGCGATCGATGTTGCGAGCTCTGATGGCACTTTCTACTCGAGAGGTGAGTACATGGCCATGGCGGAGAGTGAAGGAAGCATTGTGGTTATTGAGTATTGTTGCTTATGGTGATTTTGAGTTGGATCAACTCGATGTTAAAACGACCTTCTTGCACGGAGACTTGGATGAAGAGATCTACATGCATCAACCCGAGGGCTACAAGGTTGAGGATAAGGAGAATCATGTGTGTCGCTTTGAGGAAGTCACCGTATGGATTAAAGCAATCTCCCAGAAAGGGTACAAGCGATTTGACTCCTTCATCTTTGAAGCATGGGTTTTCCGGCGATCATGATTGTTGTGTTTACATTGAAGCTTAGCGGAGGTAATTTTATCTATCTTCTTTTGTATGTGGATGACATGCTTATTGCTTCTAAGAGCGGGGTGGAGATAGATAGGTTGAAATCTCAACTTGGTGAAGAGTTCGAGATGAAGGACATGGGTGCCGCTAGGAAAATACCGGGTATGGAGATTAGAAGAGAGCGGTAATCGGCGATTGTTCTTGAGTCGAAGGGCTACATAGAGCGGGTGATCGCAAGGTTCGGGATGCAAAGTGCTAAGTCGGTGGTGACTCCATTGGCCCCACACTTTAGGCTTTACGGTAATTAATCTCCCACTGTGGAAGAGAAGGCACATGGAGCGTATTCCTATGCTAGTGCAGTTGGCGCTTTAATGTATGCAATGGTGTGTACACGCCGAGATATCCATTGTGTTAGGTCGTAGATTCATGGCGAATCCGGAAAGGCGCCGGGAAGCGATGAAGTGGGTCCTCGTGTACTTAAAGGGTACAGCTTGATAATGGTCTGTTTTGGTGGAGAAACATGTCGATTGACGGGTTTGTGGACTCGATTATGCGGGCGATCTAGATAGACGGCGATCTACTACCGTTATGTATTTAAGATACATGGAGCTCCGGTTAGTTGGCGATCGATGTTGCGAGCTCTGATGGCACTTTCTACTGGTGAGTACATGGCCATGGCGAGAGGAGTGAAGGAAGCATTGTGGTTATGGGGTCTTCTAGACGATTTGGGGATTGAGCAGAAAACGTGAACTTGTGGTGTGACAAATGAGTGCAATTCACTTGGCGAAGAATCAGTTCATCATGCTCGCATTCAAGCATATTGATGTCAAGTATCATTTTGTGCGGGATGTCATAGAGGAGGTGATATTTCCATGAAGGTGCACACGAATGAGAATCCCGCGGACATGTTAACCAAGGTGGTCCTGGTAGTAAGTTTAAGCATTGCTTAGACTTGCTTCATATCGCTCTTGTTGATTTGCCCAAGAGGGCATGGGCCTTGGCGGTAATGGGTAAGGTGGAGATGATTTGAGGTGAACTACGGTGAGCTTGATCCGGTGGAGAATGCGTGGCGTCAGCGGTGTAGTGGCCAGTGGATTGGCTGGATTGGCTAATGGTGATCTCTAGATGTTCTTGGTGTTCTTACGGTGTTCGTCCAAAATTTGAGGTAAATCAAATGATGTACGAGGTGGAGAATTGTAGAACATGCACAAAACATGCACAAGCAGCGGCTTAGTAGTCGACTAATCTGCAGAGTAGTCGACTAATCTGATGAGTAGTCGACTAATGCGTGTTGTAGTCGACTAATCTGCGGTAGTAGTCGACTAATGCGTGTTGTAGTCGACTAATCTCTGATGAGTAGTCGACTAATCTGAAGTAGTAGTCGACTAATCTGGCAGTCAACGGGTTTTGGTTTTAAACCCGGTTCGTTTAGAGTTTATAAATAACCCTAAACCTGATTATTTGAAAGTTATTAAGCACGTTTTGGAGCAGCCTTTGAGAGAGTTTGGTGCATCTTTGGAGAGGAGATCTTTTGAGAGATTGAGAGGTTTGTTTTTAGGGTTTCTTTGTGAGAACTTGTAATCCTAATTTGTATTCTCTCTTTCTATTAGTGAAAATCCCCCCTCCTTACCCGTGGGCGTAGGCAAATTGCCGAACCACGTAAATCTCGTCTTTACTCTTTTATTGTGTTTGGCTTTTCTTTGTTTGTGGTTTCTTCGGCCTTGATCGTATGTCGCCCGACTCTGGTGGGGAAGGAGTAGAATTATTTTTTGCCTTATACTTGGCAGAAACTTATTTCCAAACATTCTCCATGGGTAAAGGAACATGAGGGGTAGAAAGAACAAGCTCATGCATGGACTCATTTTGAATAGGGAAATCTTGATTTAAGGGAGCTTGAGAAGGAGGAACAGACTCTTGCCTAAACTCTCTTTGAATAGGAACATCTGAATTTATCTCACTTACAGATTCATTTGATGGAAGAACCTAGGATGCTTAGAAACCCACGTCTTCTTCCCATTCTTTTTAGGTGATTTATCAATTATATGACCAAATTTTTTACACTGAGTATATTTTAGAGTAATCCATTCATACTATACTCTGAAAGAATTCTTAACCATTAGGACTCTTAAGAGTGAGAATTTTAGTAATTCAAATTATGCTTGAATCTCAATGCAAATTTTTGCAAAGCCTATTCTCTCTTTACTAGCAGTCACACCATCGGTGCATATAGGTTTTCCTATAGTTCTTGCAATCCTACTCAAGGCCTTACTATTCCACAAATGGAATTTGAGATGGGGATGTTTGATCTAGATGGGAATATTAGAAATATTCAATTCTCTATATATAGATCTACAGACCGAGGTGTAAGGATCATAGGTTTGCTATCAAAAGTCTAAGGCCCTTGTTCTAAAATAGTTGTTCTCAATTCAATAGATTCAAATTTGAAATGAAAAGTTCCTTAATCCATCATCAAGACTTTAATTTTATCCACATCAATCCAATGTTTATCAATAAAATCTTTAATAGCTGAAAAGATGCTCTAAAACCAAATATATACCAACTAAAGCATCATCCCATTCCCTTAGATCCAGATCCCATTCGCATTAGCAAATTGAATATTCGATGAATCCCCAAATTGTTGAGGGAAAAAGAGATTAAGACCCTTATTCTTTAATCTATTTATGTTGTCTGTGTGAAATTTGTGACACCTCTGCGAACAATAGCCACAACAAGAGAGCTAGATCACAATAATAATTCCCGTCTCACCAAGGAAATAAGAATCAAGTAAATATCTCAACAAAGTGGGATATTTACTCTTCCTCTCATCGGTTCTAGGACACAATAGAGGAACCTAAATAAGCTATTACAAATTACACAAATCAGCAAGACAACGAATTTTATTGGTTCGGCAAGTTGCCTACGCCCACGGGCAAGGAGGGGGTATTTTACTAATAGAGATAGAGAATACAAACTAGGGTTACAAATTCTCACCACAAAATCCAAGAACAAAGCTCTCAAATCTCTCACCAAATCTCCTCATAAAGATGCACAAAACCCTCTCAAAGGCTGCTCCAAAACGAGTTCCCCACGACCCTAATTAATCATGTTTAGGGTTATATATAAACTCAAAACGAAACGGGTTTAAAACCAAACCCAAAACAGACCCGTATTCTGGAATCTGCCATTAGTAGTCAACTACTACTGAGAGAAGTCGACTACTAAGGCTCAAACTGAGCAAGCACTTTCGTCGACTACAGACTAGTCGACTACAACACGTAGTAGTCGACTACTATGCGAAATCTGCCTTGTGCATGTTTTGGTGCATTTTTCCAACAATTCTCCACCTCGTCGAATGTTTTCCTCAAAACTAAGTCGACACTAATCTGAACCGAGTCAACACCACCACAAACTGAGTCGATACCAATACCAAACAAACATCTCACTTGTTGTGTCCAGTACGAAGTGAATCATTCATGACAACGGACTCAATCCACAACAAGTCGAGACCCAAATGAGAACGCGACCATTCTCCAAATATGGTATCAACTCACCAAATCGGTGCATCATAGCCGACGCCTCGTATCCTCTTGCCTAAGGAATCAAGCCTTCCGTAGTTCACCAAATGGCCTCCAAGACCTTCAATCAACTAGAAGAGTTTGCAACCCTTCTCTAATATTATGATCAAATCGTGGTGATAGCTTTCCCAATGGCCCCAAAGTGAAACAAACCAAATGCCTCCACACGAGGTGAACCAAGCGGCCATAACCGAATCCAAACTAAATCCATCGGTGCATTCGAATCAACCAACTCATCATGCATTCACAATAACATGATCCCAATGTCACCACCTGTTTGGAATCTCAAGCGATGCGGTATGATGCGGAGAGCGTGGAGGAATCTCCACAGCGTGAGTATCACCCTTCACTGCGCGATGTCCTAGCGCTCTGGTCACCACTCTCCACTGTGGGAGTTAAAAGTGACATACCTTTCGAAATAAAATCGAGTCTCGAACCTCTGAATCACGAATGTGCAATGGATCAAATCTCACATCCCGATGTGACCAAATGTTGAGCAACCAAACATCCGCGCAACCAATCTGGGCGGCTCCACGGATCCAAATCCCCAAACACGGCGTCGGCGACCATGACTAAGATGATCCAAATATGTGAAGCCCGAATACCAAAGCCAATGCTCGACATCAGCGCCGATCCTCCTCGAGAAAGAGTGAGAATTTTAGTAATTCAAATTATGCTTGAATCTCAATGCAAATTTTTGCAAAGCCTATTCTCTCTTTACTAGCAGTCACACCATCGGTGCATATAGGTTTTCCTATAGTTCTTGCAATCCTACTCAACTTACTATTCCACAAATGGAATTTGAGATGGGGATGTTTGATCTAGATGGGAATATTAGAAATATTCAATTCCTCTATATATAGATCTACAGACCGAGGTGTAAGGATCATAGGTTTGCTATCAAAAGTCTAAGGCCCTTGTTCTAAAATAGTTGTTCTCAATTCAATAGATTCAAATTTGAAATGAAAAGTTCCTTAATCCATCATCAAGACTTTAATTTTATCCACATCAATCCAATGTTTATCAATAAAATCTTTAATAGCTGAAAAAGATGCTCTAAAACCAAATATATACCAACTAAAGCATCATCCCATTCCCTTAGATCCAGATCCCATTCCGCATTAGCAAATTGAATATTCGATGAATCCCCAAATTGTTGAGGGAAAAAAGAGAGATTAAGACCCTTATTCTTTAATCTATTTATGTTGTGCGCAGCGGAAATTTCGGCAGCACCTCTGCCGAACAATAGCCACAACAAGAGAGCTAGATCACAATAATAATTCCCGTCTCACCAAGGAAATAAGAATCTGAAGTAAATATCTCAACAAAGTGGGATATTTACTCTTCCTCTCATCAGTTCTAGGACTGACCTGTCGAGGGAACCTAAATAAGCTATTACAAATTACACAAATCAGCAAGACAACGAATTTTACGTGGTTCGGCAAGTTGCCTACGTCCACGGGGCAAGGAGGGGGGGTATTTTACTAATAGAGATAGAGAATACAAACTAGGGTTACAAATTCTCACCACAAAATCCAAGAACAAAGCTCTCAAATCTCTCACCAAATCTCCTCATAAAGATGCACAAAACCCTCTCAAAGGCTGCTCCAAAACGAGTTCCCCACAGCCCTAATTAATCATGTTTAGGGTTATATATAAACTCAAAACGAAACGGGTTTAAAACCAAACCCAAAACAGACCCCAGACGGAATCGCCATTAGTAGTCAACTACTACCGGAGAAGTCGACTACTAAGGCTCAAACTGAGCAAGCACTTTCTGTCGACTACAGACTAGTCGACTACAACACAGAGTAGTCGACTACTATGCCCGAAATCTGCCTTGTGCATGTTTTGGTGCATTTTTCCAACAATTCTCCACCTCGGCGAATGTTTTCCTCAAAACTAAGTCGACACTAATACGAACTGAGTCAACACCACCACAAACTGAGTCGATACCAATACCAAACAAACATCTCACTTGTTGTGTCCAGTACGAAGTGAATCATTCATGACAACGGACTCAATCCACAACAAGTCGAGACCCAAATGAGAACGCGACCATTCTCCAAATATGGTATCAACTCACCAAATCGGCTGCATCATAACTGACTGCCTACGTATCCTCTTGCCTAAGGAATCAAGCCTTCACGTAGTTCACCAAATGGCCTCCAAAGACCTTCAATCAACTAGAAGAGTTTGCAACCCTTCTCTAATATTATGATCAAATCTGTGGCTGATAGCTTTCCCAATGGCCCCAAAGTGAAACAAACCAAATGCCTCCACCTGAGGTGAACCAACGGCCATAACCGAATCCAAACTAAATCCATCAGCTGCATTCGAATCAACCAACTCATCATCGCATTCACAATAACATGATCCCCAATTGTCACCTCTGGAATCTCAAACGATGCAAGATGATTCGAGAACGTGGAGGAATCTCCACCCAACGGAAGTAGCATCACCCTTCACGCAGCGATGTCCTAGCGCTCACGGTCACCACTCTCCACTGGCGGGAGTTAAAAGTGACATACCGCCAGATAAAATCGAGTCTCGAACCTCTGAATACCGAATGTGCAATCGGATCAAATCTCACATCCTCGATGTGACCAAATGTTGGGCAACCAAACATCCGACGCAACCCAAAATCAGGCGGCTCCACGGATCCAAAATCCCCAAACACGCTAGCCGACGACCTATGACTAAGATGATCCAAATATGTCGAAGCCCGAATACCAAAGCCAATGCTCGACATCAAACGCCGATCCTCCTCCAGAAAGGAACGACCCACCAAATTTATCATCTCATCTCGTCGCCCCAATATTTCCTTTTCAATGAAGTGTCTCCAACTGCCATGAGCTCGGCACAAATGCGAGAAAAAATTCCTACCACAACCGAACGACGATTCTCTCGCAATACACTTCTTCAACTTGTTATTGATTACTAGGGCTTCAACCCAACGGGACTTGGTTACAACCCACAAATGTCTAGAACAGTCACTAACAAAGAAAACCAAATACCGATTACCTCCCAATGATGCCTCTTGGGAAGTTCCCCAAATGCCTGAATGAACACCACCTAAAAGACCCCTCACTATAGGAGTGCTGAACTTCATCTTGGTCTTCTTGCTCATACCAACGCGGCTCACAGGACTTCAAATTACAGTCAAAGTACTCCTTACCAAACAATGCACGGCATCAAAAAACAAATATCCCAGCCTCAACAATCGCCACAGTCTAACCAAATCCAAAGAAGTCGTCAGCTCCTCACCAATCACCGTGCTTCCATTCAAATAATATAAATTCTGCTTGTTGTGCGCAGCGAAAATTTTGGCAGCACCTCTGCCGAATAATACCCACAACAAGAGAGCTAGATCATAATAAGAATTCTCATCTCACCAAGAAAATAAGAATCTGAAGCAAATATCTCAACAAAGTGGGATATTTACTCTTCATCTCATCAGTTCTAGGAATGACCTGTCGAGCGAACCTAAACAAGCTACTACAAATCACACAAATCAGCAAAACAATGAATTTTCGTGGTTCGGCAAGTTGCCTACGCCCACGGGCAAGGAGGGGGTATTTTACTAATAGATATAGAGACTACAAACTAGGGTTACAAATTCTCACCACAAAACTCTAAAACAAAGCTCTCAAATCTCTCACCAAATCTCCTCACAAAGATGCACAATACCCTCTCAAAGGCTGCTCTAAAACGAGTTCCCCACCCTAATTAATCATGTTTAGGGTTATATATAAACTCAAAACGAAACGGGTTTAAAACCAAACCCAAAACAGACCCGTATTCTGGAATCTGCCATTAGTAGTCAACTACTACTCAGAGAAGTCGACTACTAAGGCTCAAACTGAGCAAGCACTTTCTGTCGACTACAGACTAGTCGACTACAACACAGAGTAGTCGACTACTATGCCCGAAATCTGCCTTGTGCATGTTTTGGTGCATTTTTCCAACAATTCTCCACCTCGGCGAATGTTTTCCTCAAAACTAAGTCGACACTAATACGAACTGAGTCAACACCACCACAAACTGAGTCGATACCAATACCAAACAAACATCTCACTTGTTGTGTCCAGTACGAAGTGAATCATTCATGACAACGGACTCAATCCACAACAAGTCGAGACCCAAATGAGAAGCGACCATTCTCCAAATATGGTATCAACTCACCAAATCGTCATGATCATAATCGGACCGCCACGATCCTCTTGCCTAAGGAATCAAGCCTTCACGTAGTTCACCAAATGGCCTCCAAAGACCTTCAATCAACTAGAAGAGTTTGCAACCCTTCTCTAATATTATGATCAAATCTGTGGCTGATAGCTTTCCCAATGGCCCCAAAGTGAAACAAACCAAATGCCTCCACCTGAGGTGAACCAACGGCCATAACCGAATCCAAACTAAATCCATCAGCTGCATTCGAATCAACCAACTCATCATCTGCATTCACAATAACATGATCCCCAATCTGTGTCACCTCAGCTGGAATCTCAAACGATGCAGTATGATCTGGAGAACGTGGAGGAATCTCCACCCAACGTGAAGTAGCATCACCCTTCACCTGCCGCGATGTCCTAACGCTCTGGTCACCACTCTCCACCTGCTGGGAGTTAAAAGTGACATACCTGCTCAGAATAAAATCAGAGTCTCCCGAACCTCTGAATACCGAATGTGCAATCGGATCAAATCTCACATCCTCGATGTGACCAAATGTTGGGCAACCAAACATCCGACGCAACCCAAAATCTGAAGCAGCTCCACCAGATCCAAAATCCCCAAACACAGCAGTCGACGACCTATGACTAAGATGATCCAAATATGTCGAAGCCCGAATACCAAAGCCAATGCTCGACATCAAACGCCGATCCTCCTCCAGAAAGGAACGACCCACCAAATTTATCATCTCATCTCGTCGCTCCAATATTTCCTTTTCAATGAAGTGTCTCCAACTGCCATGAGCTCGGCACAAATGCAGAAAAAAATTCCTACCACAAACTGAACGACGTATTCCCTTTCTGCCAATACACTTCTTCAACTTGTTATTGATTACTAGGGCTTCAACCCAACGGGACTTGGTTACAACCCACAAATGTCTAGAACAGTCACTAACAAAGAAAACCAAATACCGATTACCTCCCAATGATGCCTCTTGGGAAGTTCCCCAAATGCCTGAATGAACACCACCTAAAAGACCCCTCACTATAGGAGTGCTGAACTTCATCTTGGTCTTCTTGCTCATACCAACGTGCTCACAGGACTTCAAATTACAGGTCAAAGTACTCCTTACCAAACAATGCACGGCATCAAAAAACAAATATCCCAGCCTCAACAATCGCCACAGTCTAACCAAATCCAAAGAAGTCGTCAGCTCCTCACCAATCACCGTGCTTCCATTCAAATAATATAAATTCTGCTTGTTGTGCGCAGCGAAAATTTTGGCAGCACCTCTGCCGAATAATACCCACAACAAGAGAGCTAGATCATAATAAGAATTCTCATCTCACCAAGAAAATAAGAATCTGAAGCAAATATCTCAACAAAGTGGGATATTTACTCTTCATCTCATCAGTTCTAGGAATGACCTGTCGAGCGAACCTAAACAAGCTACTACAAATCACACAAATCAGCAAAACAATGAATTTTACGTGGTTCGGCAAGTTGCCTACGTCCACGGGGCAAGGAGGGGGGTATTTTACTAATAGATATAGAGACTACAAACTAGGGTTACAAATTCTCACCACAAAACTCTAAAACAAAGCTCTCAAATCTCTCACCAAATCTCCTCACAAAGATGCACAATACCCTCTCAAAGGCTGCTCTAAAACGAGTTCCCCACAGCCCTAATTAATCATGTTTAGGGTTATATATAAACTCAAAATGAAACGGGTTTAAAACCAAACCCAAAACAGATCCGTATTCTGGAATCTGCTCTTAGTAGTCGACTACTCTTAGTCGACTACTAAGGCTCAAAACTGAGCAAGCACTTTCTGTCGACTACAGACTAGTCGACTACAACACAGAGTAGTCGACTACTAAGCCCGAAATCTGCCTTGTGCATGTTTCCAACAATTTATAGTTACAATTCTTGCCCAAGTCGTTGCTTTAGAAGCCACTGGAACCTCTCCTCAAGTAGCTGGATTCATGAGTAAAAATCTAAATAGAGATGAAATTGAAAGCGGAGAAGACTAAATGCAAGCTGAGAGAGAGAGAGAGAGAGAGAGAGAGAAGAATCTAAAAAAACTGGACAAAAATCACAAGGCGCACGCATAGTAGTGGAGAGCAATCGTGCGCCCACATTTTCACCCTTCAGACTCTCTCAGGTTTAGTGCTGCAACTAGCAGAGTTATTGTACAGCAAGTATGCATGGATTCTGATGTTATTCTAAGGATCGATTGAAGTGTTAGTTAAGG
>CM022702.1:51131399-51584838 GCA_012295165.1 Asparagus setaceus | reverse complement strand
TACCACATCGCGAAATAGCGAAGTCACTTTCGGAAGTTTCATGGATTGACCCGCCCTCGAAGGAGACGCTTTCATCCGACGATGAGGACGCTATACCCGAAAGATCACGACATAATGGCAAGTTGTAAAATAGGGCTATTATATAGAAACCATCTTTCGTTTTCAATTTATATATATAAACCGTAACATTTAAGAGTTTTTTTTTTGGGTGCAATTAACTAGCTGGATTCACTTTTAAGTCAAGTTTTTTTGGTTTTTGGATTATCCACACATTATCGCCTAGAGAGGAAATATAATGCATATTAATACTCCATGTTATCCAATTTTTTTTGAAGAAAAAACAAGGGAAAACCTCCCTGTTCATTAATAAAGATAAAAAGAGTATATACAAAAGATTTGTACAAAAGAAGGATACGAACTATATCCAAGAAGGTAAAAGATAGAAAGTAGAATTTATGTAATTAAGAGATGCATAACCTTCTTCTTCTAGTCATCCATGAGGGTGAAGAGTGGGCCTTGCCGTCATTCACCACACGAAAGGATATAAAGAAGAACCAAAGCCAGCCATGCATATTAAGAACATAAACTAAACGTTCTACATTTTACCCAGAATACACACAAAAGAAAATTACAACCAATCAAGGAAGCAGGATAATAGTCAAAAACAAAAACAAGAAGACTAATAACTTGTTTCTTCCTCCTTTTTGACTGATGTATCCTCCTTCATCTGCATCAATAGTGTGTCTTCATCCTCTGATATTTGGAATGGGGTTGCCTTCAAGTCTCGAAGAAACCCTACTAGCTACAACTCCACTTGCTGAATCTGACCATTCATTAATTGCATAGATAGATGAATTAATAATAGATATACGAGAAATGGGAATTTGATAAAAAAAATACAACTATTCCTCGCTTTCCATATTGTCTAGCAAACAGATGAAAGAATGGTCCTCCTTAAAAGACCCTTCGATCCTTTTAAATTTTCCAGAATAACTAGAAGCTCACCAAAAGAAACAGGCCACTGGAAAGGAATGTAGTAATTAGTAAAATGCTCCCAAATTTGTTGTGTGACTGTGCAGGAAAAGAATAGATGTTCTCTACTTTCAGCTTGTAAGCCACATGATAAACAGCTATTATCTCCTTCCCATCCCTTCTTCAAGAGATTATCCTTTGTGTGTAATCTATTTTTAGTGAGAAGCAACATGAAATTTTTGACTTTGCTGAGTAAGATAGGATTCCACACAAGTTTATAGAAAGAGGATAGTATCCATCTGGAATTGAGGAACGAATAGAAAGATTTGACAGTGAAGGTTCTGTCAATACTAAGAGTCCATGATGCTTTGTCTATTTGATCATTCACAGAAATTGGATCAATTAAGGCAAGTAAAGATTGTTTCTCTGCTCTAATCATTAGAGAAGAACTTCTACGAAGAAGAAGATGCCAATGCCACTGATTGTCCCACATATACCCCTGACTTCTGATAGGAACATTTGTTGATAAAGCAAGATTGTATAAGGAGGGGTATAGACTAGCAAGAGAGTTGGCGCCTAGCCATTTATCTTCCCGAAAACGGATGTGATTCCCACATCCTAAACTCCAAGATATATTATTGAGAAAAGAATCTTTAAGTTTGATGATATCATTCCAAAGAACAGAGCTGTAGGAGGAGGGGTGTTTTGAGTGAATGTTTGTACCTCTACTGCTATAAAGCTGATATAAGATTGAACCAGCAAGAGAATCTCTGTTCATACACTTCCTGTGAACTCACATGGTGGGCCACCCACATGGCCCGCGTGAACGCCCACGTGAACCCAATCCCGAGCCGAACGAATTCGGTTTCCATTTCCTGTGCGCGACAGAAAAGACAAAAAAAATAATTCCTTTTTTATTTTAATTTCTTATAAATAGGGAATTAAACCTAGGGTTTAGTTGTTGAGTTTGTGGGAGAAAAAGCTAGGGTTTTGGCTGACTAGAGAGAAAAAGAGAGCTTGGAGAGATTTTACAAAAGAGGTCAATTTCTTTTGGGTAAAAATTAAAACTTTTTCTTTGGGACGAGCTTTGTGGAGGTAATTATATCTATCTCCTTTTGTATGTGGATGGCGTGCTTATTGCTTCTAAGAGCGTGGTGGAGATAGATAGGTGAAATCTCAACTTGGTGAAGAGTTGAGATGAAGGACATGGGCCGCTAGGAAAATCTGGGTATGGAGATTAGAAGAGAGCGGGCGAACCGACAATTTTTCTTGAGTCAGAAGGGCTACATAGAGCGGGTAATCGCGAGGTTCGGGATGCAAAGTGCTAAGTCGGTGGTGACTCTATTGGCTCCACACTTTAGGCTTTCTGGTAAACAATCTCCCACTACAGCGGAAGAGAAGACGCACATGGAGCATGTTCCCTATGCTAGTACAGTTGGCAGCTTAATATACGCAATGGTGTGTACACGCTCAGGTATTTCACAGGCGGTCGGTGTGGTTAGTAGATTCATGGCGAATCCGGAAAAGGCGCACTGGGAAGCAGTGAAGTGGGTCCTGAGGTACTTAAAGGGTACCGTTGATATGGGTCTGTATTTTGGTGGAGAAACATGTCAGATTGATGGGTTTGTGGACTCTGATTATACGGGCGATCTAGATAGATGGCGATCGACTACTGGTTATGTATTCATGATACATGGGGCTCCGGTTAGTTGGCGATCGATGTTACTGGCTACAGTGGTACTTTCTACTATAGAGGCTGAGTACATGGCCATGACAGAGGAAGTGAAGGAAGCATTGTGGTTGTGGGGTCTTCTAGATGATTTGGGGATTGAGCAGGAGAACGTGAACTTGTGGTGCGACAGTCAGAGTGCAATTCACTTGGCGAAGAATTAAGTTCATCATGCTCATTACCAAGCATATCGATGTCGGTATCATTTAGATGCGAGATGTCATAGAGGAAGGCGATATTTCTCTCAAGGTACACACGAATGAGAATTCGTGACATGTTAACTAAGGTGGTCACGGTAGCAAGTTTAAGCATTGCTTGGACTTGCTTCATATCACCGTCGACCGCCTAAGAGGGCATGGCCCTTGAGCGGTGATGGGGTGAGTGGAGATTATATGAAGAATTGCGAACTACGGTTAGCTTAATCCCGATAGAAGTGCGTGGCGGCCAGCGATATAGTGGCTGACTAGATTGGCTGGTTTGGTGATGGAGATCTCTCTAGTAATGTTGGCGGTGTTCTTCGGTGTTCGGCCCAAAATTTGAGGTTTATCAAATGATGTGCGAGGTGGAGAATTATGAACTCACATGGTGGGCCACCCACATGGCCAGCGTGAGCATGCGTGAACCCAATCTGGCCGAGCAATTCGGTTTCCATTTCTGTCTTGTGACGAGAAAAGACAAAAAAAATAATTCCTTTTTTATTTTAATTTCTTATAAATAGGGAATTAAACCTAGGGTTTAGTTGTTGAGTTTGTGGGAGAAAAAGCTAGGGTTTTGGCGGCGGCTAGAGAGAGAAAAAGAGAGAGCTTGGAGAGATTTTACAAAAGAGAGGTCAATTTCTTTTGGGTAAAAATTAAAACTTTTTTCTTTGGGACGAGCTTTGTGGAGGTAATTATATCTATCTCCTTTTGTATGTGGATGACGTGCTTATTGCTTCTAAGAGCAGGGTGGAGATAGATAGGCTGAAATCTCAACTTGGTGAAGAGTTCGAGATGAAGGACATGGTATTTGCTAGGAAAATCTGGGTATGGAGATTAGAAGAGAGCGGCGAACCGACAATTTTCTTGAGTCGAAGGGCTACATAGAGCGGGTAATCGCGAGGTTCGGGATGCAAAGTGCTAAGTCGGTGGTGACTCTATTGGCTCCACACTTTAGGCTTCCTGGTAAACAATCTCCCACTACAGCGGAAGAGAAGACGCACATGGAGCATGTTCCCTATGCTAGTACAGTTGGCAGCTTAATATACGCAATGGTGTGTACACGCCGTATTTCACAGCGGTCGGTGTGGTTAGTAGATTCATGGCGAATCCGGAAAAGGCGCCGGGAAGCGATGAAGTGGGTCTGAGGTACTTAAAGGGTACCGTTGATATGGGTCTCAGATTTTGGTGGAGAAACATGTCAGATTGATGGGTTTGTGGACTCTGATTATACGGGCGATCTAGATAGATGGCGATCGACTACTGGTTATGTATTCATGATACATGGGGCTCCGGTTAGTTGGCGATCGATGTTACTGGCTACAGTGGTACTTTCTACTATAGAGGTGAGTACATGGCCATGAGAGGAAGTGAAGGAAGCATTGTGGTTGTGGGGTCTTCTAGATGATTTGGGGATTGAGCAGGAGAACGTGAACTTGTGGTGCGACAGTCAGAGTGCAATTCACTTGGCGAAGAATTAAGTTCATCATGCTCGTACCAAGCATATCGATGTCAGGTATCATTTCGTGCGAGATGTCATAGAGGAAGGCGATATTTCTCTCAAGGTACACACGAATGAGAATTCCGTAGACATGTTAACTAAGGTGGTCACGGTAGCAAGTTTAAGCATTGCTTGGACTTGCTTCATATCGGCCGTCTTGTCGCCTGAGGGCATGGCCCTTGAGCGGTGATGGGGTGAGTGGAGATTATATGAAGAATTGCGAGAACTACGGTTAGCTTAATCCCGATAGAAGTGCGTGGCGGCCAGCGATATAGTGGCTGACTAGATTGGCTGGTTTGGTGATGGAGATCTCTCTAGTAATGTTGGCGGTGTTCTTCGGTGTTCGGCCCAAAATTTGAGGTTTATCAAATGATGTGCGAGGTGGAGAATTATGAACTCACATGGTGGGCCACCCACATGGCCAGCGTGAGCATACGTGAACCCAATCTGGCCGAGCAATTCGGTTTCCATTTCTGTCTTGTGACGAGAAAAGACAAAAAATAATTCCTTTTTATTTTAATTTCTTATAAATAGGGAATTAAACCTAGGGTTTAGTTGTTGAGTTTGTGGGAGAAAAAGCTAGGGTTTTGGCGGCGGCTAGAGAGAGAAAAAGAGAGAGCTTGGAGAGATTTTACAAAAGAGAGGTCAATTTCTTTTGGGTAAAAATTAAAACTTTTTTCTTTGGGACGAGCTTTGTGGAGGTAATTATATCTATCTCCTTTTGTATGTGGATGACGTGCTTATTGCTTCTAAGAGCAGGGTGGAGATAGATAGGCTGAAATCTCAACTTGGTGAAGAGTTCGAGATGAAGGACATGGGCGCTGCTAGGAAAATACTGGGTATGGAGATTAGAAGAGAGCGGGCGAACCGACAATTTTTCTTGAGTCAGAAGGGCTACATAGAGCGGGTAATCGCGAGGTTCGGGATGCAAAGTGCTAAGTCGGTGGTGACTCTATTGGCTCCACACTTTAGGCTTTCTGGTAAACAATCTCCCACTACAGCGGAAGAGAAGACGCACATGGAGCATGTTCCCTATGCTAGTACAGTTGGCAGCTTAATATACGCAATGGTGTGTACACGCTCAGGTATTTCACAGGCGGTCGGTGTGGTTAGTAGATTCATGGCGAATCCGGAAAAGGCGCACTGGGAAGCAGTGAAGTGGGTCCTGAGGTACTTAAAGGGTACCGTTGATATGGGTCTGTATTTTGGTGGAGAAACATGTCAGATTGATGGGTTTGTGGACTCTGATTATACGGGCGATCTAGATAGATGGCGATCGACTACTGGTTATGTATTCATGATACATGGGGCTCCGGTTAGTTGGCGATCGATGTTACTGGCTACAGTGGTACTTTCTACTATAGAGGCTGAGTACATGGCCATGACAGAGGAAGTGAAGGAAGCATTGTGGTTGTGGGGTCTTCTAGATGATTTGGGGATTGAGCAGGAGAACGTGAACTTGTGGTGCGACAGTCAGAGTGCAATTCACTTGGCGAAGAATTAAGTTCATCATGCTCGTACCAAGCATATCGATGTCAGGTATCATTTCGTGCGAGATGTCATAGAGGAAGGCGATATTTCTCTCAAGGTACACACGAATGAGAATTCCGTAGACATGTTAACTAAGGTGGTCACAGGTAGCAAGTTTAAGCATTGCTTGGACTTGCTTCATATCAGCCCGTGCTGATCTGCCCAAGAGGGCATGGCCCTTCGGGGCGGTGATGGGGTGAGGTGGAGATTATATGAAGAATTGCAGAACTACGGTTAGCTTAATCCCGATAGAGGGTACGTAGGCAGCCGCGATATAGTGGCGCAGCTAGATTGGCCTGGTTTGGCTGATGGAGATCTCTCTAGTAATGTTGGCGGTGTTCTTCTGGTGTTCGTCCAAAATTTGAGGTTTATCAAATGATGTACGAGGTGGAGAATTATGAACTCACATGGTGGGCCACCCACATGGCCAGCGTGAGCATGCGTGAACCCAATCTGGCCGAGCAATTCGGTTTCGATTTCTGTCTTGTGACGAGAAAAGACAAAAAATAATTTCTTTTTTATTTTAATTCCTTATAAATAGGGAATTAAACCTAGGGTTTAGTTGTTGAGTTTGTGGGAGAAAAAGCTAGGGTTTTGGCGGCGGCTAGAGAGAGAAAAAGAGAGAGCTTGGAGAGATTTTACAAGAGAGGGGTCAATTTCTTTTAGGTAAAAATCAAAGCTTTTTTCTTTGGGACGAGCTTGTGGATTGTACAAGTCGTCGGTATTCTTCTTCATAGTCGAATCTCCCCTCACCCCTCCCATGAATGTAGGCAAGTTTGCCTAACCACGTAAATCTCGTGTCTTTACTGTTTACTGTGTGTTGGCTATTGTTTGTAGGTTCCCTCGGTTCAGTCCTAGTACTATTGAGAGGAAGAGTAGATATCTCACTTTGTTGGGATATTTTACTTTATATTCTTATTTCCTTCGTGAGACGGGAATATAAATCAGGGCCTTCTCTCAGGTGATATCGCTTCCGCAGCGTGCGGGCGTGACCCCGCACCCCAACACTTCCATAGCCATTTAGAAATCAAAGATCGATTGAAAGTTGTCAGATTCTTAACACGTAATCCTCCTTCTTTTTTGCTCAAGCATACCACCTTCCAATTGACAAGGCATTTAAAAGCTCCATCAGTTGCATATCCAGACCAAAGAAACCTCCTTCGTATCTTATCAATTTCTCTAATCAACCGGTTTGGTAATTTGTAAAAGGACATGAAATACAAAGTTATTGATGTAAGAACTGAATTCAAAAGAACAAGCCTTCCTCCAAAAGATAATGCATGACTCTTCCATGATGCCAATTTTTTGTGTAAATTATCCAAAATAGGTTGCCAATCTGATTTGGTGAGTTTGCCATATCTGAGTGGTAGGCCAAGATATTTAATAGGCAAGCTCGCATACTTACAATTAAGTGCACATGCAAGATTTGCCCTCTATGAGATAAAGAGCCAAAGTAAATGAGGGAAGATGTTGCATAATTGATACCCAACCACGAAATATCTTCAAAGATATATAGAATGGCTTTGAGAATAGATATATCTTTAGAAGAACTCTTGACAAAAATTAAGGTGTCGTCTGCAAACTGAATACTCCTAATATGATTTAGAGGCTCTTTAATATTAAGATTTGATAGGGATCCTTCTTGAACATTGTTCATAATCATCTTATTTAAGACATCCACTGCAAGATTAAAGAGCATAAGAGATAATGGATCTCCTTTCTTGAGCCCTCTCTTACATTTAAAGAATCTAGAGGGGGAACCATTGATCAGAACTGCGCAGTGGGAAGAAGTAATGATGTTGGATATCCAGGAGCACCACTTATCACCAAATCCCCTAGCTTTATGCAAGCTGATCAAAAAACTCCAATTAATGGAGTCAAAAGCCTTAGCAAAGTCTATTTTGAACATAGCTATTTCTTTTTTCCTTTTAGAGCAGAGATGAATCATCTCATGAGCTATTAAAATAGAGTCAAGAGCTAATTTTCCTGATTGGAAAGCAGTCTGAGTTGGTGCTACTAAATCTGACATGGGTGGAGAAAGTCTATTAGCAAGCACCTTGGTGAAGATTTTGAAGACACGATTTATAAGACTAATGGGTCTATAATCCTTCACACTAGAAGTATCACTGACTTTAGGAATAAGAGTGATGAAAACTTTGTTCAATCTGTGCAGAGAGGAAGCATCATCATAGAAGCTGTTTATAAGAGCAAGAAGATCCAGTTTGATCAAATCCCAGAAAGTATGATTTCAATCTGTGCAGAGAGGAAGCATCATCATAGAAGCTGTTTATAAGAGCAAGAAGATCCAGTTTGATCAACTCCATGTTATCCAATTGAATCAACAATCCAAATGATCACATATTAATTATAAGATTTGGCTTAAAAAGGATACAATTGACATTGTCTTCTTTCCACTGTAGAAAGTTCTTTTATTTTGTACAACTCAACTATTGGATCTATGGATAGAATTGACAATTTGTCTAATCTAACTATTTTGCCTTCGTGCCTCCTGTGAGAATGCAATTACTTTCTTTCTCTTTGATATTAGAGTTAATTTTTATGGATTTTTTTTGCATGTGCATGATGCTTTAATATAAATAAAAAAGGCTAAATTATCAAATTGACCTAAAAATTGACACACGGTTTCTAATAAGGCCTAAAATTAACCAGACGACAATAAGGCCTAAAAGTGACTCAATTAACCGTTTAAGCCTTTCAGACAATGGAATCTTGGTTTGACCTTGAAAAGTATAAATTTTTGCATATTTACCCTCATATTTCTCACACTTACATTTTAGTCCTCTAAAATTTAAATCCTCTTCCCCCCTCCTCCATCTCTCTCTCTCTCTCTCTCTCTCTCTCTCTCTCTCTCTCTCTCTCTCTCTCTCTCTCTCTCTCTCTCTCTCTCTCTCTCTCTCTCTCTCTCTCTCTCTCTCTCTCTCTCTCTCTCTCTCTCTCTCTCTCTCTCTCTCTCTCTCTCTCTCTCTCTCTCTCTCTCTCTCTCTCTCTCTCTCTCTCTCTCATCCCTCCTCCAAGCGATGGGGAGGGAGAGGATGAGGAGGGAGAAGGAGGAGGTGGAGAATGGAGGAGAAAGAGGATCAGATAATGGGAGGAGGGTAAATATGCAAAAATGTTATGCTTGCGGTCAGACCAAGATTAGGTCGAGGGGTAGGCTTAGCGGTTAAGTGAGTCACTTTTGAAACATTTGGCCATTGAGTTAATTTTAGGCCTTATTGGAAACCGTGTGTCAATTTTAGGCTAATTTGGTAATTTAGTCAAATAAAAATGTTGGTTAATTATATATTCCATTTTCACAATTTCTGAAGTAAGAATACATAGGACCATCCTCATGGTTTTTCAAATTCGAAACAATTGGTAAACATAAATACAATCAATTCATTCAAAAGTTCATAGGTGTACACATTTAATTTGAAGTAGACCAGTTAGCCAGCCTTATTTCAATAATAAAGAAAACCAAACTCACAATCGAACGTAATAAGATCACATTGGCATAACTAAATTAATCACATATTTCCCTATTTGAGACCTCCAACCAATTCAAACAACTTCACAATCATCTTTCTTCATCCTACGGACATTTATGCATGCCTCCACGTGTGGTCATGGTTGCATAACACGGGCATGAATCTTCGTTGCCATAAGTGCCCTTAGGCACACATTTGCACCTTGCACAACAAGTTCCACAAGCTCTCTTGCAGAGGTTTGGCCTCGAAGATTTGCTGCATCTTATCACGCATAGTCCTCCACAATCTAAAAATGTTAAAAAATTATTGTAATTAATTCATTATCTCTCTTGTTTTTGTACAACTCAACTATTGGATCTATGGATAGAATTGACAATTTGTCTAATCTAACTATTTTGCCTTCGTGCCTCCTGTGAGAATGCAATTACTTTCTTTCTCTTTGATATTAGAGTTAATTTTTATGGATTTTTTTTGCATGTGCATGATGCTTTAATATAAATAAAAAAGGCTAAATTATCAAATTGACCTAAAAATTGACACACGGTTTCTAATAAGGCCTAAAAATTAACCCAGACGACAATAAGGCCTAAAAAGTGACTCAATTAACCGTTTAAGCCTACTCCGACAACCGGAATCTTGGTTTGACCGCGAAAAGTATAAATTTTTTGCATATTTACCCCTCATATTTCTCACACTTACATTTTAGTCCTCTAAAATTTAAATCCTCTTCCCCCCCCTCCTCCATCTCTCTCTCTCTCTCTCTCTCTCTCTCTCTCTCTCTCTCTCTCTCTCTCTCTCTCTCTCTCTCTCTCTCTCTCTCTCTCTCTCTCTCTCTCTCTCTCTCTCTCTCTCTCTCTCTCTCTCTCTCTCTCTCTCTCTCTCTCTCTCTCTCTCTCTCTCTCTCTCTCTCTCTCTCTCTCTCTCTCTCTCTCTCTCATCCCTCCTCCAAAGCAGTGGGGAGGGAGAGAGAGAGAGATGGAGGAGGGATGGAAACAATGGGGAGAGAGAGAGAGAGAGAGAGAGAGATGGAGGAGGGATGGAAACAATGGGGAGAGAGAGAGAGAGAGAGAGAGAGAGAGAGAGATGGAGGAGGGATGGGGAGAGAGAGAGAGAGAGAGATGGAGGAGGGATGGAAACAATGGGGAGAGAGAGAGAGAGAGAGAGAGAGAGAGAGAGAGAGAGAGAGAGAGAGAGAGAGAGAGATGGAGGAGGAGATGGGGGGAAAGAGAGAGAGAGATGGAGAAGGGAGGGAGGGGGAGAGAGAAAGAGGATTTAAATTTTAGAGGACTAAAATGTAAGTGTGAGAGATATGATGGGTAAATATGCAAAAAAATATTATATGGTCAAACCAAGAGATTCGATTAAGCGGGAGTGAGCTTAAACGGTTAAGTGAGTCACTTTTTAGGCCTTATTGTCGCCTGAGTTAATTTTTAGGCCTTATTGGAAACCGTGTGTCAATTTTTAGGCTAATTTGGTAATTTAGTCAAATAAAAAATGTTGGTTAATTATATATTCCATTTTCACAATTTCTGAAGTAAGAATACATAGGACCATCCTCATGGTTTTTTTTCAAATTCGAAACAATTGGTAAACATAAATACAATCAATTCATTCAAAAAGTTCATAGGTGTACACATTTAATTTGAAGTAGACCAGTTAGCCAGCCTTATTTCAATAATAAAGAAAACCAAACTCACAATCGAACGTAATAAGATCACATTGGCATAACTAAATTAATCACATATTTCCCTATTTGAGACCTCCAACCAATTCAAACAACTTCACAATCATCTTTCTTCATCCTACGGACATTTATGCATGCCTCCACGTGTGGTCATGGTTGCATAACACGGGCATGAATCTTCGTTGCCATAAGTGCCCTTAGGCACACATTTGCACCTTGCACAACAAGTTCCACAAGCTCTCTTGCAGAGGTTTGGCCTCGAAGATTTGCTGCATCTTATCACGCATAGTCCTCCACAATCTAAAAATGTTAAAAAAATTATTGTAATTAATTCATTATCTCTCTTGTTTTTTTGTACAATAAGATTAGTAATAGAGTTGTGGGATATATACCTATACCAGCAGAAGCTCCTAGCCCTTGGCTTCTCAACTGTAAAATATTATACATACTTCAATTAGACTTCAATAACTCAAATTATTTTAGTCATTCAAAGAATTGCATGCAATGCAAACATACCTTTTGTGACTCTAGCATTCTATGTGCATCGACAATATGGCTTGCTAGAAAAATCAAGAGAAGCGAGGCAAGAAGAAGGCGAGACGAAGCCATTGGAGAGAATTAAAGATTTGAGAGGATGTGAGGATTTGCTTCCCTATTCAGGAGGAGTTCTATTGTGTGATATGAACTATAATGCAGAGGAGTAGTCCTATTAATTTATAGAGAACAAAAGTTGTACATGTTCATAATAGGGAAGGTGCATGCAAACTTTGGTGGAATTTGAGCATATGTCACATAAGTGCAAGCGTGTGGGGCTTGTGGGGTGATTAGGTTGACCAAATTGTTACAAGTTAATCACTTTGGTATCTAAAGGAGTCAGCAAAGGGGAACATTTCGAGTGTATATATATATACATATAGAGATTAATGGATATCATTGACATATGAGGGGAGTCCCTCATGTACGCTGACGTGGCACAAGCTCCACCAAATATGATTGTAATAAAATAAGAGGCATTCTCTCTCTTACTTTATTTTCTCTCCTACACTTGGTGGAGATTGTGCCACCTAAGCGTATATAAGGAAAATCCCCTCATATATCAATGATACCCATTAATCTTTTATATATATATATATATATATATATATATATATATATATATATATATATATATATATATATAATTTATCAGAATCTATGTTTTGATAGGGTTAGGTGCAGGATGCCAGCTAGGACAAAGCTGGACAACTCTGTTATTTTATAAGGCTAATTCACGAAACCCACCTTACTTTGGGCATTTCTCAGATAACCCCATAAATTTCAAAACGTCACAAAACCCTACCTTAACTTTTGAGGTTCTCAGGAAACCCCCTTCAACTTTAAATGGTTATGAGAACACCCCAACCCGCCCCTTCTTTACGCCGTTAGTTTGAGGGGTGTTTTTTGACAAAACTTCAAGGGGGTTTTATGACAATTTGAAAGTTAAGGGGTTTAACTCAGAAACGCCCACACTTATGGGGGCTTTATTAGAATGAAGGTTAGACGTAATACTGGTCTGGGGGGTTTTCAAACAAAAATTAAGTTGGGTTTGTGACATTTTTAAAGTTAAGCGGGCTCAGTCTCCGAAATGTCTAAACTTAAGGGGGTTTTGTGAAATTTTCCCTTTACGTAACATCAAACTTGTTAGAGTTTTTATCATCTTTCTCTCTATTATGGTGATTGTAAGATATCTAGCACTACTCATTTGAATCATTAGTGGGTCCATACTAAATTTAAATCATTAAATTGCAAACTTCATTATATGTACGGTGATGATATGGAAATGAGAACTTGATCGATACTCCAAGGAGAGACATGAGTTGGAATGAGAGTGAAATTTTTGTTTCTGTTGTATTTAAAGGAAATGGTCTTTAGTATTATCTGGCATCTCTAGTTGGCAAGCTCTCTGCTTGTCTGATTTTGGTAAAATTGCAATTGGAAAATATCATAAATTTTAAAAGGCCTTTAGTAAAGACAATTTACATGTGACTACAACAACTGTTTGCAAAAAGATGAGTTTTATTATAAGGATTATTTTCAACATGAACAGGGTTTTATTATTTAATAGGGGGTTTCATATGGAAGAGTATAAGCACATGTTGAATCAAGTCTATGGAAAAGTTACCTTAAAGTACCACCCAATTGCCAATAGACCCTCTACAGTTTTATTTGTGCGGATAGGCTTCTTGTAGTATTGGCCCAAGTGCGAAAACAGCTTCTTAGTAAATTAAATTAGCTCCTCGCCAATAGAACAATAAGGGTCTACCTGCCTCCTCAAAACTTTTTCCACTATTTTATAATTAAGAGTCAAAAAAGAATTCACGCAGAGTTCTATTCACACAAATAGAACTCAAGGGGTCTATTCGCAATTGGGTGATACTACAGGAGGTTATCCATAAATTTTATGCTTGGTAGTGAGGTATCTCATTCTCATCCACTCTCCAACTCATGTGAATGTGGTCCCCCATTTGAATGAATGGATGGGAATGAACCAGAATTATTTGTAATATAAAATTTATCTTGGTATCAAATTCCTCCATATTGCTTTTTATATATATATATATATATATATATATATATATATATATATATATATATATATATATATATATATATATATATATATATATATATATATATAGAAAAATGGGTATCTTGGTATTTGGTGCTTGGTAGTTGAGGTGTATCAATCACATCCACTCCTCAAATGGGGACCACAAGCACATGGGTTGAGGTGGATGTGATTGATACACCTCACTACCAATCACCAAAAATGGTGCTTGGTACCAAGCATACCCATATATATATATATATATATATATATATATATATATATATATATATATATATATATATATATATATATATATATATATATATATATTGCTATATCTCCTATAAACTTAAGTTTATATGGAATAGTATACACCAACTTTTTTATCCATTGATGTTGCCTTTAGATTTGTGTCATCAAGAGATGCACAAATCTCAAAATGGGCTTCATATCTTTCATGGATCCCAAGGTAACATCAATGGATAGAAAAGTTGTCGGGTCCTTGCAAGGATGACTCGCAAGGCGGTACGAGTCGACCTCTTCGAGTGAAGACGACTCCCTAGCCGACCACTCGGCCGGTTCGCTGATACCTTGCGAGTTCGACTCAAAAGATGGTACTACTCAACATGCCACCTAGGATAGGAAGACGACGCCATGTCTCGAGCCTCCCACCAAGCAATGAGTCATCACCGCATTGAATGTGAGATCATAGCCATCAATTCTCTGAGCTCGTAGATCTTTAAGACACGATGTACCACGTGCCCCCCGTCACTTCGCATTAAATGCCGACGTGACCTCATCCACTTAGATGGCGACACTTGTAAAGGTGGATCTAACTCAGCCGCCGACCAATGCCTAGTCGAAGTGACCCCCATCCGCTCGCTGGCTGACACTTGTAAAGTAAGAGCTGACTCAGCCGCCAGCTGCCAGTCGGTCAAAGTTACTAAACTACCCCTTGATCCTTGTTATAAATAAGGAAGCTGTTTGCAAACCAAGGTAAGCAATTTTTACACATTTGGAACCTATTTTAGAACTTTCAGTTCAATCTTTACTTCCCCACTCAAGATTATCCACTAACTTGATTGTCGGAGGAACCACCGGGGATCCAACCCCAACCTCTCACAATTTATGACATGTGCATGCTATCTCAGGGAATTTTCAGGTTAGACATCCAGAGGAGTTAGAGGACCCTAATCATCTATCAATCTAATTAATTGACTGTGTGATCCGTAGCATCAACAATACCCATATATATATATATATATATATATATATATATATATATATATATATATATATATATATATATATATATATATATATATATATATATATATATATATATATATATATATATATATATATATATATATATATATATAAAGAGACATCTTGATTTTCTCAAATTACAAGAAACAACATTTGGTAGTAAAACTAAAGATGTCCAATATTATTCAAGAAAAGTTCATATGTACATTTATTATGGAAATAGACCAAATAAAACCAAACTCATAATCAAACATAAGACCACATTCACATAATTAATCATATATATTTTTTCCTAAGCAAGTTCATAATCATCGTTCTTGATCCTACAGGCATTTGTGCACGCCTCCTCGGGTAGTCATGGTCGCATAACACGGGCATAAATCTTTGTTGCCATAAGTTCCGAAGGCACGCAATTGCACCTCGCACAGCAAGTTCCACAAGCTCTCTTCCAGAGGTTTGGCCTCGATGATTTGCTGCATCTTATCGCGCATAGTCCACCACAATCTGAAAAACAAAATAATGTTTCATGAGCATGATTTTGTACATTAACTAACATTATAGTAATAGAGTTGTCAGTTTAGGGATATATACTTGTGCCTACAGAAGCTCCTAGCCCTTTGCTTGTCAACTGTAAAACATTATACTTCAGTTGGAATTCAATGACAGCAGTTACTGCTCGAAGAATTAGCACGCACACCTACCTTTTGGGACTCTAGAATTCGATGTGCATCGATAATTTGACTAGCAAGAACAATAAAGAGAAGCGAGGTAAGAAGAAGGCGAGACATAGCCATTGGAGAAAGCTAAAGATTTGAGAGGATAAGGATTAATTTGCTTCTCTATTGAAGATCGTATTGTGCGTGATTGCGAAGGAGTAGTCCTATTTATAGAAGAAAAAAAAGTTGTATTACATGTCAATAATAGGGAAGGTGCATGCATAAGTTATTTGGTGCAACTTGAGCATGCAAAATAATTACAAGCGTGCGGGGCTTGTGGATGATTAAGTTATCAACTTGATGTAAGTTATCACTTTGGTATCTAAAGGAGTCAGCAAAGGGGGACATTTAGAGTAGATATATGCTATTTCACGGAATCTTAATTTGTCTGTAATTTTTTTTAAGGGTTTCCAGCTAGGACAGCCGGACAAGTTCGTTGTAATATTATATGACATCAAACTTGTTAGAGTTTAGCTAGTATCTAACGCAGCGCGGAAGTAAAAACCTCGGAATCCACTAAGGGGTGTTCTCTGAATCCACAAAGAACAATCTTCGAATCCACGAAGAGACAATCTCGAATCCACGAAGTAATATACAAGAGAATTTTATTGATAAAAGTTATGTTTCTTGGGGTTACATGCATCTTCTTAAATAGAATAAAAAAATAAGACTCCTACTAAGACTAGAATTACAAAGAAATAGAAAGTATCAAATCCTACCCTAAAAGACTCCTTTAATAGAGGAAATAAATCTTGAATCAAAATTGAATTTGTTTCCTAATTTAATTTGACTCTAACATTAAATATATTTCCGATCTAAATTGACTCTAACTTTAAATATATTTTCTAATCTAGATTGACTCTAACTTTGAATATATTTCCTAGTCTAAATTGACTCTAACTTCTCCATGGATTTACTCGTTATGCGTCCTACATCAGTCTCCCCTTGTTGAAAGAAGCTCGACCTCGAGCTTATATTTATTTGAATAGCAGCTTCCTTGATAAACACTTTTCTTCTCCTGCATCGATCAGCGACTGCCTTATACTTAGCATTGATTTTCTACATCTGTTCGTTTACCTTCTGAGCTAGGGCTTCTTTAGAATTAAACTTTTGAATGAATCTTTCCCACATTATTTTAATGTGACAGACGGCATGTGGATCTAAATATGACTTGAAAAACTCCTCAAAATATGTTCCATATTTCTTTTCATATTCTAGTGCTGGAAGTATCGTCAATATCTTCTTGAAATTATTCACAACTTTTGCTTCCAGCGAAGAAAATTCTTCTTCATACCCCATACACAATTCTTTCATCTCTTTTACCTCGAGTCCTCCACCAAATAATTCACAATTATCATTAATTATCTCACTCTCTAATTTATCATTCTCCTCTATCGGGACAACATCAATATGTGCAATATCACTCACAACCTCTTTGAAAATATCATGCATAATATCCATCTTCACTATCATATCATCATCATCACCATGTATCTCATGCATAACGAGTGTTTGCACCTTAGGAGGAATTTTGATAGGGGCAAGTTCTTTTCCAATTACAACTAAGTCATTGACCTCTTCAAATTGCTTCAAGTATTCTGCTAAAACCTCATTGTTTGCCACCAAAGATTTCTTCTTCTCAGTAGCCTCTATCTTGGATTGTTCCTTTTCTATAAAAGGTATGAGTACAAATCGACGTCCATCCTTCTTGAAGACATAAACTTTGTCTCTGCTTCTGTAGGTGGCACCGACATCTAACTGCCATGGCCTACCTAATTGCATATGACAAGTATCCATCTCGACCACATCACACAATACCTCATCTAAATAGTTACGGCCAATAGAAAAAAGTACCCGACACATCTCATCGTTCTGCACATCATTGCCCTTACGAATCCAGTCGATCTTGTAGGGAGGTGAGTGGTTCTCTGTCTTCAAACCTCACTTATTCACCATACACCGAGAGACAAGATTCTTACTACTGTGACTATCAATGATAACATCACAAACCTTCTGCATCACAGTACATCTCGTGCAAAAGATATTATGCTTCTGAGATGGTTCTTCTCTCTTTGTTGCTTCTTCAGTCCTCTTCATAATTCCAAGGTTTTTCTTAGGGACAGATTGAGCTTGTTTAATATCTACATGATCATAGTTAGAATCAGCACTCGGATATCGATTGAACATCTAGGTAGGAAGGAAACGAGCTTTCAATAACTTCTTCATCTTTACCCACGTTCGAACCGGATCCTTCTCTTGATGGTATCGATTTATCAATACTTCATCCCACCATGCAGATGCTTTTTCTTTAAGTCTGTAAACCACTAATTTAACTTTCCAATCTTCTGGGATTATCTCTTACTCAAAATATCTATCCACTTCATCAATCCAATCAAGGAAATCATCATCATGAAGCTTTCCATTGAATGATGGTATCTTTCATCCTTCAGCGTCATAGTTCTCCTTTCTTCGGTAGCCTCTACGATCGTCGCTGTAGGATTTGTCTTGCAGAGTCGGATCTCGTCTTTGGCGACTATCAACGCGATCTCAAACTCGTCCCAAATTCAGACGCTCCACTGCCAACGCAAGTCGGTCTACGCGAGTCTTAATCTGAGTTAGGGTAACATCAGTCTTCAACTCATCGAACTCAGTTTGAGAAATAGAGGCTTCATCGCTTGCCATCGGATCGGAGGAACAAGTCTCTGATACCAATTAACGCAGCGCGGAAGTAAAAACCTCGGAATCCACCAAGGGGTGTTCTCTGAATCCACAAAGAACAATCTTCAAATCCACGAAGAGACAACCTCGAATCCATGAAGTAATATAAAAGAGAATTTTATTGATAAATGTTATGTTTCTTGGGGTTACATGTCTCTTCTTAAATAGAATAACAAATAAGACTCCTACTAAGACTAGAATTACAAAGAAATAGAAATTATCAAATCCTACCATAAAAGACTCCCTTTAATAGAGGAAACAAATCATGAATCAAAATTGAATTTATTTCCTAATCTAATTTGACTCTAACATTGAATATATTTCCTAATCTAAATTGACTCTAACTTTAATATATTTCCTAATCTAGATTGACTCTAACTTTGAATATATTTCCTAATCTAAATTGATTCTAACTTCTCCATAGATTTGCTCGTTATGTGTCCTACATCAAGATCGATCTTCTTTCTCCCCATTATAGTTATTAGTAAATGATAATGCATACTTTGAATCATTAGCGGTCATGTAACAACTCCATAATATTGTAAAAATAATGAAGGTAAGAAGGTTCTGATCAGTATTATATATCTTCATTGGGTGTCTGATTTTGATAAAATTGCAATTGGAAAATATGACAACAAATATTTTAAAAGGGAATTAGTAAAGACATTTGCCTATACTAAGAATAGTTTGTAGGTTCTAAACCTGTCAAAAGACAAATATATTCAGAGGAATTTTCTTATAGAGGGGAGTGGAATTACCATCATTGTTGAGAATGGAACCATGGAATATATCACTTATTAATTTTTCATGAGGAAGTATTCCATTTGGAAGAGTTTTATCTCATTGCAGGGGTTTTCCATGGAAGAGTAAGATAAGCCATGTTGCAAGTCTACGACAGTACACTACGATAACAAACTTAAAGTTTGCCTTAAAGCTAGCATTAAGCCCTATAACATGAAGATTTCTTTCATGGATGAGAGATTCTAGAGCTAATATTACAATCAATGTTAAACATCTTTTAGATTAATTAGTTATTGCATATGCATGTACATAGTTTTTTTTTATGTTGACAGATAGAGGTTGAAGCTGCATAACTTACGTGTAGTGCTCATACTATCACCAATAAGATAGAAATTACAGGACTGATTGAATCAACAGATGCTCTCGTTAATTAATAAGTTATATCTTGAAAGGAATTGACATGTCCACACATGTGAAAATTCTTATTTTCTCTTTATTTGATCTCAAGTCTTGATTCTGTGGATCCCCTAGGTAATCTGTGGGAATACAAACTCTTTCTTTTTTATACTAGAATTCTAGATCATGCTCTATTACAATACGTCACCTCCTGTAGTTTTAAAAGATTTGTATGTTCTTCTGAGTCAGGCAAAACCGTGTAGTGTAGGCTTTAATTAACTTACATATTTGAAATAAGAAAATATATATAGACGAACTTTCATGGCTTTTTCAAATAAGAAAACAACATTGTTGATAAACATAAATGCATTTAATTTCATTCAGAACGTTCGTATATATAGGTACATTTAATATATATGCAGTTGACCTATTAGCCAACCTTATTTCATAAGACCAAGCTCACAATCAAACATAAAACATTCACATAACCAAATCACATATTTTTTCCTATTCAAGACCTGCAACCAATTCAACTAATCATCTTTCTTCAACCTACGGGCATTTGTGCACGCCTCCATGAGTAGTCATGGTTGCATAGCACGGACATGAATCTTCATTTCCATAAGTACCCTTAGGCACACAATTGCATCTTGCACAACAAGTCCCGCAAGCTCTCTTGCAGAGGTTTGGCCTCGATGATTTGCTGCATCTTATCGCGCACAGTCCTCCGCAATCTGAAAATTCAAAATAAATTTTCAGTATGATTAATTGCATATATTTTCTCTCATTAGCTTGTACAATACCACTGGTATTAGAGTTGAGAGGGACAAACTTATGCCAGCAGAAGCTCCTAGCCCTTTGCTTGTCAACTGTAAAACATTAAACTTCAGTTATACATCAATAACGAAGACCAATAAGGATTTGTAAAAAGGACAGAAAATATCCCTGATGTTTAATTTAAATGATGCTCCAATCCTTTCTCTTCAACTTTTAGGCAAATAATCGTCATGTTTTTATATAACCGTTAATGATCATATACATGTTTATATATATCTTTTTAGTCCTTCAAAGAAATAACATGCACATACCTTTTGGGACTCAAGAACCCTATGTGCATCGACAACATAGCTAGCGAGCACAATCAAGAGAAGGGAGGCAAGAAGAAAGCGAGAAGAAGCCATTGGAAAGAAGTAAATCAAAGATTAAGAGAGTAATTAAGGAGTTTCTCTATTGTATTGTGGTGATATGAACTTCAATGCAAGGGAGCTTCTCTATTTATAGAAGAAGACAGTTGTGTATGTTAATGATAGGGAAGATGCATGCATGGTTGGTCCAATATGAGAGCATGAGTAAGCTGACCAGAGTGTTGTTAGCTACCAATCTTGGTACCAAAAGGAGTCAGCAAAGATATGCTATCTTTCAGAACCTTATGTTTTTTTAGGGGGTAGATGAAGGACTCCAGCTAGGGATAAGCTGGACTTGTAAGTTTCCTATTTTATGTCACAACAAAATAGGTTAGGGTCTTGTTACTCTTATCTTCTTCCTCTCTATTTATGGAAGTTTAACATATCTAGTGCACTCATTAATCATTGGATCAATGCTTAAGATATTGAAGTGTTAACAACTCCATTAATATATGTGGCAATGATATAAGGAAAGATCATTTAATGTCCCTATAAGTATGGTTAAATGATTGGAGGGTATGGAAGTGGGAACTTTGTTCAAGAATCAAAAGGAGAGTAGACTACGAGCTGGAATGAGAGTGAAATATGTTTCTTGTATTTAAAGGGGATGGTACAATCATTCAAGCAAATCCTCTTTTGAATTATATAGTTAAGTGACATAAAATAAGAATTGAGCATTAATTTATTTGGTTTTTCATCTCTAAAGAGATGTCTCTGCTGAAAAGAACCTGCAGATATGATCTAGTAGCGTGTTCCTATGCTTCTAATTGCATGGCAGGAGGATCACTTATGCTTTGGTTCTCTCTTGAGATATTCAATTGTCTTAAAAAATCTGATCACTTGTATAATTGACATGCAGGTTTATTTATATTTGTTATCCTACTATAATTTTTAGATTATAGAAATATCAAAATAACATGATTAGGATTTAAATTTGATCCAAATACTGATAAGAGATCAAGTTTGGATGCATTTAGTGCTTAATGAGTTTGAATTAGGTATGGATATGATTGTGCAATATCTCAAGGGTATCCATCCTATGCTAAATATTTTTAATATTTAGAGATGGTGTACATCGCCTCCAAATACTATCGTTATTCCTCTTAAAATTTGCTATATGCTTGAGGTGATAGATCGAGATTTGTGGCCTTTTCTAAATATTGAGATAATACAAGTTGTGTAACAAAGAAGAAGTTCAAACTAGATAAGATATATCTGAATTTGTTTTATGAACTACTATAATTACTATTATTGTTATTTTTATAAACTTTTCATTGATATCTTTATAGTTTGTGTATGAATTTTAATATGACTTATCATCATTATTCACTTGTTTTGATATTATATATGTATCTCTAGTGCTATTTTCTATAAAATTTTATTGTGAACCGTATATATTTCTCTTCCTTTCACCTTTGGGTAATCCTTATTGAATTTTCAAGTATATTGCATATCCTAGGTGCGTTTTCTTTTGTTAATAACAAAAGGGGAGAAAATGTTGAAATTTGAAATGAAATTTGAAATTTTCATGAGTTTCATGATTTTTTTTCATGATGGATTTTCAAATTTTTTTTACTATGAGTTCTTAGTTGGAGGAGTTTCTAGAATACCTGTACATCTTCATGTATGCATATTTGTTGGTGGAGCTTTGCATATCATAAATCTTTTTGCATTTTATATTTCAAATTTCCAGTTTTGTTATTATCAAAAGGGAGAGATTGTTAGAACATTATTTGTGCAACATCTCTTGTTTGATTAATAACTGTTATGGTGTTTCTATTACTAAATATTAATCTCCAATCAATAGCAGACAAGTGTCCCGTATTAAACACCTACTCAAATCAACTCGACACCTCGGGATGGCCAAAATCTTCAGCATGGCCAACTCGACGGGTTGACATCTTGCGGAGTCGACTTGAAAGGCGGTACATGTCGGCCCTCTTGATAGGCCGACTCAACGAGCAGCCCACTCAACCATTTCCATGGGCGACATCTCGCGATGTCGACTCGAAAGGCGATACTTCTCGACACTCAGTCAGGTGAGTAGGAAGACGATGATATACCTCAAGCCCCCCGCTGACAGCTCATCGCCATCACATTAAATGCATGGTCAGGAACATTATTTCTCCATCCCCGAAGATCTTTATGACACATCGGACCACGTCGGCACCCCCATGCCTCCAGTCACTTCACATTAAATGCTGAAGTGACTCTCTCCACTCAGCAACCGCCACATGTAAAGCAAGTGCTGACTCAGTCGCCAGCCCATACTCGGCCAAAGTTATCAAATCACCCCTCTATTGCCACTATAAATAGGGAGACTATTCCCTACATCAGGGTAAGCAATTTCTAAGCAATATCGACTATTCACTAAGGACTTCTTCAGTTCTTGACTTTTTCCCACTCAAGCAAATTACTGACTTGATCGTCGGAGGAACAACCGGAGAACACAACTTTGCCCTCTTACGATCTCTCACGTGTGCAGGGAAGAATAGCTGGCCCATCTCAAAGTTAGATATTCGGGGAAGTTAGCGGCCCCTCATCACCTCAACTCATAACTAAGTGACTGTGATTCCCAACATCAACAATAACAAACTCTCATTTGCTACTGATATGTTTGTATTTCACGCATAAACAAGTACGAACAAGTTGCGGTTCAAAGTAATGCAAAAATCAACACGAACGTTGATTTTAGCATTTGAACCATCGATGGTCAAGAGGCACCATCGATGGTCAAGTAATCAATGGACTACAGGAAAGAATCGGAAAAAATAGAAACCAGAAATCGGACCATCGATGGTCTAAAGTCGACCATCGATGATCGCAAGGACCATCGATGAACTACAGTCAACATCAGAGAAATTCATAAACCAGAATTTACACAATTGATGGACTACAGTCAACCATCAATTATCATCAACGGATCATCGATGATCGTGACCAACCATCGATGATTATGACGTGTTTTGGCAGATTTTCAAATTTAATCTCAACCGTTCGTTGATTGATTTGATCTCCTATTTAAACTCTTATTAGAGTATCTTTTTCCTATTCTATCAAGGTCTATATAAGAGGAGTTGGAGATCATATTTGATAGAGAGACAACAAGAAGAGAGAGAGGCAATTGCATTAAAAGGAGAGATCTTTTTCTAGGGATTGAGAGAGAGTGTGTGTGTGTGTTGATCTAATCCCCTGAGCCTCGTTCAACTTCTTCTCGGTGCGCTTTTTATTGGAGTTTGATTGAGAGAGAATGAGTGGCCTACGCCTACAACATTACACTGCTTCTTCACGAATCTTCATTTACATTGATTTGGAGAATAGTTTGATAAAGTGTTATAAGATTGTTCTTTTATTCTTTATTTATTTTGGGTTGGTTGTATTTTAAACTTGTGAGTTTAACGGCGTACTCAAGCCTGGGTAATTGAGAGTTGGCGTACTCAAGCCAGATTAATAGAGGGTTTGGCTAGCTAGGGCTAGGTTTCTTCTGGTCATTGTGAAGAGTTAGGTTAGACGACTGGTTTCGGGTAGATTCCAGGGTGCGATCTTTGAAGCCTACCAAATCGGGTTGTGATTCAGGTGAACTTTAGTCATAGTGATGAAGGCCCTTCACGAGAAGGAAGAGTGAACGTAAAATTTTGATCCGAACCACTATAAAAATCTCGTGTGTTTTCGTGTTGGTTTGTTTTTAGTTTTTTGCTTATTTTATTTCCGCTGTTTATTCTGAGTTAGTCAAAAAACTATAGCAATCTTATTCAATACCCCCTCTCCCTCCTCCTCCTCCTCCTCTAGGCTTGCATCCCTGTTCCAACAATATGAACTATAATGCAGTGGAGTAGTCCTATTAATTTATAGAGAACGAAAGTTGTATATGTTAATAATAGGGAAGGTGCATGCAAACTTAGGTGGAATTTGAGCATATGTCACATAAGTGCGAGCGTGTGGGGCTTGTGGGATGATTAGGTTGACCAAATTGGTGCAAGTTATCACTTTTATATATATATATTAAAGTTATTGGGGCTAGCACTGTAGCTACTATGCAAATGAATAGTAACTTTTCTGTTAATTGCATATTAGCCTCTCAAATCTTAGTAATTGCTGATTTGTCCTTCAAATTCTCAATAATTGCATATTAGCCCTTCATATCTCAACAATTGTTCATTAGTCCCTCAAATTCTAAGGTCAATGTAATTTGGTACCTCAATGACGAAAATACCCTCATCTAATAATTTTTTAAAAGGTTATTTATAATTTAGCATTTTAGAGGGTATTTTTACATAGCGTTGTTTAGATATTGGTCCCTCAAATCTTTAATAATTTCACATTAGTATCTCAATCTAAATAATTGCTCATTACTCCATCAAATCCTTGTCTTATTGCAATTTTACCCCTCAATGTCCAAAATATCATCATCTAATATTTTTAAAGAGTTGTTTGCAATTTGGCACTTTAAAGTTGACAATGTTTTAAAACATTGATATACACAAGTTTATTTGACAATATGATACCCCAAACATTACACCTTTTTTAACTTTGATACCCCAAACCTTTTCTAACACTTTGCTACCCTAACGTTTATATGTTTTTTAACTTTCATACCTTAAAGATTCTAATTTTCTTTTTACTTTGGTACCCCCAATGTTTTAACATTTTTTAACTCTAATACCTTAAAGTTTAAGAAAAAGTTTAATGTATCAAAGTATCAAAAAAACTTTGGGTATCAAAGTTAATGTAGGCTGTCTTAAAAAAACACTGCAGATAGTCAACCCTCATTAAATACGAACATTGAAAGTCATGACGTAACGACTCTCAGGAGACCGCAATTCGAGGACTTTCTACAGCAATCAACAGAGGATACAATTCAACAACCTTCACGCTAACCAATGGGAATTTCAGTTTCAACGGTCTTCACAAGCACCAACAGGAGTTACAATCAATGACTCCCATATTTCAAGAAAACATGTCAAAGGTCACAAGATGATGATCTTTGAAAAGAGATTACAAACCGATGGTCTCTTTGATTAAAAAACGCGTAGCTCACCTTCGCGTTTCCAAGCTCAAAACGCAAGGCTCACCTTCGCGTTTCCAAGCTCAAAACGCAAGGCTCACCACTGCGTTTCCAAGTTCAGAACGCAGAGCTCACCTCTGCTTTTCCAAGTTCAGAACGCAGAGCTCACCTTGGCATTTCCAAGTTTAGAACGCAGAGATCACCTTCGCGCTTCCAAGTTCAAAGCGCAAAGCTCATTACGCAGAGCCCACTATTGCGTTCCTAAGTCAAAACGCAAAGGTCATTTTCAGAACGCGGACCTCGCGTTTGACCATTCAAATACGTTGTAAACGATTCCAAAACCGCTTGGCACGATTTGAGGAGAGATTTAAGGGGTCAATTACACCCCTTAAACCCCTATAAATAGCTGAAATAACAGCTGAAGGAGGACTTCTGGATCTCCGACTTCCACAAAAAAAAAAGAGGGTGAAGAATTCTTCTTTGGCTTGATCAAACTCATCTTTTTGAGTTCTCAAACTCGTACTTACTAAAGTTATTGGGAGTTGTACTATAGCAAACATCTTTTCAAGCTACAGTAACTCCCAATAACTTTAGTTAGTTCTTTAATCCTTGGTTAATTAGTTAAATGAAAGATGAATTTATTTATGTTTATATATGTACTGTAGCTACATGGAAATGAACAGTAAATTTTCTATTAATTGCATATTAGCCCCTCAAATCTCAGTAATTGCTGAGTAGTCCTTCAATTTCTCAATAATTGCATATTAGCCCTTCAAATCTCAATAATTGTTCATTAGTCCCTCAAATTCTAAGGTCATTGTAATTTGGTACCTCAATGATGAAAATGCCCTCATCTAATTTTTTTTTTAAAGGGTTATTTGTAATTTAGCATTTTAGAGGGTATTTTTACATAGCGTTGTTTAGATATATTGGTCCCGCAAATCTTCAATAATTTCACATTAGTATCTCAATCTAAATAATTGCTCATTACTCCATCAAATCCTTGTCTTATTGCAAGTTTACCTCTCAATATCCAAAATACCATCATCCAATATTTTTAAAGAGTTGTTTGCAATTTGGCACTCTAAAGTTTACAATGTTTTAAAACATTGATATACACAAGTTTATTTGACACTATGATACCCCAAACATTACGCCATTTTTAACTTTGATACCCCAAACCTTTTCTAACACTTTGATACCCTAACGTTTATACATTTGTTAACTTTCATACCTTAAAGATTCTATTTTTTACTTTGGTACCCCAATATATTAATATTTTTAACTCTAATACCCTAAAGTTTAAGAAAAAGTTTAATGTATCAAAGTGTCAAAAATAACTTTGGGTATCAAAGTTAACAAGATATACACTTTGTCTTAACAAAAGTGTCAAAAAAACTTTGAGGTATCAAAGTTAAAAGGTGTGAACTTTATGATATCTAATTGCCAAAACCTTTGGTATTAAAGTTAAATGGTTTAAATGGTGTAAACTTTAGATTACCAAACTGTAAATAATCTTTTTTTAAGCTAGATGAGCTTTAAGAGGGATATCATAACTAATATTTATTTTCATCATTAAGGAACCAAATTGTAAGACCCTTAGAATTTGAGAGACTAATAAGCAATTATTGAGATTTGAGGGACTAATATGGAATTATTGAAGTTGGGAGGGACTAATTTTCAAAAACATTTCTTTCTAAAACAAATGAGCGTTTATTTTATTTTATTTTTTTTTTTTTCTTTTCTCCATACTAATTTGTATGCGTAATGACTACCAAGTCATTAGTATCATACAAATACTTTAGCTAATATTTTTCCAAATAAAATGAGCTTTTCTTTTTGGCTTTCTCCAAACTAATATGCTTAAAGTTTTTTTTTTTTTTTTGCCTTTATCTACAATACAACTACCAAAGGCATTAGAATTATCCTAATGCTTAAATCATTATTTTTAAAAATTTTCATGGACTACTTTATCTATGATATAAAACCAAAAATATTTTTGATGACAAGCTAATTTTTTTAAACCAAATGCTTAAACCATTTTCTTTGTTCGTTCACACTAATTTACCTATATTGCAAATCCTAAAAATATTTTTATCCACAAATTAAGAAAGAATTTTCTAAGCAAAGTATTTAATCATTATTTTTTGATTTCATCATATAAATGCCGCGGCAACGCGCGGGTCAATTTTGCTTGTTGGTATCTAAAGGAGTTAGCAAAGGGGGACATTTCAAGTAGATATGTATTTTATTTCTCAGAATCTATGTTTTGTTAGGGTTAGGTGTAGGACGCCAGCTAGGACAAAGCTGGAAAACTTTGTTGAGTCAGCAAAGGGGGACATCTCGAATAGATATATATTTTATTTCTCAGAATCTATGTTTGTTAGGGTTAGGTGTAGGACGCCAGCTAGGACAAAGCTGGAAAACTTTGTTATTTTATGTAAGGCTGAATTGCACGGCACCCCGTCAATTTGGGCATTTCTCAGATAACTCCTAAATTTCAAAACGTCACAAAACCCTACTTTAACTTTTGAGGTTCTCAGAAAATCCGCCTCAACTTTAAACTGTTAACTTTTGAGGTTCTCAGAAAATCCGCTTCAACTTTCAACTGTTATAAGAGCGCCCCCCCCCCCAACCCAAACGACATTAGTTTGAGGGGTGTTTTTGAATAAAACTTAAAGGTGAGGAGTGTTTTTGACTATTTGAAAGTTAAGGGGCACTTAAGGGGGGTTTTCCCTTAACTCAGAAACGCCCACACTTAAGGGGGCTTTTGTTAGAATTAATACTGGTTTGGGGTTTTTCAAACAAAAATTGAGTGGGGTTTGCGAAATTTTTAAAGTTAAGCGGGCTCAGTCTTAGAAATGCCCAAACTCAAGGGGGTTTTGTGAGATTTTACCTTTATGTAACATCAAACTTGTTAGAGTTTTGATCATCTTTCTCTCTATTATGGTGATTATAAGATATCTAGCACTACTCATTTGTATCATTAGTGGGTCCATACTAAATTTAAATCATTAAATTGCCAACTTCATTATATGTACGGTGATGATATGGAAATGAGAACTTGATCAATACTCCAAGGAGAGACATGAGTTGGAATGAGAGTGAAATTTTTGTTTTTGTTTTTGTTTTTTTATTTATTTAAAGGGAATGGGCTTTAGTATTATCTGGCATCTCTAGTTGGCAAGCTCTGTGCTTGTCTGATTTTGGTAAAATTGCAATTGCCAAATATCATAAATTTTAAAACGCCTTTAGTTTAAAGACATTTACCTGTGACTGCAACTGTTTGCAAAAAGAAGAGTTTTATTATAAGGATTATTTTCAACATGAACAGGGTTTTATTATTTAAGAGGGTGTTCAAATGGAAGAGGGTGTTCACATGAACAGGGTTTCGTAAAAAAAAAAAAGAGGGTGTTCACATGGAAGAGTGAAGAGTAAGCACATGTTGAATCAAGCCTATGGAAAAGTTACCTTGAATATCACCCAAATGTGAATAGACTTGTTCTATTTGTGCAGATAGGCCCCTCGTAGTATTAGTCCAAGTGCGAATACAGCCTCTTAGTAAATTTATTCAACTCTTTTACGAGTCAAAGAAAATTAGCAAATGGGGATCTATCCTCGCCAATAGAACAATAAGGGTCTACTCTCCTCAAAACTTTTTCCACTATTTTATTATTAAGAGTCAAAAAAGAATTCACGCAGGAGTTCTATCCGCACAAATAGAACTCAAGGGGTCTATTCGCAGTTGGGTGATACTACATGAGGTTATCCGCAATTAATTAACCCTAAAATATATTAATGTTAAGCCTTGTGTATAGCTGAATTATTTCTTTTATAGACGAGAGATTTGAGAGCTGATTACTATTGAGATAACTAACTATATGTACCAAACTGTAATTTTATACTTGTTGTATTTTACCCTAATTAGGGTTTTGTCTAACCGGTATATATAAGGACTTGTATCACATTATTGAAATATACAGAGAAGAGTTTATTTCAACTTGGTATTAGAGCGGCCTCTTCTCCTTCCTTTGCCCAAACCCTAGTTGTGCGCCGCCGCTTCTTCTTCCGCTGTGCAATGGCTCCCAAAATCACCTCCGAGAGTTCTACTTCTGGTACAACAAACTCTTTCCCTTCCTCTGCTGTAGTACTACATGCGCATCACTATATCACCATTAAATTGGAACCCCGTAACTATCTTTATTGGCATACCTTGATTCACCCCTTTCTTTCAAGTCCATCCCTCCTAGGGTTTGTTGATGGGTCCTCCCCTTCCCCTCCAACCCATATTACCACTGCAGATCACATCTCTACTAAGGTTAATCCAGAGTTCGTTTTGTGGAAACGAAACGACGATCATGTGAAGACTATAATTCTCTCGTCCTTGACTGAAGAGTGTTTCCCTGACATTGTTGGGAAAAAGACATCTGCAGAAATTTGGGATGCGCTTGCGACAGGGTATGCTAATCCCTCTGAGTCTAGAATTTTGCAACTTCACGAGGACCTTCATGAGTGCAGGCAAAAAGTCCTCGATCTCGAATTACCTCAATAAAATTAAAGTGATTGCTGACAATCTTGCCGCCGCCGGTCGTCCCAATATGGAGTGTGTCAGTACCTTGGTAGGCCTCCGAGTGATCAAGGCCTGCAACATCGGGAGTCACATGATTGGTAGCCCCCGTATCCGCAAACCAGAGGGATGTGTTAGATTGCTGGGAGGTCTCATGACGAGGATTGGTGAAGTGTGCCATGGGTTGGGTACCAACAATACCCCGCTGAAAGCAATTGACGGCTGTATGACCAAATCCGTGGCAAATCTGACAACGAACATTTCCTCCAAAATTATTGTCACGGCCACGGCCACGGCCACCTCGACGACCACGTCCACGACCACCACGACCACCGAAAAACTGCTGTCCACCGCCAAAACTATGTTGTTGTCCACCAAAACTATGTTGCTGTCCAAAATTCTGTTGGGCTGAAAACAGAGCTTGAAGTGTACCTGGGCTGAAAACAGAGCCACCATGCAGACTCTGTACTTGGCCAAGCCCACTGCCAATCTGGGCCGGACTTCCGAGTGCTTGAAGAAAGGCCAATTGGGCCTGATTGAGGCCTCCCAATGCAGCAGTGGGTGGCGCAGATGCTGCTGATCCGCCACTCGAGGCGGCGAGAGAGGAACCGGTGGGGGAGAACAGCGCCAAGGGGTTCAACTATTATTATGTTTATGAGTCAATGTTTTACATAATTAGTTATTGAATATGCATAAAAATAATTTCTTTTTCTTTTGATATTGTGAATTATTTTACACAATGTTAGGACCCTTCATATCTTTTGGAGGTTGAGAGAGGAAAAAAGTAAGATTCTTCTGTTAGTATTTCTCAAGTCCTGCATTGAGGATGCAATTAACTTGTTTAGTAAAAATCCAATTTCTTTCACCTCCCTTTCTTTTTTGGATTAGAGTTTTTGAATTCGCAGTTTTTCTTCGTGCAGATGATGCCTTACTGCAATAAGCTAGTCACCTCCTGATCTTTTCAAGTATTTGCACGCTCATTATTTCAGTGAAATAACATATATATATATATATATATATATATATATATATATATATATATATATATATATATATATATATATATATAGAGAGAGAGAGAGAGAGAGAGAGAGATCTTGATTTGATTTTCTCAAATTACAAGAAACAACATTTGGTAGTAAAACTAAAGATGTCCAATATTATTCAAGAAAAGTTCATATGTACATTTATTATGGAAATAGACCAAATAAAACTAAACTCATAATCAAACATAAGACCACATTCACATAACTAATCACATATATATTTTCCTAAGCAAGTTCATAATCATCGTTTTGATAATCATCGTTTTGATCCTACGGGCATTTGTGCACGCCTCCTCGGGTAGTCATGGTCGCATAACACGGGCATGAATCTTCGTTGCCATAAGTTCCCAAAGGCACGCAATTGCACCTCGCACAACAAGTTCCACAAGCTCTCTTGCAGAGGTTTGGCCTCGATGATTTGCTGCATCTTATCGCGCATAGTCCTCCACAATCTGAAAAACAAAATAAATATTTCATGAGCATGATCAATTGCCTTTATCTCGCAGTTTCTTTGTACATTAACTAACATTATAGTAATAGAGTTGTCAGTTTAGGGATATATATACTTATGCCTGCAGAAGCTCCTAGCCCTTTGCTTGTCAACTGCAAAACATTATACTTCAGTTGGAATTCAATGACAAACACTTACTGCTCGAAGAATTAGCATGCACACATACCTTTTGGGACTCTAGAACTCGATGTGCATCGATAATTTGACTAGCGAGAACAATAAAGAGAAGCGAGGTAAGAAGAATGCGAGACATAGCCATTGGAGAGAAAGCTAAAGATTTGAGAGGATAAGGATTAATTTGCTTCTCTATTGAAGATTGTATTGTGTGTGATAATGATCAACTATAACGCAAAGGAGTAGTCCTATTTATAGAAAGGAAAAAAAAGTTGTATTACATGTCAATAATAGGGAAGGTTCATGCATAAGTTTTTAGGTGCAACTTGAGCATGCAACATAATTGCAAGCGTGTGGGGGCTTGTGGATGATTAAGTTACCAACTTGATGTAAGTTATCACTTTGGTATCTAAAGGAGTCAGCAAAGGGGGACATTTAGAGTAGATAAATGCTATTTCTCAGAATCTTAATTTGTCTGTAATTTTTTTTAAGGGTTTCCAGCCAGGACAAAGCCGGACAAGTTCGTTGTAATATTATATAACATCAAACTTGTTAGAATTTAGCTAGTATCCATCTTCTTTCTCCCCCGTTATAGTTATTAGTATATTATAATGCATACTTTGAATCATTAGCGGTCATGTAACAACTCCATTATATTGTAAAATTAATGAAGATAAGAAGGTTCTCAGTACTATATATCCTCATTGGCTGTCTGATTTTGATAAAATTGCAATTGGAAAATATGACAATAAATATTTTAAAAGGGAATTAGTAAAGACATTTGCCTATACTAAAAATAGTTTGTAGGTTCTAAACCTGTCAAAAGACAAATATATTCAGAGGAATTTTCTTATAGAGGGGAGTGAAATTACCATCATTGTTGAGAATGGAACCATGGAATATACCACTTATTAATTTTTCATGAGGAAGTATTCCATTTGGAAGAGTTTTATCACATTGAAGGGTTTTCCATGGAAGAGTACTATAAGCCATGTTGCAAACGACAGTACAGTACGATAACAAACTTAAAGATCGCATTAAAGCTAGCATTACGCCCTATAACATGAAGATTTCTTTCATAGATGAGAGATAGTTAATATTACAATCAATGTTTAACATGTTTTAGATTAATTAGTTATTGCATATGCATGTACATAGTGTTATTATTATTATTATTATTATTATGTTGACAGATAGAGGTTGAAACCGCATAACTTACATTTTTGATGCAAAAATAGGGCTGATCGCCCAATTCATATATATATATATATATATATATATATATATATATATATATATATATATATATATATATATATATATATATATATAGAGCAAGGCTCCTATGAACTTAAGTTCACAATGAATAGTGGTGCACCAACTTTTTATCCACTCATCTTGTCTTGAGATTTGTGATGCACAAATCTCAAAGTGAGCTTTATATCTTTCACTGATCCCAAAGCAAGATGAGTGGTTAGAAAAGTTGGTGCATCACTATTCATTATGAACTTAAGTTCATAGAGCCTTGCTCTATATATATATATATATATATATATATATATATATATATATATATATATATATATATATATATATATATATATATATATATATATATATATATATATATATATATATATATATATATATATATATACATATATATATATATATATATATATATATATATATATACATATATATATATGAGGAAAATCCCTCATATACACTAAGGTGGCACAATCTCCACCAAGCTAATAAAGTAGGAGAGAATATCTCTTATTTTATTAAAAGCATATTTGGTGGAGATTGTATTACCTATATATATGAGGAAAATCCCTCATATGACAAGGATACCCATTAATCTCATATATATATATATATATATATATATATATATATATATATATATATATATATATATATATATAAAAGTAGGATAATGTAAGTAGGATATGTACATAGCCTTGACTTAGGAGGGTTGCTCACTCGCGCAAAGATCAGAGAGCGGTCCTTTGACGTCATTTGAAACTTAAAACACAAGTGAGGAAACCCTCCCAAGTAGAACAGCTGAAACACAATAATTACAAAAACTTAGACTTAGAACAATCCAAATTGACGCTGTCACCACAAACAGCGTCAAGATCATCTCAAAAGATAAGTTCTCACTAACAAGTTATATGTACAGACAAAAGTAAGAAAAAGAAATCCAAGGGACGATGCAGTTATCCAAAGTTGTCCCCCACCATATCCGATTCTGCCACAAGGTCTTGCAGACCTATCTGATTTGCTGCCGTGAGGGCTTGTCCAGCATTCTTCCTTGACGAGTTACCTGATCAAAACATAATGAAGAAGATAGCATTAGCCATTACTTGCTGAGGTAATATACGAGTCTGTTTAAAAATCAGCTCGTTACGAGCTCTCCAAAGGCACCAGCAGAAGGTAGGAAGGAGTGATAGCCAAAGAACACGAAGCTGATTGTTCTGTACATAGGTTCCATATGAATGGAGGATGGAATTGTAGTCGAGGCAGCTGATGTTCAACCGCAGCTTCTGCATTAATGGATACCAGGCTTCTTTGGAGAATGAGCAATCCCAGAACATGTGAGAATCAGTTTCTACTACAGCTCCACAGAGAGAGCAAGATGTGTCTTCAGGCCACCCCTTGATGGATAAGTTGTGCTTGGTATGGGGCTTATGTTTATGCAGTAACCATGAAAAGATCTTAACCTTAGGGGGGATAAAACTTTTCCATATACATGAAAATTCAGCACTTTTAATACCTCCAGAGGAAAGGATGCGATACAGGGAGCTGACAGAGAATTGACCAGAAGAGGTGCATGGCGAGAGCACCACATCAATGGGGTTGCAGATAGGGCCATTGAGACTAGCAAGGAAAGATTTCATATTATTCACTTCTTGAATCTCTTTGGGGGATATGGGCCTACGGAGGAGAGGCCTCCAATGCCACTGGTTGCCTATCATGCAGCCTTGGGATTTGATGGAAATATTTTTGGAGAGGGCTAGATTATAAGCCAAGGGGAATAGGGAAGATAGGGAGTTAAAACCAGTCCATTTGTCCTCCCCCAAAGCGAGAAGCTAGTCCATTACCCAGCTTCCATCGAACAAGAGCTAGAAATGTCTGGCTAGAAGTGATAGAGTCATGCCAAAACTTAGATACATTAGATTTGGGTGGTGCACAACTAGTAAGGGGAACTGAGTGCTTGTGAGAGGTGGATAGAATTTGGCTAACAAGAGAGTCTTGTTTGAGGAATTTCCACATCCATTTAGACAGTAAAGCCTCATTAAAAATGGTAAGATCGATAATACCCAAGCCACCTTCCATTTTGGATTTGCACACATTTTTCCAGTTCACAAGAGATTTGCCTTTAGCATATGAAGCACTCCCCCCCCCCACCCCCCCAGGAAATTACGTCTAATTTTATCCATCTCTTTGATGAACCAAGCAGGAAGTTTAAAAAATGAAAGAAAGTAGAGAGGGATGGAAGTAAGAACAGAGTTAATGAGAGTCAAACGTCCCCCAATACTTAGTTGGCTACTTTTCCACCTGGATAGTTTCGTAGAGAGATTGTCAAGCACTGGTTGCCAATCAGACCTAGAGAGAGAACCTTTCTAAAGAGGAATACCAAGGTATTTGAATGGAGGAGTGTTAAGAGAGCAACATAATGCAGCAGCGAAGTGGTTCCCTTTAGTGGAGGACTTACCAAAATAAAAAAAATTTGTCTTGGCATAGTTGATTCCCAGCCCAGACACATTCTCGAACAGATAGAAGATGGTTTTGAGCACTGCAATATTCTCATGAGAGGCTTTGCATAGAACCAGAGTATCGTCAGCATACTGAAGGGATCTGATGTTGTTCATTTCACCTATAAGGTTCAGCTCAGACAAGTCTCCTGCTGAAACACTAGCTCTGAGCATCCTATTGAGCACATCAGCTGTTAATATGAATAGCATGGGAGAGAGAGGGTCTCCTTGCTTGATGTCTCTAGAGCTAGAGAAGGAGTTAGAGTGCACCCCATTGGCAATAATGGAGGACCTAGAGGAAGAGATGATGGATCTGACCCACTTACACCAGTTGGGTCCAAATCCTTTGGCTTGGAGAAGGTCAATTATGAAATTCCAATCAAGAGAGTCAAAGGCTTTAGCAAAGTCTATTTTAATCATACAAATTTCCTTCTTCCTAGATTGACAAGTATGCAGGAGCTCATGGGCAATGAGGATAGAGTCCAATGTGCTTTTACCCCTTTGGAATGCAGATTGGGATGGATCAATGAGCTTAGAAAGAAAGGGGGATAACCTATTAGCCAAAACTTTAGTAAAGATTTTGAACATTCCATTAAGAAGGCTAATGGGTCTAAAGTCCTTAACCCTGTTGGCTCCTTCTAGCTTAGGAATGAGAGCAATGAAGGAGCTCTTGATGGCATGAAGGGAAGGGGGTCTAGGTGAAGAGCTTGGAAAAAGGAAAGCAGATTATCGTTGATGATATCCCAAAAGGATTGATAGAATAGGAGAGGGAAACCATCCGGACCAGGAGATTTGATTGGATTGAGGCCAAACACTGCCAGTTTGATCTCCTCCAAGCTAAAAGGAGCCTCTAGAGTAAGAATGCCATCTATGTTAGAGGGGTAGAGGTACTGCCAATCCAAGGAGAAAGCAGGCGGAGATTTGGCAGTAAAGAGGTCAGCAAAATACTCTACCAGAATTTTCTGCTTGTCTCCCTCATCTGAAATGAGGGTATCATTGTGCAACAGATAGGGAATGAAATTCTTTCTCCTATGGTGAGAAGCCACTTTATGGAAGAATGAGGTATTACTATCACCCTCATTCAACCATTTGACTTTAGACCTCTGTCTCCAATAGGTCTCCTCAGATTTGGCATGGACCAATAGATCCTGCTTGAGCTTAGACCTGAGGGTCCTCTCAGAAGGGGAGAGAGGCGTGGACTCTTCCAACACCTCAAGTGATTGGAGAGATAGGACAGTGGATCTTTTATGGACGGAAACTGAACCAAAGATGAGTTTGGTCCACCATTTGAGTCTCCTTTTCAGAATTTTTAACTTGAAGGAGAAGGAGAGGATAGGATTTTTGTTGCAAGAGATGGATTTCCAACAGTCAGATACAAAGGTTTTGAAAGAGGGGAATGAAAGTCATACTTCTCAAATCTGAAAGTGGCTTTAGGGAAAGAGCCTGCAGAATCCAGAATAATGGGGGTATGATCAGAGCAAGCAGAGGGGTAAGCATGCTGAGTAAGAGAGGGGAAGTGAGATTCAAAGTTTGAAGAAATGAGGAATCTGTCTAACCTAGCTAGGGAAGGGTTCTCTCTCATGTTGGACCAAGTGAATTGACGACGGCTAAGGGGAATATCCATAAGAGAAAGAGAATCCACTAAGGTGTTGAAAGCACGAATGTCACTCAAGGAACCTGATCTGCCTGATCTCTCCCCACTATTGAGGGTGACATTGAAATCCCCAAAAATTATCCAATGACCAGAGAAAACTTGCCTAATTCTCTCTAGCTCCCACCAGCAAACCAGTTTATCTTCTCTGTCGCAAGGGGCATATAAGGTGGTGGCTGTGAATTTCCAATTAGAAGGAATATGGAGAAAGACTGCTGTGACAGAGAAGATGCCAACTGAGGAGTGAAGACAACTGAAGAGATTATTGTTCCAACCTAAGAGAACACCACCCCTAGAATCTATTGCATCTAAGCTAAGCCATTCATTCAATCTGCCCCCACCCATGGCATTCAAGGTTCTATGTCTAGGAGCTGATAGTTTGGACTCTTGGAATCCCACAATATCAACCCCAGAAAAACGGATGCAATCTTTAACCAATCTTCTCTTAACAGGGTCATTAAGACCTCTAATGTTCCATGAGGCTATCTTCATGTAAACAAAAAAAAGGAAGCAACAAGCACCAAAGAATAGGGAGAGGGCTAATTTTCCTCTGCTCCTCTACCCAAGTCAAAATTATGGAGCTTTGAGGTGCCCTCTGCAGATAGTGGCATTTTAATATCAAAATTAGCAGCAACATTTAAGGTAGTGGCTGGAAAAAAAGATGAAACAAGCCGAGTAGAAGTAGAAGAGGAAGACTGACCCCATTTAAAAGAAGAGGCTGAGCCCTTCCTGAAAGCAACCAGGCATCGATGGAGCGGCTTGTGTGCAAGCAATCTGGCAGCTGGCTTCCTCTTTCTCCTAATGACTATTTCAAAACCTGGAGGGGGTGCCAGAGAGGAAGAGGATTCGACCTGCCTAACTGAGCTAGGAATGGCGATGGGGTTCTTAGGGTCATGAGTAGGCCCATCCATAGGCCCTGCTGAATGATGGCCCAAATCCACCGAAGCATTGTTGGTAAGATGGCCCCAAATATTCCTGTCAAAGAGGAATTTTTTACCCCCACAGAGAACCTCAACTTTATCCTAGGGTTGTTGGGGGCATAAAGGGACTATGGGAGGTCCCTCTCCATTTGGCAGTCTCGCGCCCACCTGGGAAGCTATAACCATCTCCTCTCTTCCCGCGGAATTTGAAAGGGAAGGAATTACTCATTTGCCCTTAAGATCAGAAGGGAGGGCTGCAGCAAGAGGCTCCTCCTCCATAATAGGCCTGACGAGAGGTTGGTTGACCACATTATCATCAAAAAGCTGTTTGCAGAAATCCTCCATACTGAAATTGGAGGGAGGGGCGCCTTCTCTCATCAGAAAGAGACCACCATCATCGGTCTGGAGGTCTGAAGCAGTGACGGCCTTCCCAGCACAGAGATAGAGGCATTGCCTTCTATGAGCCAGTTGGAAGAAGGGGAGATGTACCGAAATGGGATGAGCGAGGGGATGTCTTGGCGGCATTTGACCTTGACAAGGACCTTGCAGTCCTTAGCTTCTTCTTTGAGAAGAATGTCTCTAGAACATGTGTGGATTTGACCGATTCTCTTGAAGAGCTGGGCAATGAAATGGCTATCCCAAAGATGGAAAGGGAGAGAAGAGATCTGAACCCAGACAAAAACTGGCTCTGTGAAAACATGCAAGCCTTTCCTCTCAACTCCACATGGAGAAAGAGCCTCCAAAAGAACCCATATCCACGTAGGGAATGGAGACGGCTCTGTCAAGGAGCTCTGAGGAGGGAAATTCCACGAGAAAGGAACCCTGAGTAGCAGGGATGATGGCGCCTTCCCACTCTTTAACATTGAAGATGTACTCCAGCATCTCCTTCAGCTCCTCCGAGGAGGGATCTCCTGACTTGAGGGTGAGGATAGCGAACTTAGCCATCTGGGAGATGTTGTCCTTGACTGCTTGGGGTAGGGAGAGAATAGGAATGGGATGAGGTTGAGGATGATAAGTGAGGGGGCAAGATTTGAAAGTGTGGCCAACTTCTTTGCATTTGAAGCAGAGAAAAGATCCGATCTTGCACTCTTTGGCCATGTGGTTGGGGTTGCCATAGAAAAAGCAGCGTCTCTTCTTGATGGAGGAAGCTGAAGGATCCCTGAGGGAAGCAGATCTGAGCTTCCGAGCCTTCTTCTTGTTGATAACTGTGGTCCACTCCCCCGCTTTAGGTGGGAGTGGCTTGAGATTAGCACGAAGAGGAAGAATCCCTTTAGACGAAGAGGGAGGAGGAAGGGAAGGTTTCTTCAAAAGATCTGCAAAAGAGGAGAGGAGAGGAGGGCATTGCTGGTTTGCAGTAAAGGGGGAAAAAGGCTTGGCTAAAGGAGGAATGCCAAAAGCCTGCACAGAAACGGAGGTAGGTGGAGGAGGCAGAGAGGAGAAATGAGAATTAATGGTGAGATCACCATTAATGAATCTGACCTAACGCTTCTTTTCCTGTGCCGCCGCCGCCTAGAATCGCCGCTCCTACAGCATGGGAAAGGAATTGACATGTCCACACATGAGAAAATTCTTATTTTCTCTTTATTTGATCTCAAGTCTTGAATCTGTAGATCCCCTAGCTAGGTAATCTGTGGGAATGCAAACTCTTGCTTTTTTATATTAGAATTCTCGATGGTGCTCTATTACAATACGTCACCTCCTGTAGTTTTAAAAGATTTGTATGTTCATCTCAGTCAGGCAAAAACGTGTTGGCTATATTCTAATTTACATATTTGAAATAAGAAAATATATATAGACCAACTAATTTCATGGCTTTTCAAATAACGAAACAGCATTGTAGATAAACATAAATGCATTTAATTTCATTCAGAAAGTTCGTATATAGGCACATTTAATATGCAGTTGACCAATTAGCCAACCTTATTTCGTACAAACTCACAATCAAACATAAAACATTCACATAACCAAATCCCATATTTTTTTCCTATTCAACACCTGCAACCAATTCAACTAATCATCTTTCTTCAACCTACGGGCATTTGTGCACGCCCCCATGAGTAGTCATGGTTGCATAGCACGGACATGAATCTTCATTTCCATAAGTACCCTTAGGCACACAATTGCATCTTGCACAACAAGTCCCGCAAGCTCTCTTGCAGAGGTTTGGCCTCGATGATTTGCTGCATCTTATCGCGCATAGTCCTCCGCAATCTGAAAATTCAAAATAAATTTTCAGTATGATTAATTGCATATATTATCTCTCATTAGCTTGTACAATACTACTGGTATTAGAGTTGAGGGACAAACTTATGCCAGCAGAAGCTCCTAGCCCTTTGCTTGTCAACTGTAAAACATTAAACTTCAGTTATACATCAATAACGAAGACCAATAAGGATTTGTAAAAGGACAGAAAATATCCCTGATGTTTAATTTAAATGATACTCCAATCCTTTCTCTTCAACTTTTAGTCAAATAATCGTCATGTTTTTATATAACCGTTAATGATCATATACATGTTTATATATGTCTTTTAGTCCTTCAAAGAAATAACATGCACATACCTTTTGGGACTCAAGAACCCTATGTGCATCGACAACATAGCTAGCGAGCACAATCAAGAGAAGGGAGGCAAGAAGAAAGCGAGAAGAAGCCATGGAGAGAAGTAAATCAAAGATTAACAGAGTAATTAAGGAGTTTCTCTATTGTATTGTGGTGATGTGAACTTCAATGCAAAGGAGTTTCTCTATTTATACAAGAAGAAAGTTGTGTATGTTAATGAGAGGGAAGATGCATGCATGGTTGGTCCAATATGAGAGCATGAGTAAGCTGACCAGCATTTTGTTAGCTACCAATGTTGGTACCAAAAGGAGTCAGCAAAGATAAGCTATCTTTCAGAACCTTATGTTTTTTTAGGGGGTATAGGCTGGACTTGTAAGTTTCCTATTTTGTGTCACACCAAAATAAGTTAGGGTCTTGTTACCCTTATCTTCTTCCTCTCTATTTATGGAAGTTTAACATATCTAGTGCACTCATTAATCATTGGGTCAATGCTTAAGATATTGAAGTGTTAACAACTCCATTAATATATGTGGCAATGATATAAGGAAAGATCATTTGATGTCCCTATAAGCATGGTTAAATGATTGGAGGGTATGGAAGTGGGAACTTTGTTCAAGTATCAAAAGGAGAGTAGACTACGAGCTGGAATGAGAGTGAAATATTTGTTTCTTGTATTTAAAGGGGAAGGTACAGTGATTCAAGCAAATTCTCTTTTGAATTATATAGTTAAGTGGCATAAAATAAGAATTGAACATTAATTTATTTGGTTTTCATCTCTAAAGAGATGTCTCTGCTGAAACTAACCTGCATATATGATCTAGTAGCGTGTTCCTATGCCTCTAATTGCATGGCAGGAGGATCACTAACGCTTTGATTCTCTCTTGAGATATTCAATTGTACTAAAAAATCTGATCACTTGTGTAATTGACATGCAGGTTTATTTATATTTGTTATGCTACTATAATTTTGTAGATTATAGAAATATCAAAAGAACATGATTAGGATTTAAATTTGATCCAAATACTGATAAGAGATCAAGTTTTGATGCATTTAGTGCCTAATGAGTTTGAATCAGGTATGGATACTCTTAAAAACTTATCAGGTTTGAATATGGATAAAACAGGTATCCTATCCAAATCTGCAATGCCGTTTTTAACGACACAGCAAAAAAAAACTTAATCTCTGATCAACAAAAGAAAGAACAAAAAGAAAAGGAAAATATAACTAAAAAAAAGGAAAATAAGTATATAAACATGGAGATTTTAATGAGATTCTGAGATTCTACAATCAATGTGATTACCTATGTCTTTGGAGTATACTGGAGCTTGTAACGAGATTCTAATAATAAACGAAGATTATAGTCAATTTTGAAAACGCTAATCTCACCTCCCTCCTCATCTCTATTTTTTCTCTCTTTTCCACGCAACTTCAATAGGCGACTGAGGTACATATTTATGTCATGATTTCTGCCTGTAAGGCAAAAATTACAAACAGTAATTTCGACTTTCGTTAGGAAAGAAATGTCCTGGAGCCCCTCTTGGGAGCGCTACCTCCATCCCTCCCTCTAATATTGGGATGCAATTTTGTAAGCGTTCACTTGTTTGTCCTGGTGCTATATATTCTCCATGAAAATAATAGTAGCAGTGAAAGAATATCTCAGGGTTATTGTTCATCATGGCCAAATAAAACCATCAAAATGAAAATTTCCCAAGTTTGGCCCCTTGGGAACGTACATCACAAGTTGACAATGCACGTGTTGTCCTTCCTATCTCACCACGCCCACAGGCCACAGCCTTCCAAGAGCAAAAACGCCCAAAGCTTCCTTTCTCTATTACAACTCTCAGGCACTGAGGAGTGAGGAGATAAGAACAACACAGATAGCTGGTGTTAAAAATGATGGACATGATTTGACTACCAAACTTTCCTCAAAATGAGAGCATCATTTGATTCACTTCAATATCTCCTCCAGCTGTAGCCTCTCTGTACTCCTTGAAACTAAAGAAGAAAAAATAAATAATGAAAACAAATAAAGAAGCCGCCTTAGACATCCAGTCCAGTTTCTCCACCCAATTCTGACCCTCTCACTTTTGATAGTCAACCTAACAATTGTTACCATCACTGCATGTCCCTTCCTTTCCCTACACTTGTAAACTACTCTCTCTCTCTCTAAACTTTGCCTATAAATTGAGTCTCTCAGTAGCTGGCCTTTTGAGTTCATCACCTAAGCTCATATAGAATTCAGAGTGTTACTTGGTTTAGGATAATGGTTTCATCTAAGATTTTCCTTGCTTCTCTTCTCTTGTTTGTGATTGCTATCCATGTTGAGTCTCACCGGCTGCTTGAATCCAAGAAGGTATTTGTAGGCTAAATTTGCATAAATTATCTACAGCACGTGTTACATATGTTCGTGTTAATTAAAAATAAAAATATATCATGTTATCAAGTTATTGGATTGCAGCTCAGTAAACATGGATTTTATTCTATAATTGCAAATAACATAAACACCTTATTTGTAATGAAACTGCATTTTCTATAATAAAATATGCAAATCTAACAACTTTTGTAAATAACCCGGAACAAAGAATTAAATATGAGTTTAATTTCCTGGAATAAATGTTACATGCAATATTTTCTGCATTTACAGTTAAGCTCAACTCTTGTTCTATATTAATACTATTTCAACATATTTCCTTCCAAAAAAAAATTTTTTTAAAATACTAGTTCAGCATATTAACTCCTTTCTATTTTTAAAGATGTCAGAGCAAACAGTTGAAGCATCACTTGTGAACGACTCTGCAGCAGCAACTGGGATAAGTAAATCTCCTCACCTACAAACTCATACCAAACCAACAAAATACTACCATCTACATATAAGAGTATAAACTAACAAAATCTCTACCATTTCTATCAACAGACTGCAAAGAACTGTGTGCTGTAAGGTGCAGCAAATCCTCGAGGCCGAACCTCTGCAACAGAGCTTGCGGGACTTGCTGTTTCAGGTGCAACTGCGTGCCTCCGGGCACCTACGGTAACTACGACACATGCTCGTGCTACGCCACCATGACCACCCGAGGTGGAGCTCGGAAATGTCCTTAGAGGTAGAAATAGAAGATGGGGGATGTCGTGGTTGGTGTATGTATGTAGATATGTTGAATAAAGAGAGGATTTGTGCTTGTGTATGCTCTGGTGTGTAAGAGTCTGAGATACAGGGTACAGGTTTATTATTCTGTATGTGATATGTATTAGTTTGAGATAGAGGGTACAGGTTTGGAATGAATGTATATTATTAAAAGTTGAAGTGTATGGATATTGTTCTTATGGTTTATGCCTAGTGCAACAAGTTACGATGAACTTAATGCTTGATTGAACACAACATGATCTACCTAGTACAAGGAGTCTATCTGCCATAAATCTTTAGTGGCATTCAATTAGGGGGTTTATCTACCGAAAACTTAAGGGGTAATAAGTAGCGCAACCTGATAGTACAGGGTGATAACTTGATATATATTATATTTAGATAATAGTAATTAAGCCTTTGTTTGCTCACATAACAAAAGAAAAATGTTTGCGTAGAGCTGGAATCATTTTAACTTGGATAGTGGAGAGATGGGGTAAAAGATGAATTGAAACACAACTACAACAGCCCAGTACACAAAGCTCCCGCTATATGCAGGGTCTGGACAGGAGCCAGACCACTTCAGATCTATTATATGCAGTGTTACCTTGGGTTTGGCTAGTTCCATGATTCAAACCTGTGACAATAAGATTGCACGGTAACAACTCCTACAATTGCACTAAGGCTCCCCTTCGTAATTTATTTAATGAGATGAATACAATTTTAATGAATCTTAATTATTCAAATGTCATTGGACACTGTGATCAGGAGAATGATGGATGGGAGCCAAATTCACTTTAGGCGTGTCATTTGCATGCATGGTGGTATTGTTTCAACTCACAACCCTCCTTAAAACAAAAGACTAGATGGAACTCAGAAACATCACTGTGGTCACCCCTTCATCAGAGCTCCCACATATTATAATATCCAAACTCTCTAAGGATCAGTTTAATTGTGGAATTGACCCTCAAACTCTTTTATGCTATATTGATTGTAACTAGAGATCAACAAAGCACACAACATTTGCAAATCACAACATATTAACTCACGTTATGGTTGAATCTGACTGCACCATTGCAGTCAGTGACTTGATAAAAACAGCTGATCTAAAACCAAAATGATTCATTGAGATTGTGACAGTGGTAAATCCAAATTTCACCTTCAAGCTCTCAGCTTGATCGATTCTTCCTTGGGTGACCTTTTAATATGGAATAAAAAAATTTATCTTTAGCAGCCTTGTAAACAAGAGTTTACTTGACAACAATAATATAATTAGGATTCCAAACATCAAGCATAAACACAAAAGGGAGAACAGACAGACATTCAATAACAGAGAATGTCGACATTACTTGCGTTGAGGAGGGGCATAATGTGCAATGAACTAAGAAGCCAAAGCGGTGCCATTAGTACAGAGACAGAGAGAGAAAGACACATATGCAGGGATGGGAACATTTTGTACGTGTGCCCATAAGTGAAGGCTTCAAAGAATAACATGGCTGGTTTCATCTATAAAGAACAGCTTTGAGTCCAACATCAGACTTGTGCTCATAAGTCTCACAATATTAAACTTCACAGAGTCTAATCCTTCTCACCCGGACGTCATTTGGTAGTTCTCAACTGTTACTTGTACGCAACGGAGTTTGTTGCGACTGTCATTTCGTCAAGGGATCCTATTAGCTATTTTGAGCACTTATGCCTAGATTTGTTTAGTAGGTAACAACTAAAGGGTAATTACAACAATAGTTGTAACTGTAAGCATCTAGTTGCAAGGCCACAAAACAGTCACAACAGAAATGACCGGCTTAGTAAGCCACCAAACTGACCTTAAATAATGGAGATATGTGAGGGATATAAATGAAAACCAATAAAAATTTTAAATGAAATAATGTCAGTTATAGTGAGAATGAAACGTAACTAAATATTAATGGACAATTATATATAACCAAATTCACTTTAAACGTGTTATTAGCACGGTGATACTGTTTCAAGTGACAACCTCCTTTAAAGCAAGAGACAGAATGTGAACTCAAAGAACCCACTGCCAGTCCTAAACGAGAGATGCAACATGAATATATCCAGACAATTAAAATATGTGCACTCAAACCCTCTACATATCAGTGTAATCACTCAAAACTCTTGTATAAATTATTAAACTTTAGGGGTCAACATGCACACATCACAAGCAGCAATTCACCCCCACAAAATCCTGCCACGTTCCAAACCAAAACTGATCTATTGAGATTGTGACAGTGGTAAATCATAAATTCACTTTCACCCTTTCAACTTGTTACATTCTCAACTTGTGGCGTTCTTCCCTTGGGTAAACTCCAAAATGAAAAGTTAAAAGATTTACCATAATTCAAGCATACAAAGACCTTCAACCTGTCAACTGTGCTAGAGCCTGGAGCATAATATTCTAGATTCATGCAAAGGTGAGGTTAAACTAAGAAAGCATAAACACAAGAAGAGACAAAAAAGGAGCAAACAAAGACGCTCAATAACGGAGAATGTTGAAGTTGCCGGCATTAAGACGGCCACAAGGTGCAATGAACTCAGTAGTCTAATCAGCACCATTAATATGGAGAGAGATGCATATGCAGAGGATGGGAACATTTCGTATGTGTTTGTGTAATGAGAATGTGAGGGCTGGGGCCTGAAAGGATAACATGGCAGGTTTCATTTATAAAGGACAGCTTGGGATTTTGTGAGCAGGAGTAAGGCTTCTTTGTTTTCCAAGTGTCCAGGCTTCCACCAAACCAGTGTTCTAAATGTTAGATGTCAAGGACATGTGAGACGGAGAAATTTCATATTGGATGCAGATATGGGGATATATCACAGATAGTTAATAAATCCAGGGTATCATATCGGATAGTGTGTGTGTAAAAAATAATAATAATAAAATAAAAAGTCCATACTTGATGCACCAAAGAATGGTGTTGTGGAGAAAGGTCTCAATTGAACCCCATTCTTGTTTAACAAAGCAACCTGTAAAAATAGGTGTGGGGATGATTCTTCTGTATCAGATGAGTTTTTTCATCTTATTGAAGTAATTTTACTTTTCATTCACGCCCTTAAAAGCAGTAAGTTCAAACAGACAGTTACCATGTTGTCCACGAATATTACGTTCAAAAGCAGCACCGAGAAGCCTATAAAACAAAACAAGTTTCCTTCTTAGTTAGCAAAACTTCATGCATCATCAAATGTGAAATTGACAACAAACTAATAACTCATGTGTGATGAAAGTTGGTTAGAAAGGTACAAGTCTCTTTCTATTGGAAACAGACATTAGATAGCTCGAGAGGTCTAACTATCTAACTACAACCAATACATGAATTATGTTGTTCACAATTCCCTTTAACTTGCACAGTTCATATTAAAAGAATGTGATCCCACAAGAAACAATACTTACAGCCCTAGAATTTCTCCTCCTTTACTATGTTATGTAACTTTTTTTTTCCATAAATGCAAATAGCTTATCAGAATGATATCCAAGAAAATCAAAGGTAGGAAAACCAAATAATAAAAGCTAGGTGAATCCCAAGTAGAAGAAAGAGGAAGGTATTCTGTCATTACGAGTACACCAGTTACTTATGATGTACCTTTCGGTCGTCCATATAGCTTTTGGTCATCCATCAACTTCACAATACTTCAAAATTTTAAAAAAACACCACAGAAAATCATCACACGTTATTAGAAACCTCACACAAACTCTTGAAAAAAAGTCAGCGACTTAACAAGCACTATAATAAACAAAATAATTATTTGGATTGTTTATGGGGTAAAATTAAAGAAAGAAAACAAACTGAGGAGAAAATTAGCATTCACAATGATTTGGGGTAATTGGAAATAAAAATAACTTCGGAGATACATATAGAAGAAAAAAACCATAATGCTTTTATCTTTACTGCCTTAATATCTCTACTGCAATATTGGAAATCACACACCTAGTGACGTATCAGACCACAAACAATATTCCTTGCAAATTTAGCCTCAATATTTTATGGTAATTCATGTATAAGAGTCTGAAACTTGGTGCAAAACAAAGATGAATAGTGCTTAGACTCAATTATCATCATGAGGCCATGGATCTACCCATGCTCAAAAAATGACTCTGCGTCTATTGTACTAGACATTGAATTAATCATTTGGATTCCTCAAATTTTAGAAACCAAGATTACCAAATACCAACATTATCTCCCCTTAATGTGACGATAAACACAATGGAAAAGAAATTAAGGTGAAACAAGATGAGGCTAATAAGGAAAACATCACTCACCTTTTACTATAGAAAGACATGCCACATTTCCCCACAGCTATCTTGAATTATGGACTAACCCAATCAAGGTTTTAAATATCGTTTATCGGGGATTTATCGGACGGTCAAAATCCATATCGGATAGCGGAAATCGGGAATAAGTAGTATTTATCGGTGTGTCATAGCGAAGGGTGTGCACGGATAATATAATGTCCTAAAATATAATTTTGAATAACATACAAGCAAATAACAAGATAAACTAACTAACTGTAGAAACTTAATGAAATATAAACATATCAAAATGTAAATGCACATGTTTAAGATCACTAACCAAATATAAATACACATGTTTAAGATCACTAACTGATAATTCCAATAACTTTTACTGCTAAACTTGGCTGATTTATCGGCTTATCGCCGTTTATCGCCGATAACTACCCCAAAATGATAACCGATTAAAATTTAAACTTATCATAGCGGAAGGGCCCCAAAACCGATAAATCACCGATAATATCTATTTATCAGCCGATATTTAAAACCTTGAACCCAAGAAACTAATTTCAATTCCAGCATTCAAGAAAGCTCGTGGAGAGATGTCTCACACACCTTGCCATAAAATTCTCCCCATAATTGACTGCCAAGCTCACTTCAAAAAAATTGTGTTGCAAAAGCTCCAACACATTTGTCCACAACTATCTTGAACGGTCCACTAAATTTTCAACAAGTGAGTCGTTCAAGAAAGCTTGTGGACAATTGTATTCACACTTTGAGATTCAATAAGATGGAATTTAAGAGAGTTCTAGAGAATTTCTAGAGGGGGATGAAGGTCTAATATTCACTGAAATATATATATAAGGAAAGAAATTTAATAGGAAGTATCGGTTGTCATAGTCGCTATTGGCCTGTATCAAAATCTGGATTGTCCAAAATGGTGGAAAATTCAATCCATGATTTCTAAAGACTTGACATGCAAGGATCAGATTGAGGCAAGAAAATTCACTGCAAATCCTATCATAACACTTCTCATGTCCCTCCATCGTAGATCATCATAAGAGACATGTAATGCTAGACCGTAAAATAATGCTAAAAAGAAGAGAGGTAATCTACAAAGAAAAGAAACGGAGAAAAATCCTAAAGGTAGATTTTTATGATAAAATCTACTTATGATGCATGTTAGATTTGGTTATAAGAAAAGAAAAAGAAAAAAAAAAAGAATCCCCCAAAGAGAAGGGAAGTAATAGGAAAGAAATGCAATGCCAAAAATGCTATATATGTACTAAAATTCAAAAAATTAATCGCAACCTGATCATTTGATAGAATCGGTTTCTCTTCGACCATTGAATTACTTGATCCTACAATCTACCCATCATAAGTTGTGATATCTAGGAAATCACAAGACATTAGACTATTGGTGTCTGGGCAAACGAGCAAATCCTCTCTCAATGGAGAGTTCCACATACATCATGAACGGGTATAAGCTTTGAAATGAAATCTTAAAAGGGTCATTCTCATTAGAAGGCCTTGAATGAAAATCCCAAACAAGGAACTTAGAGATTCAAATTCACGGTTTGAAAGTTTGAAATAAATTTGGATATAAATATTCATTTTCTTTTCTTTAACTAATATTTTGAAATGAAGAACCAGCAAGATTATTCCATCACCCAAAAAAACAGAACCAGCAAAATTTCCTGAAAGAAGGATTTTCTTCAGAAGATAAAGAATTTTAATTTTCTAATGAAAATAAAAGTATAAAAAAATTTGATATGTTAGACAATGAAACCAAAGTAGAGAAAGATGCATGAAGATATGAACAAACCAAGATAGAGGAAGGAGGGAGGGGAGGGGAGGATATGGGGGGAGGGAAGGAAGAAGAGAGAGAGAGAGGGGAGTGAGGCGAGAGAGATAGAGAAAGAGAGTGATGGAATGATTTGGAATGATTTCATTTAGAGTAGCTATATAGGGAAAGAGAGTTATTATATGGAAAAAACAAAAATTAAAGGTATTATCCTAAGATAAATGAAATACACTAAAATAAAATAATTTTGAAGATTTTTTATATAGAAAACAAAAGATGAAATAACTCTCCTCGTCCATGCTCTTTGCAGCAGATGGTCTAATGTATTATCATAATCATCCATTTTTTATGAATGGTTGTAATGCTTTTCTGAGTATAAAAGTAGGAACAAGATTCAGCAAGTTCTATTATGTACCATGATGAATTGCAACAATCACTAAGTATTAGATGATTAGTTGTTTTTCATTGAACTATCCAAATAAAAAAATGGAGGGAAAAAAACATGATCCAAGGTGAGAATCATGAGGGGATAAAAAAAAGCATGAAAGAAGTGAGGATGGGAGAGAGACGAAAGTTGTTACATAGAACAAAACGCTCAACATTGACAAAAACGCTTAACATGTAGATAATACCAAAAGGGGTGCAGAGGATACGAGAAAAGAAAGAGAAATAATTTCTTATGTTGTAATCATATGCGGAAGAGAGCTTAGGAAATTAAAAAACCAACAAAAAGAGGGAGAGAACGAGGAGAGACTTCACTCAAGTGGTTACATAGAAAAAATCATTCAACAAAATGTAAGATACTACCAAAAGAAACCAGACAAGAAAGGACAAAGTATTTAATAACCTTTAATCATTGTCGTTAAAAGCACCTAGAAACCTGCCTAGAAAAGCGGGGCTCCTTCACCACTTAGCTTTGACCCGGACACACTCAACTAGGCCTTGGGGTGCTTTAGGCGGCCGTTTATGCACCAAAGGTTGCTTAAGTGGGCTACCCAACTTTTAGTCCGAACAAAATGCCTAAATGGGTTTTATTTTTAAATCCAAATCCGACCCGACTTGTTTTTCACTAAAAATTCTAGTCTCTCTTCATCTCTTTCTTTCTCTCTCGTTCTCTTTCTCAATCTCTCCGGACCTCTTTCTCGAGAAAGTGTCTGGTACAATAATTGTACCAAGTCATCCACACCTCCATCTAATTAATTACTGATATTTTTTAAATAAAATGTCAACTCATCATCTCTCTTCTCCTTTCCTTCTCTCTTTTTTTTAAATTAACTAACAAACAAAAGTTGCAGCCATCCTTCCAACATCATATCTAAACCCAACCGCACCTTCCTCCTCCAACATACATCCGTTGGAGTTCATGGCATCGCGGGTGAGCGACGCCGCTGCTCATGGGATCGATTATGGAGCATCTAATGACCAATTGGGCTTAGGATGAACGAATCAAAATGACTATTAAGCTTTATACATTGGTTGTTTGTTTTTAAAAAAATCTCATGGCAATGCCTAAATGTTTTACCCTTGTTTCCGTCAAACATAATCTATAGAGCTCCATTGATCTCTGTCATGCATAAAATTACAATAAACAAGTATGTGCATTGTTATGCAATGAACTAGTATCATTTACTTTAACTCAATAAGAAAATCTTAATCTACAAAAAACATACTTGCTACTTTAAATATGTTCAATTTAAATCTCAATGAAAAAATAGACGGCAAATACAGACAATGAAAATATGGAGAAGGACTTGAATTGCTACCAATGGCTGAGGTATTATCTTGGATTTTTATTTTGTTTCTAATTTCGTGTTTCAATTAATGAAGACAGCAGACAAAAGAAAAAAGAAGCTTTCACTTTTTTGAAGTATTAATAATCAATAAAGTTTAGCCAAGCTTAGGATGGCCGTCAGAGGAGAAAGGAGAGTTGTGATTGGATCTGGAGTTGGATTGCTGTTGTTGATGGAAAGAGGAAAAAAGGAAAGGAGAAGAGAGATAGTGAGTTGGCATTTAAATTAACAAATGTTGCTAATTAATTGAACAGAGGTATGGATGACTTGATACATTTGTTGTACTAGATATTTTATCCTCTTTCTCTTTCCCTCTCTCAAACCCAAGCATAGCATCTTCTTCCTTAGCGCCTCACTGCAGCCTCTTTGCCAATCATGTCGTTGCTCTAACGATGTTACCAACTCCTAAGAATATCCTCCAAGCATCTCCTCGTTTCCTTCCCCTAGACTCACCTTCTTATTCCCTTCCTTCAACACAGTCTTTCTCCGTTAGTTCCTCAAGCGATGTTTAGTCTTAGTGCTCTATCCCGCTTCCTCCCACCCTTCCTCCACCAACCAATTATCATAATTAAAACCACTTACGCTGGCCTAGACTTCACCTAGATAGCCGGTTAGCGTTATATAACATTATCCTAAAGAATGATCACAAGCATGAAAAATTGCTTAGAAAAATTGTAGGTGCCGACAAAAGGAAACAAGGGTTCGGAGGACCTTATGTAGGAAGCATAACCTTATGATGCATGTTAGATTTGGTTATAAGAAAAGAAAAAAAAAAAAAAAATCCCCAAAGAGAAGGGAAGTAATAGGAAAGAAATGCAATGCCAAAATGCTATATATGTACTAAAATTCAAAAATTAATCGAACTGATCATTTGATAGAATCGGTTTCTCTTACCATTGAATTACTTGATCCTACAATCTACCCATCATAAGTTGTGATATCTAGGAAATCACAAGACATTAGACTATTGGTGTGCGGGCAAGCGAGCAAATCCTCTCTCAATGGAGAGTTCCACATACATCATGAACGGGTATAAGCTTTGAAATGAAATCTTAAAAGGGTCATTCTCATTAGAAGGCCTTGAATGAAAATCCCAAACAAGGAACTTAGAGATTCAAATTCACGGTTTGAAAGTTTGAAATAAATTTGGATATAAATATTCATTTTCTTTTCTTTAACTAATATTTTGAAATGAAGAACCAAAAGATTATTCCATCACCCAAAAGACGGCAAAGAATTTCGAAAGAAGGATTTTCTTGGAAGATAAAGAATTTTAATTTTCTAATGAAAATAAAAGTATAAAAATTTGATATGTTAGACAATGAAACCAAAGTAGAAAGATGCATGAAGATATGAACAAACCAAGATAGAGGAAGGAGGAGGGAGGGGGAGGATGGGGGAGGGAAGGGAAGAGAGAGAGAGAGGGAGTGGTGAGAGATAGAAGAAAGTGATGGAATGATTTGGAATGATTTCATTTAGAGTAGCTATATAGGGAAAGAGAGTTATTATATGGAAAACAAAAAATTAAAGGTATTATCCTAAGATAAATGAAATACACTAAAATAAAATAATTTTGAAGATTTTTATATAGAAAACAAAGATGCTCTCCTCATGCTGAGATGGTCCATAATCATCCATTTTTATGAATGGTTGTAATGCTTTTCCGAGTATAAAAGTAGGAACAAGATTCAAAAAGTTCTATTATGTACCATGATGAATTGCAACAATCACTAAGTATTAGATGATTAGTTGTTTTTCATTGAACTATCCAAATAAAAAATGGAGGGAAAAACATGATCCAAGGTGAGAATATGAGGGATAAAAAGCATGAAAGAAGTGAGGATGGGAGAGAGCGAAAGTTGTTACATAGAACAAAACGCTCAACATTGACAAAAACGCTTAACATGTAGATAATACCAAAGGGGTGCAGAGGATCTGAGAAAAGAAAGAGAAATAATTTCTTATGTTGTAATCATATGCGGAAGAGAGCAAGGTAAAAACCAACAAAAAGGGGAGAAACGAGGAGAGACTTCACTCAAGTGGTTACATAGAAAAAATTATTCAACAAAATGTAAGATACTACCAAAAGAAACCGGACAAGAAAGGACAAAGTATTTAATAACCTTTAATCATTGTCGTTAAAAGCACCTAGAAACACCGCAGAAGCGGGCTCCTTCACCACTTAGCTTTGACCCGACACACTCAACTAGGCCTTGGGTGCTTTAGGCGGCCGTTTATGCACCAAAGGTTGCTTAAGTGGGCTACCCAACTTTTAGTCCGAACAAAATGCCTAAATGGGTTTTATTTTTAAATCCAAATCCGACCCGACTTGTTTTTCACTAAAAATTCTAGTCTCTCTTCATCTCTTTCTTTCTCTCTCGTTCTCTTTCTCAATCTCGCCGGACCTCTTTCTCGAGAAAGTGTCTGGTACAATAATTGTACCAAGTCATCCACACCTCCATCTAATTAATTACTGATATTTTTTAAATAAAATGTCAACTCATCATCTCTCTTCTCCTTTCCTTCTCTCTTTTTTTTAAATTAACTAACAAACAAAAGTTGCAGCCATCCTTCCAACATCATATCTAAACCCAACCGCACCTTCCTCCTCCAACATACATCCGTTGGAGTTCATGGCATCGCGGGTGAGCGACGCCGCTGCTCATGGGATCGATTATGGAGCATCTAATGACCAATTGGGCTTAGGATGAACGAATCAAAATGACTATTAAGCTTTATACATTGGTTGTTTGTTTTTAAAAAAATCTCATGGCAATGCCTAAATGTTTTACCCTTGTTTCCGTCAAACATAATCTATAGAGCTCCATTGATCTCATCATGCATAAAATTACAATAAACAAGTATGTGCATTGTTATGCAATGAACTAGTATCATTTACTTTAACTCAATAAGAAAATCTTAATCTACAAAAACATACTTGCTACTTTAAATATGTTCAATTTAAATCTCAATGAAAAATAGACTAAATACGCACAATGAAAATATGGAGAAGGACTTGAATTGCTACCAATGGCTGAGGTATTATCTTGGATTTTTATTTTGTTTCTAATTTCGTGTTTCAATTAATGAAGACAGCAGACAAAAGAAAAAAGAAGCTTTCACTTTTTTGAAGTATTAATAATCAATAAAGTTTAGCCAAGCTTAGGATGGCCGTCAGAGGAGAAAGGAGAGTTGTGATTGGATCTGGAGTTGGATTGCTGTTGTTGATGGAAAGAGGAAAAAAGGAAAGGAGAAGAGAGATAGTGAGTTGGCATTTAAATTAACAAATGTTGCTAATTAATTGAACAGAGGTATGGATGACTTGATACATTTGTTGTACTAGATATTTTATCCTCTTTCTCTTTCCCTCTCTCAAACCCAAGCATAGCATCTTCTTCCTTAGCGCCTCACTGCAGCCTCTTTGCCAATCATGTCGTTGCTCTAACGATGTTACCAACTCCTAAGAATATCCTCCAAGCATCTCCTCGTTTCCTTCCCCTAGACTCACCTTCTTATTCCCTTCCTTCAACACAGTCTTTCTCCGTTAGTTCCTCAAGCGATGTTTAGTCTTAGTGCTCTATCCTGCTTCCTCCCACCCTTCCTCCACCAACCAATTATCATAATTAAAAAAAACCACTTACGCGGCGCCTAGACGCCCACCTAGATAGCCGGTTAGCGTTATATAACATTATCCTAAAGAATGACTGCGCATGAAAAATTGCTTAGAAAAATTGTAGGTGCCGACAAAAGGAAACAAGGGTTCAGGAGGACCTTATGTAGGAAGCATAACCTTATGGTGGGATCTAATACAGCAGCATATATAACTCATAAGAGTTTTAAGGGGGAAAAAACACTTTCATTTAATGCTTAAAAAAATTATATAGAATATACATAGGAAAAAGTAGGTATGAGTTAGTTAAATGAGCTTACCAAGCGATGAACTAGTGGTGAGACTCATCCTGCTAACCACGCTGGATGTATGGGCCTCACCATCATTCATCTCTAGATAGCTAGTTTTAGCAAATGAAGCGTTAAGCTAATAATCAGTAACCATATATTTGTGTGTATGTATGTGCGTGCGTGCGCATGACCGCGTGCTATGCGCAGATAAACAAGGACTACTATGTCACTTACCTAAATGCAATTCAGGATGTCTTTCACCGTGTCATGATATCCAAACTCCCTAGATCATTTCGAATAAAGCTCTGTCGCATGAAATGAGCAGTATACTTATGTTGCTCTCTTACAACTTCATTAGCAATATACGCCTTTTGCTTAGTGACAACAATGAGTATATTCACCCTTCTCATTTTGTTCACTCTTACAACTTCGTTAGCAATATAAGTGTTTTGCTTAGGGACAACAATGAGTATATTCACCCTTCTCATTTTGATTTTAATCAAAACATAAAAATTCGAGATTTTATTTAAGATCTGGCAGAGATGCTTTCTCTTGGTAATGCATTCCATATATACTTTATTCAAAATTTATTCCTCATTTCATGTTTTCCTACTTCTTATTGTTTTTACTTAGAAAATTATCTATAAAATTTTAGATATTGCCGAAAACATCCAAAAATATTATTTGAATAATTGACTAAAAGGAATCTTAGTACTCGTTCATTTACTAGAACTTGGTAATCTTGGTTAAGTATCACCGATTTAAATTGCAATGTATGTCGTACTACTATGTTTTGTGTTATTAATTGAAAACTTTTAGCATCATTTATTGCTATTGATAATGTAATACCAAATACTAATCTCTATAATTGAAATTAGGGCAAATTACACTTAAATACCCTAAAGTTTACCCATTTTGCACCAAAATACCCTCGCTTTTAAACCCCGACAGATAAATACCCTAAAGTTCTAAAATGTATCACATTGATACCCTCTATTAGATAACCGTCAGAATATTTGGTAAATATTCCCTTTTGGGTGGCACGTGGTTATCCGAGGCTCTTCTTTACCCCTAAAGTTTCTCAAAGTTACAACTACTACCATTATGTTATATGAACCATGTTTTATTTCCTATTTTGACTTAAAACTCATATTTTTCATTGCTTCTCCCCAATTTCATTGCAGCCCACCATGAAGCAAGCTAAAGAAAAGCCAACACATGAGAATCATCAATTAAACAAGAAATTATGCAAATGCTCCTAAATTTTTTGCACAAAGTCGAGGTAAAAAAAATTTACCTAAGTTAGGTCAGATCCTAAACGAGATCCATGCCACCTTACAAAGAACTACCTCTTTCAAGATCCAAATCAACAATGCATGTTTAAATTCCCATCAAGATCAAAATTTACCCCAGGGCGCAATCAATTTAGTGTAATTTGGTGGAAAATGCAAGAAAGGGTATTTTTTACCGTTGGCGGGCTTCAGTACAGGGGATAGGTGAATTTAATAAGGGGCATTAGTGTCAATTAATAGGTTTTTTCAAGATCCAAATCATCAATGCACGATTAAATTCCCAACTCAAGATCAAAATTTACCTCAGGGCGCAATCAATTTAGGGGAATTTGGTGGAAAATGTAAGAAAGGGTATTTTTTACCTTTGGCAGGCTTCATTATAGGGGGTAGCTGAATTTAATAGGGACATTATTGTCATTTAATAGGTTTTTTAACGTCGTCTACATTTTTTAACAGTAAACATTCTAGAACTTTAGCGTATTTATCTGTAGGAGTTTAAAAGTGAGGTTATTTTGGTGCAATATAAGTAAACATTAGGGTATTTTAAGTGTAATTTGTCCTTGAAATTATGGAATACATGTAGCAGAATACAGATAAATAAATAAACAACAGAGGAAAAGAGAGAAGTGGTGCACCTGATTTCAATGGCAGGAGAACCAATGCCTCAACGAGTAAAATAGGCATAATTGAAGGATAGTTACACTATTGAGCATAGATCTCCAAACAGAAACTATGTGCATCTTTGTAAGCTGAGTAATGTTCTAGAAGAAAATAGGAATAAAGCTGCCGTTGATATGCAATCAACCATCCATTGAACAAATGAACTAAACATCAAGAACATACCAATATCAACGTTGATAGAATCAACAAAGAAAGATCAACTCTTATTACTCTATCCATAATCAGAATTATCATCATCTTGTACCAATACAACACACATGGATTGAAGAATGCAACAAACCGTCAAAACTCCAGTTGCTAAATTCGCTTCCCATCTCTTGGATCCTGTTAAAGCAATAGACTTTGAATAGCCTTCCTCAAGCGATGTTTAGTCTTAGTGCTCTATCCCGCTTCCTCCCACTTCCTCCACCAACCAATTATCATAATTAAAAACCACTTACGCTGGCGCCTAGACGCCACCTAGATAGCCGTTAGCGTTATATAACATTATCCTAAAGAATGATCAAGCATGAAAAATTGCTTAGAAAAATTGTAGGTGCCGCACAAAAGGAAACAAGGGTTCGTGAGGACCTTATGTAGGAAGCATAACCTTATGGTGGGATCTAATACTGAAAGATATATAACTCATAAGAGTTTTAAGGGGAAAAACACTTTCATTTAATGCTTAAAAAAATTATATAGAATATACATAGGAAAAAGTAGGTATGAGTTAGTTAAATGAGCTTACCAAGCGATGAACTAGTGGTGAGACTCATCCTGCTAACCACGCTGGATGTATGGGCCTCACCATCATTCATCTCTAGATAGCTAGTTTTAGCAAATGAAGCGCTAAGCTAATAATCGCGAACCATATATTTGTGTGTATAGGCGTATGCGATGATGACGTGTATATGCGCAGATAAACAAGGACTACTATGTCACTTACCTAAATGCAATTCAGGATGTCTTTCACCGTGTCATGATATCCAAACTCCCTAGATCATTTCGAATAAAGCTGTCAGCATGAAATGAGCAGTAATTTATGTTGCTCTCTTACAACTTCATTAGCAATATATGCCTTTGCTTAGTGACAACAATGAGTATATTCACCCTTCTCATTTTGTTCACTCTTACAACTGTTAGCAATATAAGTGTTTTGCTTAGGGACAACAATGAGTATATTCACCTTCTCATTTTGATTTTAATCAAAACATAAAAATTCGAGATTTTATTTAAGATCCGGCAGATGCTTTCTCTGGTAATGCATTCCATATATACTTTATTCAAAATTTATTCCTCATTTCATGTTTTCCTACTTCTTATTGTTTTTACTTAGAAAATTATCTATAAAAATTTTAGATATTGCAAAACATCCAAAAATATTATTTGAATAATTGACTAAAAGGAATCTTAGTACTCGTTCATTTACTAGAACTTGGTAATCTTGGTTAAGTATCACCGATTTAAATTGCAATGTATGTCGTACTACTATGTTTTGTGTTATTAATTGAAAACTTTTAGCATCATTTATTGCTATTGATACGTAATACCAAATACTAATCTCTATAATTGAAATTAGGGCAAATTACACTTAAATACCCTAAAGTTTACCCATTTTGCACCAAAATACCCTCGCTTTTAAACCCCACAGATAAATACCCTAAAGTTCTAAAATGTATCACATTGATACCCTCTATTAGATAACCGTCAATATTTGGTAAATATTCCCTTTTGGGTGGCACGTGGTTATCCGAGGCTCTTCTTTACCCCTAAAGTTTCTCAAAGTTACAACTACTACCATTATGTTATATGAACCATGTTTTATTTCCTATTTTGACTTAAAACTCATATTTTTCATTGCTTCTCCCCAATTTCATTGCAGCCCACCATGAAGCAAGCTAAAGAAAAGCCAACACATGAGAATCATCAATTAAACAAGAAATTATGCAAATGCTCCTAAATTTTTGCACAAAGTCGAGGTAAAAAATTTACCTAAGTTAGGTCAGATCCTAACGAGATCCATGCCACCTTACAAAGAACTACCTCTTTCAAGATCCAAATCAACAATGCATGTTTAAATTCCCATCAAGATCAAAATTTACCCCAGGGCGCAATCAATTTAGTGTAATTTGGTGGAAAATGCAAGAAAGGGTATTTTTACCGCATGGCTTCAGTACAGGGGATAGGTGAATTTAATAAGGGCATTAGTGTCAATTAATAGGTTTTTTCAAGATCCAAATCATCAATGCACGATTAAATTCCCAACTCAAGATCAAAATTTACCTCAGGGCTCAATCAATTTAGGGGAATTTGGTGGAAAATGTAAGAAAGGGTATTTTTTACCTTTGGCAGGCTTCATTATAGGGGGTAGCTGAATTTAATAGGGACATTATTGTCATTTAATAGGTTTTTAACGCGTCTACATTTTTAACAGTAAACATTCTAGAACTTTAGCGTATTTATCTGTAGGAGTTTAAAAGTGAGGTTATTTTGGTGCAATATAAGTAAACATTAGGGTATTTTAAGTGTAATTTGTCCTTGAAATTATGGAATACATGTAGCAGAATACAGATAAATAAATAAACAACAGAGGAAAAGAGAGAAGTGGTGCACCTGATTTCAATGGCAGGAGAACCAATGCCTCAACGAGTAAAATAGGCATAATTGAAGGATAGTTACACTATTGAGCATAGATCTCCAAACAGAAACTATGTGCATCTTTGTAAGCTGAGTAATGTTCTAGAAGAAAATAGGAATAAAGCTGCCGTTGATATGCAATCAACCATCCATTGAACAAATGAACTAAACATCAAGAACATACCAATATCAACGTTGATAGAATCAACAAAGAAAGATCAACTCTTATTACTCTATCCATAATCAGAATTATCATCATCTTGTACCAATACAACACACATGGATTGAAGAATGCAACAAACCGTCAAAACTCCAGTTGCTAAATTCGCTTCCCATCTCTTGGATCCTGTTAAAGCAATAGACTTTGAATAGCCTTCCTAAAGATGCAGTGCATTGCTAAAGTTTGAAATGTGCAGCTTTTGTTCAAGAGTCCAATAGGCTTGTTTCCTATTTGGTGGTTGTCAAGCAATGATAGCTGGCAAGACCCAGATGAGATTTTGACGTTAGAAACTACAGTTGCATGGATGTAACCTGACCCTGTTAAAAATACATAATTAATCCTCACTCTGAATTAGGCCGACTATAAATCTCAGCCAGGTTCATCACTGAGAGGGTTCAAAAATCATTAATGGAAAAAAAATACTTCAATTTGCATAAAAGCCATTTAAGTGATTTCTATGGATCAATTATAACAGAACACAATATCCATATCGAAAAAAAGACTTGGGTTTCGGTCCATCCTCACGTAAAATGTGAGGTGCCAGCTTTGAATAATGCAAGGTGATTCTAGGTGAAGAATTCTACGTAATATTTGGTAAAGTCCCTAATGTGGTTCACCATGTGTACTGGAACTATGAGTCTGAAAAAAAAAAAGATAGTAAAAATAAATTAGTAAGGAATGATTAGATAATATGGCTATTGAAGGGCCAAAGGCGATATATTACACAAAGTAGCGCTTTGTTTGAACGAATCCATTTCCAATTTAAGATGAGAAACAAGTAGAGCAAAATAACGAACTTCTACATATGCAAGATTGATATTAAGTGACAGACAATTTGTATCTATTTTAGTCTATGCCAGATGATAAAGTAATGCTCCCAAATCACCTCCATCTAGATTATCCTTTAGGCAATAGTTGGGTACTTTAACTTTGGGATATTTGCACTTAAACACCCCATAGTTTACTCAATTTTTTACTTTGATCCACAAAAATTTCTTTTGCAAAAAAAGTACCCCAAAGTTTATCTCATTTTAACTTCAATACGCAAAGTTTCTTTTTGCCAAAAAAATACCCCAATGTTCAACAAAATTTAATTTTGATACCCCAAACTTTAACAAATTAACATAAAATGTTAAGTATGGGTATCAGAACTAAAGTTTGTTGAACTTTGGGGTATTTTTCTGGGCAAAAGAAAACTTCGGGGTATTGGAGTTAACTTTTGTTGAACTTTGGGTATTTTTGGACAAAAGAGATCACAAGGGTATCAAAGTTTAAAATGAGGTATGGGGTATTTAAGAGAAAATAACCCTTTAATTTTCATGGCCAAGAAAATACACAGAAAATTTTCAGTTACCTTCATAAGAGCTTCAAGCTTTCCGATTCTAGCGATTTTGCAGCACCAGCGGGGCCCAATACAAATCTAAAAGCCGAATATGGGCAACCAAAGAAGCGCAAAAGATTATGGCAACCCTTATCAGCAGTCACACCCGTTGAATTTATGTGATTAAGATATGTGTTGCCTTCATAAACATAATGGAGCTGCTGCCATAACAACACACTTATACCACTTTCAACAGCTACACTAGCAAATGCCAAATATACAAGTACAAAGCCTCTCACTGATAAGAGCATTATTGAGCTTGCAAATGTAGCAATAATGTCCTTTAAAATCCTCCCAGTGTTCACATTTTTGGACGCAAGAAAGGCAGTATTTCGGTAATCTACATGAGGCCACACATGATATGCAGCAAATGTAGTCACCATAAATATGTAAATGCAACTGGTAACTATAGAGATAAGGAACGCAATGAAAGATCGGTGGTTTCCTGCTCCAACACAGTTTGCAATCTGCAAAAAGGTAAACACGAAGAGATCTCAGATCTTAGAACAAAACTATTAATGTTAATCTATAAATGCACAAGTCTTCCATGGAAACCTACATTGTCTAATGCGAGAGAAACTATTTATAGAGAAGTGAAATTAACCTTTTTTTTAAGTGGAATTGAATTTTGCATGAAATAAAACAATGTAATGACATTATCGGCAAGCTTAATACCATCTTGGTAACAAAATTGCTGCACCAGGCAATTCTTGAGCTTATTCAAAATACATTGTTTTCTAAATAATTTTCAGAAGTTTCCATCAGATTTTCTAATGCTGTTCCTTCGATGCTAAACCATGAAAAGTCTGCCATCTGAACTGGTTCCTTTGTGGAAACTCCTAAGCTTCAGCCATTCACTTTCTTCAACAGTCAATAGAGGATTTAAGTAACCTTCCCGGAACAAAGTTCCATTGGTATTCACAAGAATGGTTTATGGGTTTCACAATCCAAAAATAATAGAATACAAAATTTTAAATATTAGAATTTTACATCTTAAATTAATTAATTTCATATTTGTGTCTTGAAGTTTTTGCTGCCTTTTGACAGGTTTTATGCTGGACTACCCATCCAGAACCATCAGAACATTACAAATTCCTCAAACGTCCATTCGCTCAGTCCTAATGTGGTTATAGGATCTAAAATCATAATTCTAGTATATTGTAAGTTCTATCAGAATTATCCTGTAAACAAATGATTATAATTATAAATGAAGAATAATAAAACATAATTCATAAGTGGAAAGAAATATGAGGTGACTCTTCTTGTGTCACACTTACGAAGGGGCAGTGATGATCCATGTCCAAAACACACATTCTACAGGACCGACAGTGATGTGCCCTTGGAGGCTTCGGCTTTCTACAAAACTCGCAAAAAGTATAGTTATCCAGAACATCTTTTGCTACAAGTGGATAGCTACCCCAAGAAATTTTTAGTGGTGCCCCAGGAGAGCTAAATGCTGCCAAGCAGAAACTAGAGATAGTACAAATAGCCAAAATAGATGTTACAATGCAGTGGAAAATGCCCCAAAAGTAACTTCTGGAGAAAATAATTGGGAGGACTGCCCAAACACCAGCACCTGTCCACATCAAAAGGTAAAAACATAGTTAGAAACTAATGCAGCATCCAAATCATAAGTCAAAGTTTAATAACCAATAAGGGTTTTTGTTATATGAGAACCCAAAATCTATGTTAATTCTATACTGGGCCCCAAAATCTTCATATTTCTTAGACGCTCAAATTCATTAAGTTATTTTAAATAAGACCCCCAAATCTATTAAGTTGTTTTAAATAGGACCCTCAAATTTATTAAGTTGTTTTAAATAAGACACCAATTTCAAACCAATATGAAGATTTGAGGGTCTAATATAGACTTAACAAAGATTTGAGGGTCTAATATGACAAAACCCAAATCAAAAATGTTAGGCAAGAGGTAAACAAGCAACAACAAGCAATCAAGAACATCTAAACAGAGATGGGAAACTAGCTTGCAACTTACATATCACAAACAGTATGAAGAGTACAACAATAGCAACAAAGGATCGGTCCCTTGTAAGCCTCCAACGAGAAAAGCAAGCACTATCAGGTTTCCTCAAACTCTGATTTCGATTAGTGATCGCTCCACACCATAAGCATTTAAATATATGTGCATACGATGGCAGAATAATGCGTAACCCACAGCCCCAGCAAGTCTCCTCATAATCTGTCGACATTGCTACGCAATGTTCTTCCTACAAAGATCAACATGAGACACTTTAAAGATCAATATTCTTACTATAAAGTTCAACTTCTGTTGTTGAAGCTAATTTCCAAGAATTGGGATATATATTTCAAAATTAAAATATGGCTCCAGAAATTTACATGCTACTGTTCTTACTTGATATTCTCTATTTAACTTAAGCATGGGATACAAATAGCCTAATGAAGAAGCAAAGAGTCCTAGCTCCACTGTGACCAGCAGACGATCTAGTGACATGGACTGCATTAGTGGGTACTAGAAGAATAAAAAGTCTTCGATTTGCGGTCAGCTTCATTAATCCTTGCTCTTAATTTAGCTAGGTTAAGGACCGAATTTTAACCACCTTTTTAGTTAGATTAACAATTGCACATCTTTTTTTCAGCATGAATCCATGCTTGTTTTGGTCTACCCTTCTCCTAGGCTCTTCTCCCTACAGGATTCACACTTTTTTCTAACCAGCAAAGTACACACATTTAACTCCCTTAACCATGTCCAATCACATCTCAAGCAATTCTACCTCATTTCATCGTAAATTGAAGCTGACTCTAGGTTTTCACAAAAACACTCATTTCGTGTTCTTGATTTGTTATGGATTACCTCCAAACCACCTCCTTGTATTAACAATCGGGTGTTACTATTCAAGCTTAGTCATGCTTAATTTGGTTTATCCATTGTCCTAGTGATGCTGGAAAAATTGGAAGATTAGATCTAATTCAGATTGAATTAGACGAATTTGCTAGGATTCCATAAGACTCCCCTTCACTTAGCTTCTCCTTACTATAACAACCTCGCTTTAAACAGTAGGCGCATTGAACTCCATAGTCCATGTCTGAACCATCTCATGAATCCTCCCTCATCTCATCTTAAACTGAATTACTTCTATCTTCTATAAAAGCACTCGTTTCTTTTCTCCTACCTTTTATACTTTGCAATCTTCCATGACTATTCATGACTGATCTCTTTTCCTCTTATCACAAGTGGGAATCATCTAGCAATAGTTGATGCCATACCACAAAAAGGGATTTTAAAGTTGAAACTGCAAAGAAGTAACTCCTACATTATTATTCCATTGATCACGGCCTTTTGTACCTCAAAACTTTTCCCAAAAATTTATCCTTTTACCTCTCTGGTTTCCTACTCTTTGAACCTGAAACAGACGGGGAAATTTTTGAAGGAATGAGTCTAGTTGTTGTTTTGTAGTGATGGCCTGTGGACTGGTTGACTGTAGTAGATCTTCTTTTTCCTTGACTGTAAGTCTGTAACCATACATGAAGTTCAAATAGGGATCAGTATCAGGTGCTTTTCAGCTCTGTACATAATTGCAGTGATCAGATTTAAGCTTGAAACTATGTTAGTTTCTTACTATGTGTTATCGTTGAACGGTTTAAAGCGGATTTGCAAAAAAGTTAATTTAAATATCTAGCTCATTTGTTACATCTTAAATTAATTAATTTCATATTTGTGTCTTGAAGTTTTGCTGCCTTTTGACAGGTTTTATGCTGGACTACCCATCCAGAACCATCAGAACATTACAAATTCCTCAAACGTCCATTCGCTCAGTCCTAATGTGGTTATAGGATCTAAAATCATAATTCTAGTATATTGTAAGTTCTATCAGAATTATCCTGTAAACAAATGATTATAATTATAAATGAAGAATAATAAAACATAATTCATAAGTGGAAAGAAATATGAGGTGACTCTTCTTGTGTCACACTTACGAAGGGGCAGTGATGATCCATGTCCAAAACACACATTCTACAGGACCGACAGTGATGTGCCCTTGGAGGCTTCGGCTTTCTACAAAACTCGCAAAAAGTATAGTTATCCAGAACATCTTTTGCTACAAGTGGATAGCTACCCCAAGAAATTTTTAGTGGTGCCCCAGGAGAGCTAAATGCTGCCAAGCAGAAACTAGAGATAGTACAAATAGCCAAAATAGATGTTACAATGCAGTGGAAAATGCCCCAAAAGTAACTTCTGGAGAAAATAATTGGGAGGACTGCCCAAACACCAGCACCTGTCCACATCAAAAGGTAAAACATAGTTAGAAACTAATGCAGCATCCAAATCATAAGTCAAAGTTTAATAACCAATAAGGGTTTTGTTATATGAGAACCCAAAATCTATGTTAATTCTATACTGGGCCCCAAAATCTTCATATTTCTTAGACGCTCAAATTCATTAAGTTATTTTAAATAAGACCCCCAAATCTATTAAGTTGTTTTAAATAGGACCCTCAAATTTATTAAGTTGTTTTAAATAAGACACCAATTTCAAACCAATATGAAGATTTGAGGGTCTAATATAGACTTAACAAAGATTTGAGGGTCTAATATGACAAAACCCAAATCAAAAATGTTAGGCAAGAGGTAAACAAGCAACAACAAGCAATCAAGAACATTAAACAGAGATGGGAAACTAGCTTGCAACTTACATATCACAAACAGTATGAAGAGTACAACAATAGCAACAAAGGATCGGTCCCTTGTAAGCCTCCAACGAGAAAAGCAAGCACTATCAGGTTTCCTCAAACTCTGATTTCGATTAGTGATCGCTCCACACCATAAGCATTTAAATATATGTGCATACGATGGCAGAATAATGCGTAACCCACAGCCCCAGCAAGTTTCTCATAATCTGTCGACATTGCTACGCAATGTTCTTCCTACAAAGATCAACATGAGACACTTTAAAGATCAATATTCTTACTATAAAGTTCAACTTCTGTTGTTGAAGCTAATTTCAAGAATTGGGATATATATTTCAAAATTAAAATATGGCTCCAGAAATTTACATGCTACTGTTCTTACTTGATATTCTCTATTTAACTTAAGCATGGGATACAAATAGCCTAATGAAGAAGCAAAGAGTCCTAGCTCCACTGTGACCAGCAGACGATCTAGTGACATGGACTGCATTAGTGGGTACTAGAAGAATAAAAAGTCTTCGATTTGCGGTCAGCTTCATTAATCCTTGCTCTTAATTTAGCTAGGTTAAGGACCGAATTTTAACCACCTTTTTAGTTAGATTAACAATTGCACATCTTTTTTTCAGCATGAATCCATGCTTGTTTTGGTCTACCCTTCTCCTAGACTCTTCTCCCTACAGGATTCACACTTTTTTCTAACCAGCAAAGTACACACATTTAACTCCCTTAACCATGTCCAATCACATCTCAAGCAATTCTACCTCATTTCATCGTAAATTGAAGCTGACTCTAGGTTTTCACAAAAACACTCATTTCGTGTTCTTGATTTGTTATGGATTACCTCCAAACCACCTCCTTGTATTAACAATCGGGTGTTACTATTCAAGCTTAGTCATGCTTAATTTGGTTTATCCATTGTCCTAGTGATGCTGGAAAAATTGAAGATTAGATCTAATTCAGATTGAATTAGACGAATTTGCTAGGATTCCATAAGACTCCCCTTCACTTAGCTTCTCCTTACTATAACAACCTCGCTTTAAACAGTAGGCGCATTGAACTCCATAGTCCATGTCTGAACCATCTCATGAATCCTCCCTCATCTCATCTTAAACTGAATTACTTCTATCTTCTATAAAAGCACTCGCTTTTCTCCTACCTTTTATACTTTGCAATCTTCCATGACTATTCATGACTGATCTCTTTTCCTCTTATCACAAGTGGGAATCATCTAGCAATAGTTGATGCCATACCACAAAAAGGGATTTTAAAGTTGAAACTGCAAAGAAGTAACTCCTACATTATTATTCCATTGATCACGGCCTTTTGTACCTCAAAACTTTTCCCAAAAATTTATCCTTTTACCTCTCTGGTTTCCTACTCTTTGAACCTGAAACAGACGGGGAAATTTTTGAAGGAATGAGTCTAGTTGTTGTTTTGTAGTGATGGCCTGTGGACTGGTTGACTGTAGTAGATCTTCTTTTTCCTTGACTGTAACCATACATGAAGTTCAAATAGGGATCAGTATCAGGTGCTTTTCAGCTCTGTACATAATTGCAGTGATCAGATTTAAGCTTGAAACTATGTTAGTTTCTTACTATGTGTTATCGTTGAACGGTTTAAAGCGGATTTGCAAAAAAAAAGTTAATTTAAATATCTAGCTCATTTGTTGCATGTTTACTGAATTATTTCTCGACTACACCTACAAAAGTTTCGCCACAGTTATTCTAGATTACATACTGCATGCATAACAAGAAATTTACCCTCTTTCCTACTTTGACTAGATATCTCGAAATTCCCATGAAAGTTTTTACCTGCCTTCATGTCCATGGGATTTCATGGAACCAAATTGACAGGCAAACCAAGCAAAATTGCTTAACTTGGAACCAAAGATTGGAACTTTTAACTCCAAATAGAGCCAAAGCAAAGAATATTCATAAAAAGCTATGCCCATTGCCTCACAAATTTTTACCCCAAGATAAATCCCAAAAGAAGCATATTGCCAGAAAAACCCTAGAAATCCAACTCATAAACAACAAGATAAACAGAATTCAACAACTAAACAAAAATCTAGACCCAAAAAGAGGATGACCCATTAAGAGAAATCTCAAGAACAACGAGAATAAGGGGTCAAAATCTCACCTTGACCGCTTCTTCATCCATAATTTTAGCAGAGATCGCTGATACCCAAAAAACTTCCTATTTAACTTTAAAAGAGAAGAAAATATGGGAAACTGTGAATTGAGTTCGCCAAAGAATCGGGTCGTTGTTCCAGTTCTTGGTATTAATATAATTAATCTATTAATCTATGTATGGGATTTATTTATTATTTATAAGAGGGGACAAGAGAACAGCAACGGGCTTAAAAATGAGTTCTTGTTAATAAATAATTATTTATTAAGCGTGGTAATTGGTAAAGGAGATTACTAACCTGTAAATGGGATCCGAATCTGGCGTACATGAATATTTATTATAATGAATTATGATTTTCAAAGGCTCGCGAAGAATTTTCAAGAGAAATTTCATTAAAAATCTAAATTTGTTATGTTTTTTATAATAGATTCTATAAGAGTTGGGATTTTATTTCTCAAATGTTGTTCACGCAATTTGTTCAGGTTTTCTGTTATTGGTCATTTAAATCATGTTTATTTTGAAACTGAACCTCCAAAGATACTACAACAATAAAACATTTATCCAAAAAGCATTTATCCAAAATTTTCTAAGCTACATAAATCATACTGTTCTATTCAATTTTTTTCTGCTCATACCCATTGCGTGGGATAGGTTACAACTGAAGGGGTTGTAACTGTAATTGCATGCAATTGAATCATTTTTGTCTAGTTGTAAGTGTTTATTTCAATCCAACCTGTTGCGCAGGCAGCCTTACAAGCAAATTGCCCTCCGCCAGCTTCGACTTACACGATTTTGAGCGTAAGTCGCACTTCCAACTTAGTTGTAACTAACCCAAATTAATAAAAAAATTAAATCACAATATTATTATTTAAAATTCACAAAATCTTAAAACTTCATTAAAGATTTGAAATAATTATATAAAAATTATTTTTATATTAGAAATATTTTTCCTATAAATATAAAAATTATTTTTTGAAAATTTATTTTAAGAAAATATTTTACTCAAAATATTTTCTAAAAAATTTTAGAAAATATTTGTTTTTCTTAAAATATTTTTAGAAAACTAGTTTTAAAATCATTTTTGAAAAAAGTATTATTGTTTTTAGAGAAAATATTATTATTTTTAGAAAAATATTATTCTTCAAAATACTATTTTAAAATAAATATTTTTTAAACTATTAAATTTTCTTAAAATAATTTTTAGAAAACTAGTTTTAAAATCATTTTTAATTAGTTTTAAAATCATTTTTGAAAAAAGTATTATTGTTTTTAGAGAAAATATTATTATTTTTAGAAAAATATTATTCTTCCAAAAACTATTGTACAAATATGAATTGTCAAAAAATTATTTTTAGATTTTATTCTCTTTTACAAAAAATATTAGAAAATTTTTAAAAAAGAAAAACATTTTTAAAAATAAAACATTATAAATATATAAAATTAAATTATAATTATTTTTACTTTTGAAAGTAAAAATGAGTTGCATACGAAAAGTTGCAATTAGCACCAAACAACTGCAACTATAAGTTGAAAATTTTAAAAATTAAACCAAGCAATTGTAAATGCAGTTGTATGCAAAAGAAGTTACAACATCTCAGTTGCATGCAAGTGATAGTTGCAACCTACCAAACGCACCCTAACTAAATCCTAAAAATATATATTTATAAAATTAAGCTCCTTAAATCTTTAACGGAATGAGAGGATTTACTCGTTATATCCTTATTTAACAACCTGTTTCTTAGCTGGTTTAAACCCACAACTAACTTATCCTATAGCTCAAACCCAAAAAGTTCTTCTTTTCCAACGGTCAAGGGCACCCAAAACCCATTTTTAAGGGGGCCATTGGGTTGTTTTGAGAGGAAAACATATATTAGAGGAGGTATTCAAGTAATTGCAGATGTTGGGTTAAGGGTCAACCATGTTTAGAGAAAATAACACAAAAGCTAGCAAAGGGACAAAATTACAATAAATGTGGATTTAAGGGACTAATGAGCAAAATTGAGATTTGAGGGACTAATTTGTAACTATGGATTATCTAAGGGACTAATATGCAATTGACCCATGAATAACAAACGTATTGGGTATACTCTTAAATTTCCAAATTAGTTGGGATGTAGCAAGAGCTTAAACTTTTTGAGGCTTAAATGTCAAAGGCCCAAACTTATGGGGGGCTTACTGAAATTTATCCTAATATTAAGTTAAATAACCAACCAGGCCACTCCCAAATATACCTGAATCCTAACCGGTTCGAATCCCAATTTGGGTCAGGTCCACAAAGTGAAACCTTACAGAAATATCCCAAAGGATAAAATGGAATCGTGGAACACAATCTCTCTCTCTCTCTCTCTCTCTAAATCTAAACTCATGGCGCTCAACTGCACCTCCATTGCCCGTTTCAATCTCCACAGCTTCCCCAGTTCTAAAGGTTTCGTGCTCTTCCTCTCATTTACTTCAAAGATTCTCTGTCTCCACTGACCAAAAAACTAATTCTTTTTTACTCTGCTTACTTGCAGGACTCCTTCTTGGAAAAACCCATCATCTGAAATTATCTGTAAGTCCTCATTCTTCTCTCAAAATCAAATCTTTTGTTTATTCGAGCTCTAGTTGTTGTTTTGTAGTGATGGCCTGTGGACTGGTTGACTGTAGTAGATCTTCTTTTTCCTTGACTGTAACCATACATGAAGTTCAAATAGGGATCAGTATCAGGTGCTTTTCAGCTCTGTACATAATTGCAGTGATCAGATTTAAGCTTGAAACTATGTTAGTTTCTTACTATGTGTTATCGTTGAACGGTTTAAAGCGGATTTGCAAAAAAGTTAATTTAAATATCTAGCTCATTTGTTGCATGTTTACTGAATTATTTCTCGACTACACCTACAAAAGTTTCGCCACAGTTATTCTAGATTACATACTGCATGCATAACAAGAAATTTACCCTCTTTCCTACTTTGACTAGATATCTCGAAATTCCCATGAAAGTTTTTACCTGCCTTCATGTCCATGGGATTTCATGGAACCAAATTGACAGGCAAACCAAGCAAAATTGCTTAACTTGGAACCAAAGATTGGAACTTTTAACTCCAAATAGAGCCAAAGCAAAGAATATTCATAAAAAGCTATGCCCATTGCCTCACAAATTTTTACCCCAAGATAAATCCCAAAAGAAGCATATTGCCAGAAAAACCCTAGAAATCCAACTCATAAACAACAAGATAAACAGAATTCAACAACTAAACAAAAATCTAGACCCAAAAAGAGGATGACCCATTAAGAGAAATCTCAAGAACAACGAGAATAAGGGGTCAAAATCTCACCTTGACCGCTTCTTCATCCATAATTTTAGCAGAGATCGCTGATACCCAAAAAAAAACTTCCTATTTAACTTTAAAAGAGAAGAAAATATGGGAAACTGTGAATTGAGTTCGCCAAAGAATCGGGTCGTTGTTCCAGTTCTTGGTATTAATATAATTAATCTATTAATCTATGTATGGGATTTATTTATTATTTATAAGAGGGGACAAGAGAACAGCAACGGGCTTAAAAATGAGTTCTTGTTAATAAATAATTATTTATTAAGCGTGGTAATTGGTAAAGGAGATTACTAACCTGTAAATGGGATCCGAATCTGGCGTACATGAATATTTATTATAATGAATTATGATTTTCAAAGGCTCGCGAAGAATTTTCAAGAGAAATTTCATTAAAATCTAAATTTGTTATGTTTTTATAATAGATTCTATAAGAGTTGGGATTTTATTTCTCAAATGTTGTTCACGCAATTTGTTCAGGTTTTCTGTTATTGGTCATTTAAATCATGTTTATTTTGAAACTGAACCTCCAAAGATACTACAACAATAAAACATTTATCCAAAAGCATTTATCCAAAATTTTCTAAGCTACATAAATCATACTGTTCTATTCAATTTTTTTTCTGCCATACCCATTATGGGATAGGTTACAACCGGCTGTTGAATCAGAATTGCATGCAATTGAATCATTTTGTCAGTTGTAAGTGTTTATTTCAATCCAACCTGGAAGTTGCACAGCAGCCTACAGCAAATTGCCCTCAAATAGGCTTCGACTTACACGATTTTGAGCGTAAGTCGACTTCCAACTTAGTTGTAACTAACCCAAATTAATAAAAAAATTAAATCACAATATTATTATTTAAAATTCACAAAATCTTAAAACTTCATTAAAGATTTGAAATAATTATATAAAAATTATTTTTATATTAGAAATATTTTTCCTATAAATATAAAAATTATTTTTTGAAAATTTATTTTAAGAAAATATTTTACTCAAAATATTTTCTAAAAAATTTTAGAAAATATTTGTTTTTCTTAAAATATTTTTAGAAAACTATTTCTTTTAAATATTACTTTAAGAAAAATATTATTTTTAGGAAAAATATTATTCTTTCAAAATACTATTTTAAAATAAATATTTTTTAAACTATTAAATTTTCTTAAAATAATTTTTAGAAAACTAGTTTTTAAAATCATTTTTAATTAGTTTTAAAATCATTTTTGAAAAAAGTATTATTGTTTTTAGAGAAAATATTATTATTTTAGAAAAATATTATTCTTCAAAAACTATTGTACAAATATGAATTGTCAAAAAAATATTTTAGATTTTATTCTCTTTTACAAAAAATATTAGAAAATTTTTAAAAAAGAAAAACATTTTTAAAAATAAAACATTATAAATATATAAAATTAAATTATAATTATTTTTACTTTTGAAAGTAAAAATGAGTTGCATATGAAAAGTTGCAATTAGCACCAAACAACTGCAACTATAAGTTGAAAATTTTAAAAATTAAACCAAGCAATTGTAAATGCAGGTTGTATGCAAAAGAAGTTACAACATCTCACAGATGCAAGTGATAGTTGCAACCTACCAAACGCACCCTAACTAAATCCTAAAAATATATATTTATAAAATTAAGCTCCTTAAATCTTTAACTAATGAGAGGATTTACTGTTATATCCTTATTTAACAACCTGTTTCTTATTGGTTTAAACCCACAACTAACTTATCCTATAGCTCAAACCCAAAAGTTCTTCTTTCCAACGGTCAAGGGCACCCAAAACCCATTTTTAAGGGGCCATTGGGTTGTTTTGAGAGGAAAACATATATTAGAGGAGGTATTCAAGTAATTGCAGATGTTGGGTTAAGGGTCAACCATGTTTAGAGAAAATAACACAAAAGCTAGCAAAGGGACAAAATTACAATAAATGTGGATTTAAGGGACTAATGAGCAAAATTGAGATTTGAGGGACTAATTTGTAACTATGGATTATCTAAGGGACTAATATGCAATTGACCCATGAATAACAAACGTATTGGGTATACTCTTAAATTTCCAAATTAGTTGGGATGTAGCAAGAGCTTAAACTTTTGAGGCTTAAATGTCAAAGGCCCAAACTTATGGGGGCTTACTGAAATTTATCCTAATATTAAGTTAAATAACCAACCAGGCCACTCCCAAATATACCTGAATCCTAACCGGTTCGAATCCCAATTTGGGTCAGGTCCACAAAGTGAAACCTTACAGAAATATCCCAAAGGATAAAATGGAATCGTGGAACACAATCTCTCTCTCTCTCTCTCTCTCTAAATCTAAACTCATGGCGCTCAACTGCACCTCCATTGCCCGTTTCAATCTCCACAGCTTCCCCAGTTCTAAAGGTTTCGTGCTCTTCCTCTCATTTACTTCAAAGATTCTCTGTCTCCACTGACCAAAAACTAATTCTTTTTACTCTGCTTACTTGCAGGACTCCTTCTTGGAAAAACCCATCATCTGAAATTATCTGTAAGTCCTCATTCTTCTCTCAAAATATTTTCTAAAAAATTTTAGAAAATATTTGTTTTTCTTAAAATATTTTTAGAAAACTATTTCTTTTAAATATTACTTTAAGAAAAATATTATTTTTAGGAAAAATATTATTCTTTCAAAATACTATTTTAAAATAAATATTTTTTAAACTATTAAATTTTCTTAAAATAATTTTTAGAAAACTAGTTTTTAAAATCATTTTTGAAAAAGTATTATTGTTTTTAGAGAAAATATTATTATTTTAGAAAAATATTATTCTTTCAAAATACTATTTTAAAATAAATATTTTTTAAACTATTAAATTTTCTTAAAATAATTTTTAGAAAACTATTTCTTTTAAATATTACTTTAAGAAAAATATTATTTTTAGGAAAAATATTATTCTTTCAAAATACTATTTTAAAATAAATATTTTTTAAACTATTAAATTTTCTTAAAATAATTTTTAGAAAACTATTTCTTTTAAATATTACTTTAAGAAAAATATTATTTTTAGGAAAAATATTATTCTTTCAAAATACTATTTTAAAATAAATATTTTTTAAACTATTAAATTTTCTTAAAATAATTTTTAGAAAACTATTTCTTTTAAATATTACTTTAAGAAAAATATTATTTTTAGGAAAAATATTATTCTTTCAAAATACTATTTTAAAATAAATATTTTTTAAACTATTAAATTTTCTTAAAATAATTTTTAGAAAACTATTTCTTTTAAATATTACTTTAAGAAAAATATTATTTTTAGGAAAAATATTATTCTTTCAAAATACTATTTTAAAATAAATATTTTTTAAACTATTAAATTTTCTTAAAATAATTTTTAGAAAACTATTTCTTTTAAATATTACTTTAAGAAAAATATTATTTTTAGGAAAAATATTATTCTTTCAAAATACTATTTTAAAATAAATATTTTTTAAACTATTAAATTTTCTTAAAATAATTTTTAGAAAACTATTTCTTTTAAATATTACTTTAAGAAAAATATTATTTTTAGGAAAAATATTATTCTTTCAAAATACTATTTTAAAATAAATATTTTTTAAACTATTAAATTTTCTTAAAATAATTTTTAGAAAACTATTTCTTTTAAATATTACTTTAAGAAAAATATTATTTTTAGGAAAAATATTATTCTTTCAAAATACTATTTTAAAATAAATATTTTTTAAACTATTAAATTTTCTTAAAATAATTTTTAGAAAACTATTTCTTTTAAATATTACTTTAAGAAAAATATTATTTTTAGGAAAAATATTATTCTTTCAAAATACTATTTTAAAATAAATATTTTTTAAACTATTAAATTTTCTTAAAATAATTTTTAGAAAACTATTTCTTTTAAATATTACTTTAAGAAAAATATTATTTTTAGGAAAAATATTATTCTTTCAAAATACTATTTTAAAATAAATATTTTTTAAACTATTAAATTTTCTTAAAATAATTTTTAGAAAACTATTTCTTTTAAATATTACTTTAAGAAAAATATTATTTTTAGGAAAAATATTATTCTTCAAAAACTATTGTACAAATATGAATTGTCAAAAAAATATTTTAGATTTTATTCTCTTTTACAAAAAATATTAGAAAATTTTTAAAAAAGAAAAACATTTTTAAAAATAAAACATTATAAATATATAAAATTAAATTATAATTATTTTTACTTTTGAAAGTAAAAATGAGTTACATCTGAAAAGTTGCAATTAGCACCAAACAACTGCAACTATAAGTTGAAAATTTTAAAAATTAAACCAAGCAATTGTAAATGCAGTTGTATGCAAAAGAAGTTACAACATCTCGTTGCATGCAAGTGATAGTTAACCTACCAAGCACCCTAACTAAATCCTAAAATATATATTTATAAAATTAAGCTCCTTAAATCTTTAACGGAATGAGAGGATTTACTCGTTATATCCTTATTTAACAACCTGTTTTTATGGTTTAAACCCACAACTAACTTATCCTATAGCTCAAACCCAAAAGTTCTTCTTTTCCAACGGTCAAGGGCACCCAAAACCCATTTTAAGGGGCCATTGGGTTGTTTTGAGAGGAAAACATATATTAGAGGAGGTATTCAAGTAATTGCAGATGTTGGGTTAAGGGTCAACCATGTTTAGAGAAAATAACACAAAAGCTAGCAAAGGGACAAAATTACAATAAATGTGGATTTAAGGGACTAATGAGCAAAATTGAGATTTGAGGGACTAATTTGTAACTATGGATTATCTAAGGGACTAATATGCAATTGACCCATGAATAACAAACGTATTGGGTATACTCTTAAATTTCCAAATTAGTTGGGATGTAGCAAGAGCTTAAACTTTTGAGGCTTAAATGTCAAAGGCCCAAACTTATGGGGGCTTACTGAAATTTATCCTAATATTAAGTTAAATAACCAACCAGGCCACTCCCAAATATACCTGAATCCTAACCGGTTCGAATCCCAATTTGGGTCAGGTCCACAAAGTGAAACCTTACAGAAATATCCCAAAGGATAAAATGGAATCGTGGAACACAATCTCTCTCTCTCTCTAAATCTAAACTCATGGCGCTCAACTGCACCTCCATTGCCCGTTTCAATCTCCACAGCTTCCCCAGTTCTAAAGGTTTCGTGCTCTTCCTCTCATTTACTTCAAAGATTCTCTGTCTCCACTGACCAAAAACTAATTCTTTTTACTCTGCTTACTTGCAGGACTCCTTCTTGGAAAACCCATCATCTGAAATTATCTGTAAGTCCTCATTCTTCTCTCAAAATCAAATCTTGTGTTTATTCGAGCTCTAATTCTCACAATATGTTGCACTTGTTTATTCCTTCTTTGGTATGAATGGTGAAATTGTTCAGATGTCAAGTTTATAACTCAACACTGCAAGTTACTATGGATTAAGTAATAATGTTCCTGTTGGTGTTCATTATGTACAAATGAAGTAGAAAATGTGCTAGTTAATCTCTGAAAATAGGCATATGTCAGAAATCAAACAAAATTTAGTTGGATGCAGGGGATAAAATGTGACTTAATTCTTTAGAACCTCCCATTCTCCTTTTCTGGATTTTGATAACATTGAGTTTACACAATTTTATTGTTCTGATTTATGATGTGGCACATAGAGATAGAGGTTGATTGCATCAGGGGAACTTGAAATGGATATGCAAATGTAAGGTCGATATCATATTTGGTATTCTTTTAGTTATATACACACAGAATTTACTAACGAGAAAATTTGATACCAAATTTCTCTAGATAGTATCAAATTTCTCTAGTTAATTAATAACTTAACTAGAGAAGAAAATTGATACACAAGGAACTTTATTCTTTAAAATCTCCCATTCTCCTTTTCTGGTACATGAAGAGGAAGGATGTAAGAAGTATGGGAGGAGATAAGATGAAAGATCAGAAAATGAAAAGACTAATACCTCTTCAAGATCACTCTTCTCAAATCCAAGGTGTTCGTCTTAGTTAGGCAACCCATTACCATAAAGAACATTAAAATATAAATACTCGTACACAAACACAGAATTTGACATATATCATATAATAGGTGATATTACCATTCTAGTTTTCCTAGAGTTTCCATGTTGATTTATCTATTCCGTGCCTTTTCTTGTCTGACTCACATTTTACGCATCTATTGATATATTCTTTGATAGAAGAACTTGCGGCATGAAGACGCTTCTGATGGTTTGCTCTAGATATTGAGCTAATATTTGTCAGAAGAACTAGCGGCATAAGACGCTTATGATGATCGATTGTAGAATCAAGGATTGGAGCAACAAGTTAAGATGAATTTTCTCTGTTTATAGAGGCGGAGGATTTTTTACATTATTCATTCAAGATCCAGCATATAATATCATGCATATAATGAGCTATGTTGCCCTCGGATCACAGTGCTGAGTGCGGAACCTTACGGGGCCTTGGTGCGGTCTGAATTTCACGGCAAATTGTAAAAGTTAGGATATGGAACACGGCTATATACATACATATTAAGATTAATAATCTATTTGGATCGATATTGTTTTACATTCACATGTTATGAGAACTAAGATCTTTATACCATATTTATGTTTCTTTTATTGAGTATATTATAAATTGAAAAAATCGATCGTTTTAACTAGATGCCTAAAGATTCCTTTGAAATCATACTTATGAATTAGGTATATGCTAAAAGAAAAACATTTTTAAAAATAAAACATTATAAATATATAAAATTAAATTATAATTATTTTTACTTTTGAAAGTAAAAATGAGTTGCATATGAAAAGTTGCAATTAGCACCAAACAACTCAGAACTATAAGTTGAAAATTTTAAAAATTAAACCAAGCAATTGTAAATGCAAATTGTATGAAAAGAAGTTACAACATCTCAGCCAAGCAAGTGATAGTTGCAACCTACCAAACGACCCTAACTAAATCCTAAAATATATATTTATAAAATTAAGCTCCTTAAATCTTTAACGGAATGAGAGGATTTACTTATATCCTTATTTAACAACCTTTTCTTTATTGGTTTAAACCCACAACTAACTTATCCTATAGCTCAAACCCAAAAGTTCTTCTTTTCCAATCCGGTAAGGGCACCCAAAACCCATTTTAAGGGGCCATTGGGTTGTTTTGAGAGGAAAACATATATTAGAGGAGGTATTCAAGTAATTGCAGATGTTGGGTTAAGGGTCAACCATGTTTAGAGAAAATAACACAAAAGCTAGCAAAGGGACAAAATTACAATAAATGTGGATTTAAGGGACTAATGAGCAAAATTGAGATTTGAGGGACTAATTTGTAACTATGGATTATCTAAGGGACTAATATGCAATTGACCCATGAATAACAAACGTATTGGGTATACTCTTAAATTTCCAAATTAGTTGGGATGTAGCAAGAGCTTAAACTTTTTGAGGCTTAAATGTCAAAGGCCCAAACTTATGGGGGGCTTACTGAAATTTATCCTAATATTAAGTTAAATAACCAACCAGGCCACTCCCAAATATACCTGAATCCTAACCGGTTCGAATCCCAATTTGGGTCAGGTCCACAAAGTGAAACCTTACAGAAATATCCCAAAGGATAAAATGGAATCGTGGAACACAATCTCTCTCTCTCTCTCTCTCTCTCTAAATCTAAACTCATGGCGCTCAACTGCACCTCCATTGCCCGTTTCAATCTCCACAGCTTCCCCAGTTCTAAAGGTTTCGTGCTCTTCCTCTCATTTACTTCAAGGATTCTCTGTCTCCACTGACCAAAAACTAATTCTTTTTTACTCTGCTTACTTGCAGGACTCCTTCTTGGAAAAACCCATCATCTGAAATTATCTGTAAGTCCTCATTCTTCTCTCAAAATCAAATCTTGTGTTTATTCGAGCTCTAATTCTCACAATATGTTGCACTTGTTTATTCCTTCTTTGGTATGAATGGTGAAATTGTTCAGATGTCAAGTTTATAACTCAACACTGCAAGTTACTATGGATTAAGTAATAATGTTCCTGTTGGTGTTCATTATGTACAAATGAAGTAGAAAATGTGCTAGTTAATCTCTGAAAATAGGCATATGTCAGAAATCAAACAAAATTTAGTTGGATGCAGGGGATAAAATGTGACTTAATTCTTTAGAACCTCCCATTCTCCTTTTCTGGGTTTTGATAGCATTGAGTTTACACAATTTTATTGTTCTGATTTATGATGTGCCAAGCATAGAGATAGAGGTTGATTGCATCAGGGGAACTTGAAATGGATATGCAAATGTCAAGGTCGATATCATATTTGGTATTCTTTTAGTTATATACACACAGAATTTACTAACTAGAGAAAATTTGATACCAAATTTCTCTAGATAGTATCAAATTTTCTCTAGTTAATTAATAACTTAACTAGAGAAGAAAATTGATACACAAAGAACTTTATTCTTTAAAATCTCCCATTCTCCTTTTCTGGTACATGAAGAGGAAGGATGTAAGAAGTATGGGAGGAGATAAGATGAAAGATCAGAAAACGAAAAAGACTAATACCTCTTCAAGATCACTCTTCTCAAATCCAAGGTTATCGATAGTGATGTATGCCACAGAGCTTGAGGTATCACGCATATATTTGGGGCATCATGCAAATAATGTAAAAGCTAGAAAGTCAAATAGCGGTCTAATTTAGATATGTATAAATATTAAAAAAATTAAAGAAAAATCTCGAAAATCTAAAAGTGCATATTTGATGATTTAAAGAGATCCTAAATATGAAATAGACATGTAATCATTACATAATACCAAGACGCACTGAGGAGGAGTCAAAGATCGCTGCCTTCGAAGATGAGCCGAAAGCAAAGGAGAGGACTACAAGAGGAGGAACTCACAAATGCAGAGGAGATGAGAGGAAGTGTCGAGGGAGGTATTTGAGGCTATGGGAGGTATGAGTATCGCCGAAATCGCGGAGGCTGTGGGATGCAAGTGAGTTACGCGTCGTGCTTAATTTTAAAAATAAACCTCAAACCGCTTTTAAATAGCGGGTCAAGAAATCAAGGAGGCGTGGATGCAAGTTGGTTGCGGTGTCGAAGTTTAATTTTAAAAATAAACCTCAAACCGCTTTTAAATAGCGATCAAAAAAGCTTGATTTTCACAATAGCCCTCTTCACGTATAAGCGCTATTATTTGCTTTCGCGAAGCGGCGTGTCATAAATATCCTGCGATGAACCCAATAAGCGTCGCCGGGGAAAGGGATCGTAAGCCGTGGCTATCATGTGACTATTCCGCTATTTATAACGATTATGCTCAAATCAAGGTGTTAGGTCTTAATTAGGCGACCCCTTACCATAAAAAACATTAGCATATAAATATGCGTACACTAACACAGAATTTGACATATATATCATATAATAGGTGATATTACCATTCTAGTTTTCCTAGAGTTTCCATGTTGATTTATCTATTCCGTGCCTTTTCTTGTATCTGACTCACATTTGCGCATCCTAAATATTGATATATTCTTTGATAGAAGAACTTGCGGCATGAGGCACTTGCTTCTGATGGTTGCTCCTAGATATTGAGCTAATATTTGTCAGAAGAACTAACGGCATAAGACGCTTATGATGATCGATTGTAGAATCAAGGATTGGAGCAACAAGTTAAGATGAATTTTCTCTGTTTATAGGCGAGAGTGGAAGTTACCCACATTATTCATTCAAGATCCAGCATATAATATCATGCATATAATGAGCTATGTTGCACGGATCTGAGTCTTGGTGCGGAACCTGGACGGAGTGCGGATAATCTGGGTCAAGACAAATTGTAAAAGTTAGGATATGGAGACACGGCTATATACATACATATTAAGATTAATAATCTATTTCAGATCGATATTGTTTTACATTCACATGTTATGAGAACTAAGATCTTTATACCATATTTATGTTTCTTTTATTGAGTATATTATAAATTGAAAAAATCGATCGTTTTTAACTAGATGCCTAAACAGTCCTTTGAAATCATACTTATGAATTAGGTATATGCTAAAAGAACCTGTCCTGATTCTAACAAGTTGAATAAATTTGAGGTGAAGTGAATGATATACGTTCAAGAAGTGTATCACGAGTTTTTGAACTAAAACATGTGTTATATAATTGAGCACACTTCTGAATAAATTTATGTGTATATTCAAGAAGTGTCCACCACGGACACGGATACGAGAAGTGTCGTACACGGATACGAGAGCCTAGATGACATGTCCGGGTAACCTAGTGAAGGAGGCTCACTAGATATCAAGGCCTTTCATTTTTCCTCCATTGTAGTGATAACCACAAGTTTTAGAAGTTTCTAGATGACATGTCCGGGTAACCTAGTGAAGGAGGCTCCCTAGATATCAAGGCCTTTGATTTTGCCTACATTGTAGTGATAACCACATGTTTCAGAAGTTCGTATGCCGTCCTCAAACATGTCATCCCATTTTCCTACCTAATATGATTAACATCATCCATATGTTCTTTTGTTTTTTCTTCAGGCACATATGCGCACATCACTTGTTAAATATTTCTGACAGAATGCCAGATTAATCTAGGTGTCTCTGACCGGATATTTTACATATTACTATTATTCAAGTGCAACGCCTTTCATTGTCGCGGACGCAACTCGCTAACATAAGCATTTTCAGGGATTCACCAAAACAAAAGGCCAACTGAACACAACAATGATCACCTGCAGCGTCCAGCCAACACTTCTCAGTACTTCTGAAGCAACCAGATACATGGAAACACTTGCAACTACCATTCCCCAGAGCTTACACATATTTGCTTCAAGCTACATACAAAATCTCTTGATTGCCGATCTTGATCCAGCAGCAGCAAAGACAGCCATTAGCATCATGGGTCCTTTTCTATCAGCATTCGGCTTCCTGTTCATCCTCAGAATAGTTATGTCCTGGTATCCGAAGCTCCCTGTAGGAAAATTTCCATACGTTGTCGCTTATGCACCTACAGAGCCAATTCTGAGAGTAACAAGGAAGGTAATACCGCCTCTTGGTGGAGTCGATGTAACTCCTGTGGTATGGTTTGGGTTGATAAGCTTCTTGAATGAGATCTTAGTTGGTCCTCAGGGATTGTTGGTTCTTCTATCTCAACAAGTACAGACTGGTTAACAAGTAAGAGCGAATTTTTGATTTGGGCTTTTTTTCCTGATATTAGCCCATAAACATTTCAATTTTTGAAATTAGTTTTTCAAAATCATTGAAATGGCTATAAGGTCCCCCAATTCTCCTATGTTGTTTCAAATTAATTCCTCTAATTGCTACTTTTGCTCTCGATTTGGAGGCACTAATTTCATAATAACTTAAGAATTGGAGGACCTAATAGCAAATTCAATGATTTGAGGGACTAATTCAAAATATGAAAGATTTAAGGTGCTAATATAGAAAACCCTTTCTTATTTCCAATACCAATCACATTGTAAGATTGTAAGAGCATGTACATTGCTCAAAAATGAGACCAATAAGCAAAATTTTTGATAATCTAGTCACTAGCATGCCATAGTCTATGGATTTGATGTTCTTACAATGCATTAAACAAAACTAAATGATATAAGGAGCAAAAAAAAAAGGTATTCATGCATAACTTCGTCATTCTTGTTCTTCAGTCTTTGATATAGTTGTCTGTCAATTGGATTTGTGCATATAGCCTCAGTTCTAACACTGATGCATAGCCACAGTATATCCTGATATGGAGCAACCTTCTTTCTTAAATATCAGCAGCAAGGAAATTTTGCGGTAGTGACACCTACAATCACATATTCAAGTATAAGATTTAAACAACTCGAATGTTCAGATTGCCTTGCACATAATGAAAGAGAAAGTATCAATATAATCAAGGCTATAGATCTGTGAATATCTCTTTACAACTAGTCGAGCTTTGAGGCGAGCTAGAGAGCCATCTGGATTTATTTTGATAGTATAAACCCATTTGCAGCCAGCTGTTTTCTTTCCTGGTGATAGTGAAACAAGATCCCAAGACTCATTCTGCTCTAAGGCTGTCATCTCTTCTTTCATTACCGCCGTCCAACCTGGGTTAGATAGAACTTCTGACAAATTCTTAGGAACCGGGTGAGAATTCAAAGAAGATATGAAAGAATAATATGATGGAGATAACGATGAGTAGGAGCAATAGTGTGTAAGAGGATACCGAGAACTCCGAGAACAAGATCTTTTACCCTTAGGGCGAGCGATGGGAAGATCATCAGTAGGCTGAGCAATTGGCTGTACGGTCACATTTTGACTTACTAATATATCAGGCTCTTAGGTGGATTTGGACGATGGCTAAGGTTGTGGAGCAGTACGTCTTGTATAAACCTGAACCGGTTTCGCAAACTTGGATGGTGGATCAGTTAGCACAGCAGTCTTTGAAGGAACATTGACAGTGGTTTCCCGAACAATAAGGTAGTGATAATCATCGGGAGGGTCTAAGGATTTATCAAAAGCAGCATGTCCTGGTTTATTCTCAAAGAACGTAACATCAATTGAAACAATATATCGATTCAAGGACGGGCAATAACATCTATACCCTTTTTGAGTCCTAGAATATCCAAGAAAAATACCTGATCAATATATTACCCTCATCTGTCTTACAAAATAAAACTCCGATCTCCCTTTTATATCCGGCTGAAGACACTTTTCATGTACCTCCTAAGATCTTTGGGTACCATGTTAATGTGAAACCCTCAAGAGCTGTTATTAGCTCTCTTAGATGTTATTTATAGTGTTTAAGGATACAAAGAAGTTTGTCCCAAACCAATATGGGACTAAACAACAAAGGAGTAAAACAACTTTCTTAACATACTGTGTCTGACTCACATTTGCGCATCCTAAATATTGATATATTCTTTGATAGAAGAACTTGCGGCGTGAGGCACTTGATTGTGATGGTTGCTCCTAGATATTGAGCTAATATTTGACAGAAGAACTAACGGCATAAGACGCTTATGATGATTGATCGCAGAATCAAGGATTGGAGCAACAAGTTAAGAGGAATTTTCTCTGTTCATAGGCGAGAGTGGAAGTTACCCACATTATTCATTCAAGATTGAGCATATAATATCATGCATATAATGAAGGAGCTATGTTGCACGGATACGGGTGCGGGTGCAGACACGGACACGGGTGCAGATACGGGTCAAGACAAATTGTAAAAGTTAGGATATGGAGACACGACTATATACATACATATTAAGATTAATAATCTATTTCAGATTGATATTGTTTTACATTCACATGTTATGAGAACTAAGATCCTTATACCATTTTTATGCTTCTTTATTGAGTATATTATAAATTCAAGTATATTATAAATTCAAAAAATTGATCGTTTTTTAACTAGATACCCAAACGATCGTTTGAAATCATACTGAACTAGGTATATGCTAAAACAAACTTGTCCTGAGTCCAACAAGTTGAATAAATTTGAGGTGAAGTGAACGATATGCGTTAAAGAAGTGTATCACGAGTTTTTGAACTAAAACATGTGTTATATAATTGAGTACACTTCTGAATAAATGTATGTGTCTATACAAGAATTGTCTGACACGGACACGGATACGAGAAGTGTCGTACACGGATACGAGAGCCTAGATGACATGTCCGGGTAACCTAGTGAAGGAGGCTCACTAGATATCAAGGCCTTTCATTTTTCCTCCATTGTAGTGATAACCACAAGGTTTAGAAGTTTCTAGATGACATGTCCGGGTAACCTAGTGAAGGAGGCTCCCTAGATATCAAGGCCTTTGATTTTGCCTCCATTGTAGTGATAACCACATGTTTCAGAAGTTCGTATGCCGTCCTCAAACATGTCATCCCATTTTCCTACCTAATATGATTAACATCATCCATATGTTCTTTTGTTTTTTCTTCAGGCACATATGCGCACATCACTTGTTAAATATTTCTGACAGAATGCCAGATTAATCTAGGTGTCTCTGACCGGATATTTTACATATTACTATTATTCAAGTGCAACGCCTTTCATTGTCGCGGACGCAACTCGCTAACATAAGCATTTTCAGGGATTCACCAAAACAAAAGGCCAGCTGAACACAACAATGATCACCTGCAGCATCCAGCCAACACTTCTCAGTACTTCTGAAGCAACCAGATACATGGAAACACTTGCAACTACCATTCCTCAGAGCTTACACATATTCGCTTCAAGCTACATACAAAATCTCTTGATTGCCGATCTTGATCCAGCAGCAGCAAAGACAGCCATTAGCATCATGGGTCCTTTTCTATCAGCATTCGGCTTCCTGTTCATCCTCAGAATAGTTATGTCCTGGTATCCGAAGCTCCCTGTAGGAAAATTTCCATACGTTGTCGCTTATGCACCTACAGAGCCAATTCTGAGAGTAACAAGGAAGGTAATACCGCCTCTTGGTGGAGTCGATGTAACTCCTGTGGTATGGTTTGGATTGATAAGCTTCTTGAATGAGATCTTAGTTGGTCCTCAGGGATTGTTGGTTCTTCTATCTCAACAAGTACAGACTGGTTAACAAGTAAGAGCGAATTTTTGTTTTGGGCTTTTTTTCCTGATATTAGCCCATAAACATTTCAATTTTTGAAATTAGTCCTTCAAAATCATTGAAATGGCTATAAGGTCCCCCAATTCTCCTATGTTGTTTCAAATTAATTCCTCTAATTGCTACTTTTGCTCTCGATTTGGAGGCACTAATTTCATAATAACTTAAGAATTGGAGGACCTAATAGCAAATTCAATGATTTGAGGGACTAATTCAAAATATGAAAGATTTAAGGTGCTAATATAGAAAACCCTTTCTTATTTCCAATACCAATCACATTGTAAGATTGTAAGAGCATGTACATTGCTCAAAAATGAGACCAATAAGCAAAATTTTTGATAATCTAGTCACTAGCATGCCATAGTCTATGGATTTGATGTTCTTACAATGCATTAAACAAAACTAAATGATATAAGGAGCAAAAAAAGGTATTCATGCATAACTTCGTCATTCTTGTTCTTCAGTCTTTGATATAGTTGTCTGTCAATTGGATTTGTGCATATAGCCTCAGTTCTAACACTGATGCATAGCCACAGTATATCCTGATATGGAGCAACCTTCTTTCTTAAATATCAGCAGCAAGGAAATTTTGCGGTAGTGACACCTACAATCACATATTCAAGTATAAGATTTAAACAACTCGAATGTTCAGATTGCCTTAAACATAATGAAAGAGAAAGTTTCAGAAATGCAAGTGATGCACATTCTGTGATTACCTTCTGACCCAGCTCAAACGGAGGAAGACCCTTGTAAGGGCATCCACTACAACGAAAGGCATCACCAAGCCCACACTGTGATGTTCAAAGAAGAGTCAGTCAGCTAAACCTTTGAGTTCTTTTAGTAGGCAGTTCATATAGCAAATGAATAAAACTTACACTTCCACATGCAGATTTAGGGTTATTTATCTGCTCAGCAGTAAGCCCCAGCTTCACTGCTTTCTCCTCTACCTCAGCTCGGCCACAAGTGCAGTTCTTGCAAGCTTTCCTTGTACTTCCAACTTCACAGTCCCCAACTGCACAAGGTTTGGGGCAATAAGATAATTGCTAACCACGAAGCAGATAAAAGGATCACACAAAATATAGGGTTGCTGTACATAGACGCCCTGTAGCATTGTTGTTTACAAACTTACTACCCCTTTGGATTCGGATCCTCTCGAATTTAAGTGGTAATTGGAGAGGGTTTCATTACCCCAATCATTACCGTCTATTCATTTTGGCAGATAAACCCCCATGTACCCTGTTTTTTTTTTAACTCTTTTACTTCAAAATGTTGGCACACATTGCCTCCAAGTGAAATTAGTGAAACTAAATGAGGATATAAGAGTCGAAAACATTTCACCTAGGGGTCTATATGCAAAAATGAAACTACAGGGTAGTATATTCAAAACAGTGGTACTACAGAGGGCCTATGTTCAATTAACCCTATTTTATAACACTAGTTACTATATCTTACCAACTGGAAGCTGTGGTTTTTTCAAGTCTTCTTCAGTAAGGAGACTGTCTTCATCGATAAGATCTGACTCGTCATCAAGCTGAATCTTGGGAACAGTTTTTGTAACTTTCTTGATGGAGAATGATGACCCCGCTTTCCAAGAAGCCTTCTTACCCTTAATCTGGTTAAGACATAATTTCGCCGCAATCAAAAACTAAACAGACATAATCTGCAAAAAACTGTTAAGAGGGTAAATTAATCAGGCTTTTCAAAATCTCCACTCACCGTAAGGGGCTGTTCACCTTCAAGCGGCAAGAGAGCTTTTGTATCTATTGCTTCTACGTCTAGAAACCCTGCAAAGAGTAGTTTTCGCTCTAAAGTAGACTTTTCCTGTTAAAAAAAACAATATTAAGTATCTTCTAAGAGATTAGAAAAGAAATAACTGTCCTATAATATGTTAGATGTTGCTATTGTTACGAGAAATGTGGGAGAATCGATTGAGATAGCTTAGACATGTGCAATGGAGATCAAAAAGTGCACCTTAAGTAATAACATATCGCTAATGGAGTTGGATAGGCCTAAACAAACTTGGGTAAAATGACACTGGTTAGTTTAGCTAGGTGGATGGTTCTTAGAAGAGCTGGATCAAAAGAAGGATTCATTTTAGGACCTAAAAGATTCAGGGTATTAACTCTGTTTTTGTTAGCGTTACCATCAAAACAGAACTCATAATTTATTGGTGATGGATTCATCGTTGGGAAATCGATATCTTACCATATCTGCATTCTCATTAGAAGCCAAAGATGTCTGGACTAAGATCTTTCCATCAGGCTTCAACACTCTACCAATCTCTTCAAGCAACTGCTCAGTGACAACAAGATGAAGAGCTTTCCAAACAGAAACAATGACTTCCACAGAGGCAGATTCAATTGGCAGTTTCCCTCCTATAATAATTACCCTCAGTTCAGTCAATTACTACTCAAAACAGAACAAAATTCAGACTTACCAAACCCTTAACACATCAAATAGTCTTGTGATTGTCACGCAAAATTAAAATTACCCAAATAGGTTCAATTTCTAAATAAAGCTAATAATTTGCATTTAACTAACTAAATTAAGTCGAATGAGATTAAAAAAATCCACGATTGAAAAGCATTTTCCCCCCAACAAAAAATTACAGAAAGTTTCAGATAGCATGCATATAGAAAATTCAAAAAGAAAAAAGATATACAAAAAATGCAAATTTGCAGCCTTTCAGATCCAAAACCATGCACAAGTCAAGCAAATTGCAAATTACCCAAAGACGCTCAATTTCTTTACAGGGCTTGTTTGGATTTGCACCAAGTGAAGTGAAGTTTAGTGAACATAGGATAAGTTAACGGACGATAAGGGCACATGTAAAACTTATTTGGGAAATTAGTAAAGGGAACTAAGGAGAAATTATTTCACCCCGTTTGGGAAGTTTAATAAAATAAAGTGAAGAAAAGGGAATATATGTAAACTTATATAAATAATATGTCATGTTATTAAGTCATTTATTGATAGAGGGTAAAATGGTCTCTCCATAATTGTTTTTTTAGAAGTTCCCTTCAACCCATACACCCCAAATTGGGGGAATAAAAACTTGGTTTTTCTCCCCTCTTGTACCTTACTTTTTCCCTCCCCATTACCTAGCACAAGTTAATTCCGAAACAAGGAGAAAGAGTCCTATAACTTCCCTACCCCTCGTTACCCCCAATCCAAACAAGCTCTACAGGTAATAGTCTTCAAATTGCATACACAATTTCTCATAGATTTATAGCTACCAAAAGCTTCTCATCATGACTAAACCAGTAAATAAACCGCTAACAAAAAGTGATCTTTTCCACATCGAACAAACTTTTTCCAACAAAATAGATGAAAGCGAAGAAATTTACTCAATGAATCGCCTTGGGTGATGACAAGAACATCATCCTCGTCAACAATTGGGCTTCCAGAGTCCTTAATCGCAGAAAGAACCGCTCCAATCGGAACAGCGACGAGATCCGTCAGCAGAAGAGCGCGAGATTTGGCGGCCATGGCGTCCTGCAAAGACGAATCAGATCACCGATCAAAACCCTAGAAATCTCAACACAAGACGAAATCTTCATCGAATTCGAGAGCGAAGAAGAAAGAAGTTCCACCTTTGATAGCTTCGCGGAGCTCTGTGAACCGAAATGGGCCGAGAAGGAAAACCCTAGAACGCGCGGAACAATGAAGATTCTAGAAAGAGAGGGAGGCCAATGGGAGAACGGAACGGGATTTTAAAAACCAGGGGTTGACGAAACCCGCGATATATAAAAAAAAATAGAAAAAGAAGGGAGGCGGCAGTTCTTTATGTTGAAATCTTTAAATGCTTCTTTCACCTCTTACTTGCCTCCCAAAACTACAGAATTTCTCTCTTAATATTCTCTTAACTATTTTTTTAATTTCTCACTTTGCCCTATAAGCTATTAAATTAGATTTACGTTTATTCTCTCAGCTATTTTTAGTCTCATATTACCCCCCTAAACTATTGAAGTTCATACTTACCTCCTAAACTAATAAAATCAGTACCTAGTTATCACCTACGATTTATGACTTTGTGAGTGTTGGGTAAAATAATTAGAAGAAATTAATAGTTTAGGGGATGAGATGGGACCAAAATAGTTCAGGAGGCAAGCAAGGAACGAAATTAATAGTTCAAGAGGTATGTAGGTACTAAAAATAATTTAGGCAGTAAGAAGGGACAGATTTAATAAGTATCCAATGGACCTGGTCCATGACATTAAATGTACATAAAAAATGTCAATTAGTAGATGTATGCATGAATCTCAAAATCCAATAATTCAATGAGTGACATTTATTTGATGTACATTTAGTATATAGACTAAGAACCATTTGATACTTTCTCATTTATTTCAACAGATTAATTAAGACTATTTGTTTATTAATTGTTTACATGATATGGGATGTGAAGGACTACTATTGTTGAATTGTCAACGAAATGTGTTTGTTAGAACTTTTTAGATTTTTCTCGGTTAGGAAGAAAAATAGAACAAAATTTGAAGAAAGATGTGATAATAGGATACAGACGCAGTAGAGATGTTCGGCTTGGGGTAGGTGGGTTGAATCTATATAGGGCCTTTACAGCAAATCACATAAGGGAAGAAAAAAAAATACATGTTTTATTATCATCTTAAATCAATACAAACAATATGCAAATTAGTACCTTTCTCAGAAAAATATGCAAATTATTACAAATAATCAAGAGATTAATATAAACAAAATATTAAATCGATATGAACTTTACAAATTTGTGTAATTACTAAATTGATAAATATTGAGACACATTTAAAATTATCATTTTAATACATGATTTTTCTACGAATTTAGCACTTTCTCTATGAGGGCTATTTTTTTCTTTTTTTTTCTGTCTTTGCGGTGTAAACCTACATATGTTCTCGTTAAGCTTAATTTTACTTAAATACCTTATACTTTTCCCTACTTTGCACTTATACACTCGAAATTTTTAAAATTTTCACGTAAATATCGACTGTAATGCAAAAGCGAACTTCCCTAGAAAATTCTCATGCAACATTTGCATGCTAATTTTAGAACTTTTAATTCTTAAGTTCTTTATTTTTGGAAAAGTACAAAATTGGGAGTACTCATTTTTAATATAAAATCCATGTCATCAAATATGTGATGCCTCTCTTTATAAAATGGGTAATCGCAGGGATTAATTTGAAGCAATTTATGAGAATTGGTAGCAAATTGCAATTTCAATAATTTGAGGCCTACTTTCAAAATATGAAAGATTAGGGATTAATGTTGAAAAAAGCATCATTTTCTCAATTTTTTTAATCTGCCACATGCCTCGTCTGTATCCATTTCCGTAACGTGAGTGGGGCCGCATGGAAATTTGCAAGAGCAACTCAGCAAGAACTCGCGAAGAGGGAGTTACCAACATCATCCTAGGCCCCAACATTATTTTCTCTCGTTTTTCCTTATGTTTTGGTGAAGAAAACAAAAATGAAAATTTCTAAAACTATTTTTCTTTAGGAAATCTGGTTTTCATTTTCTTTTTGGTTTTTCCCAAACAATAAAAACTCATTTTCTGAATTATTTTCTTTTCTTTTCCTCCACTTTCATTCAAACCAAACAGAAATGTAATTTTGAACTTCTCATTTAAGTTTTGGCCTCACAAGTGCAATTTTTATTGAATGGGTTATTCCAACCCCGGACATAGAGTAAAAATCTTATCAGAGCATTCCAAATGCAAGCAAGGTGTTTTGAACCATAAAAAGAGAAAGGTACGGGGCCAGTTTGAGCCCTATGAATTTAGCAGGTCAATTGAATGTTTTGACACAATTGACAACCACAACAATGAAATCATTGAAATGAGCTCGTCTCACCAATCAAAGAAAGAACCAACATAATCTACTATACTATTCACTGAGATTGTCATACAATAATATGGATACTTGACCACACAATTAACTTAAGATATCAGTAGAGCTACAAAGTAAACTGAAACCTATATAAACAGACTTCACAAAAAGATGCTTTTAAACCATTAATCAACAAACTTCAACATGGGAGGTATTCTTCTGAAATGAATAATTAAAGAACACGGATACTGCCATTGTTGTTTTTGGTCATTTGATCATACTTTGATGGAAAGATGACAACTCACTACTAAGTTGACTAACACCTTAAGTTGACTTGAAGTGGTAGTCATCAATTGTAGAATAAATATGCCCGACATCTACATGATAGTCAATAGCTTCCCTGCATTTTAGAGATTGTTATTTTCAGTTAGAGGCATAGTATAAATACAAATTCAAAGTTTAGATCAAAGGCAGAGATAGCAAATGAAATATACTTGATCTTCTTCTCTGGTAAGTTTAGTCGCTTCACGACTTCATCCACATGAACTCCATGATCGCTCTCACTTCATATAAATAGTACCTTTCTCAGAAAAATATGCAAATTAGTACCTTTCTCAGAAAAATATGCAAATTAGTACCTTTCTCAGAAAAATATGCAAATTAGTACCTTTCTCAGAAAAATATGCAAATTAGTACCTTTCTCAGAAAAATATGCAAATTAGTACCTTTCTCAGAAAAATATGCAAATTAGTACCTTTCTCAGAAAAATATGCAAATTAGTACCTTTCTCAGAAAAATATGCAAATTAGTACCTTTCTCAGAAAAATATGCAAATTAGTACCTTTCTCAGAAAAATATGCAAATTAGTACCTTTCTCAGAAAAATATGCAAATTAGTACCTTTCTCAGAAAAATATGCAAATTAGTACCTTTCTCAGAAAAATATGCAAATTAGTACCTTTCTCAGAAAAATATGCAAATTAGTACCTTTCTCAGAAAAATATGCAAATTAGTACCTTTCTCAGAAAAATATGCAAATTAGTACCTTTCTCAGAAAAATATGCAAATTAGTACCTTTCTCAGAAAAATATGCAAATTAGTACCTTTCTCAGAAAAATATGCAAATTAGTACCTTTCTCAGAAAAATATGCAAATTAGTACCTTTCTCAGAAAAATATGCAAATTAGTACCTTTCTCAGAAAAATATGCAAATTAGTACCTTTCTCAGAAAAATATGCAAATTAGTACCTTTCTCAGAAAAATATGCAAATTAGTACCTTTCTCAGAAAAATATGCAAATTAGTACCTTTCTCAGAAAAATATGCAAATTAGTACCTTTCTCAGAAAAATATGCAAATTAGTACCTTTCTCAGAAAAATATGCAAATTAGTACCTTTCTCAGAAAAATATGCAAATTAGTACCTTTCTCAGAAAAATATGCAAATTAGTACCTTTCTCAGAAAAATATGCAAATTAGTACCTTTCTCAGAAAAATATGCAAATTAGTACCTTTCTCAGAAAAATATGCAAATTAGTACCTTTCTCAGAAAAATATGCAAATTAGTACCTTTCTCAGAAAAATATGCAAATTAGTACCTTTCTCAGAAAAATATGCAAATTAGTACCTTTCTCAGAAAAATATGCAAATTAGTACCTTTCTCAGAAAAATATGCAAATTAGTACCTTTCTCAGAAAAATATGCAAATTAGTACCTTTCTCAGAAAAATATGCAAATTAGTACCTTTCTCAGAAAAATATGCAAATTAGTACCTTTCTCAGAAAAATATGCAAATTAGTACCTTTCTCAGAAAAATATGCAAATTAGTACCTTTCTCAGAAAAATATGCAAATTAGTACCTTTCTCAGAAAAATATGCAAATTAGTACCTTTCTCAGAAAAATATGCAAATTATTACAAATAATCAAGAGATTAATATAAACAAAATATTAAATCGATATGAACTTTACAAATTTGTGTAATTACTAAATTGATAAATATTGAGACACATTTAAAATTATCATTTTAATACATGATTTTTCTACGAATTTAGCACTTTCTCTATGAGGGCTATTTTTTTCTTTTTTTTTCTGTCTTTGCGGTGTAAACCTACATATGTTCTCGTTAAGCTTAATTTTACTTAAATACCTTATACTTTTCCCTACTTTGCACTTATACACTCGAAATTTTTAAAATTTTCACGTAAATATCGACTGTAATGCAAAAGCGAACTTCCCCTAGAAAATTCTCATGCAACATTTGCATGCTAATTTTAGAACTTTTAATTCTTAAGTTCTTTATTTTTGGAAAAGTACAAAAATTGGGAGTACTCATTTTTTAATATAAAATCCATGTCATCAAATATGTGATGCCTCTCTTTATAAAATGGGTAATCGCAGGGATTAATTTGAAGCAATTTATGAGAATTGGTAGCAAATTGCAATTTCAATAATTTGAGGCCTACTTTCAAAATATGAAAGATTAGGGATTAATGTTGAAAAAAGCATCATTTTCTCAAATTTTTTAATCTGCCACATGCCTCGTCTGTATCCATTTCCGTAACGTGAGTGGGGCCGCATGGAAATTTGCAAGAGCAACTCAGCAAGAACTCGCGAAGAGGGAGTTATCAACATCATCCTAGGCCCCAACATTATTTTCTCTCGTTTTTCCTTATGTTTTGGTGAAGAAAACAAAAATGAAAATTTCCAAAACTATTTTTCTTTAGGAAATCTGGTTTTCATTTTCTTTTTGGTTTTTCCCAAACAATAAAAACTCATTTTCTGAATAATTTTCTTTTCTTTTCCTCCACTTTCATTCAAACCAAACAGAAATGTAATTTTACTTCTCATTTAAGTTTTGGCCTCACAAGTGCAATTTTTATTGAATGGGTTATTCCAACCCCGGACATAGAGTAAAAATCTTATCGAGCATTCCAAATGCAAGCAAGGTGTTTTGAACCATAAAAGAAAGAGTACAAAAACACATGAGAATTGAGGTCACTTATTTTTCACGATGGAGCAATAGAGAGAAAATTCGAATTTTAAAATTGACGAACTTGACTAGGCACTGGAGTTTGGACTGGAGTTTGCTCTTTTTTTACTGCACCCAAAATAGGTGATGAATTAGCTGCAGTTGTCTGCTGCTGAGTAGAGGCTCCAACCTGCATCTCAATTTAAAACAGTCAAGGGTTATTGTACTCCATTCTTCTAGTTCTTTTTTTTTTAATTGCATAACCAGGGACAAGAGTCAATTAGGGCCATATTATTTAGGGTGAGAGTACCTTTGCTCCAGTATTCACTAGATGTATGTGAATGCACTGAATGAAGTGGTGGTGGATGGCATTATAATCGACCACAGGCCTGAAAAAAAAATAAACTCGCGGTTTAATACAAAAATGTTAGTATTTGTTAACCAGTAAACATGTATAGTTTATAGCAAAACACTCTACGCAAAAGATCAAAATATTGTCTGCTATTTTGAAATTTGGAAGAGGTTATAAGCAGCTCAGAACAGAAGTCGAAAAGACGAAAGATTTAGGAACTTTTTTTGCAGGAAAAAATATCTAAAAATGGGGAAAAAGATTTATTGCAGTGTATCTCTTTTGAATCCAACTCCTTGTTATGATTGGGTTCAGTATTTGCAAATATAACTGAACTTAATCAAGTTCATTTTCTCACTGGTTCTGAAGTTGCTCCTATCATCTCCACAGTCCAGACAAAAAATGTACTGACTATTTGACTATGAATTAGAAAAGAGTTGGTTGATTCTGGCTGTTAACCATAAATAAGTCATATGTTTCACCAGAATATGGTATTATTCAACTTTCATTACTTAAGACTTCAAGTATGAACAATTAGGTTCATTTCATGTTAGATAAGCATTTGATTAACCACCAACATTTTATATGCTTTATGAATGTCAAGCAAATAAGAAATATAGGCTCAAGAGACGAAACGAAAGTGATAAGAAAGAGTAGAAGTTCACAGGGGTAGAGCATAAAGAAACGTTAATAATAATTATATGAGTGAATATCGTTTTTCTGAACCTTTCACCAAATCTGCACTAGAATGATTTCAGTCTCAGAATAGACGTATAATTTATCCACCGAAAAATCATACAAACTTTGTCGTTTAATGATTGCAGATATAGTTTGGCACTACCTTGAAACTGAAGTTAGGACACTTTATATTACATGTAAAACTTCTTAAAGTAGTGCTGAAACTTGTCACAGATGACATCTATGCGTGGTGCGCTGCAGAAAGAGAGCATATATTTTCAATTTTTGTATGGTGGAGGTAAAAAGTGAAATACCAAGATGAAAACTATAGATTGCAATTATCTCTAGTTTTTTCCCCTCATTAAATAATAAGAAGAAAATTCTAAAATAACTTTCTTACCTGCACTTTTCATTAGAAACAAAAAGGAATAGAGCAGGAGGCTAACCAGTCTAAACTAAGTTTCTATACTTATGCTTGAATCGTAATAGCACCTATGTTGCACGGATACGGGTGCGGGTGCGGAGACAGGTGCAGATATAGGGCACGGCAAAATTGTAAAAAGTTAGGATACGGAGACACGGTTATATACATACAAATTAGAATTAATAATCTATATAAGATTGATATTGTTTTTTATTCACATATTATGAGATCTAAAATAGTTATAACATTTTTATGCTTCTTTTATTGAGTAGATTGTAAACTGAAAAACCGAATGTTTTTGAACTAGATACCGAAACGACCCTTTAAAATCATACATATGAAATTATGAACTAGGTATGTGCTAAAATGAACCTGTCCCAAGTCCAACGAGTTGCATAAATTGAGGTGAAGTGTCACGAGTTTTTTAAACTAAAACATGTTATATAATTGAATAGACTGAATAAATGCATGTATATAATATATATTAAAGAAATGTCCAAGGAGTGTCCGACACGGACACAAATACGGGGATGTCTCGGACACGAGGACGGAAGTCTAGATGAAGTGTCCGGGTAACCTAGAATAGCATTCTTAAGGAAAATTTAAAGAGAATTCATGTTTTAATCACATGCAAAAATTGCAACTTTGTGGCCTTACACACTGGACACTGAATACACTTTAGGAAACTCCAACAACATCGAGTCATCAAACGATGACAGTGCTAATTTATATCAGAGCTTTGAGGTTACACGCATCTCCAGTAAAGATCTCAGCAAACAATGCACTCATTGGCCATATGGACCTTTGAGTACATAAAAATACTTGCATATTTACGTATAAAATATAGAATTGTCTCACCACAAATTATTGGAAGGTTCTCATGCTAGGCGCTTTGGAGTCGCCTTATTTCAGAGTCGTTATGTTTTTCTTTTTCAAAGGGGATAATCTCGCCAGGTTTCCTTAATGAATTCACAAGAGTTTTAATAGAAAAATTATCAGATTTAGCCAAAAAAAAAAAAGACACAGGTAACTAGAATGGGGAGAGAAGTTTTGAGATTTCTGACAAATTTAGTTATCTGGATGTTAGTCCAAGTTTCTGAATGCCTCTTTACAAAGACCAAAACAGTGAACTTTTTATTAGGAACAATGATATATTGTTATTATAGTATTAAGAAGAAAACTGTCGAGCAAGTTTTCAAGATAAAACTACATAGCATTCTTACACCATAAGGTTTGGTCAGGAGCATAAGATAACAATGCTTAATGGTAAGGCCTGCATGTATCCTAGAGAGGCTACTCCAACCAAACCTTTTAGTATATTTCCAATAAAAAATTTATGCAGTTGAACATGCACATTAGCACAAATGCATGTCTGGAATACCCAAATGCCCAAGAACTAAGTACCTGCTGACTGTATAGTTTCTTAATTGGCTGCTTTATATAAGGTTGTAGCAAAGAAAGAAAAGGTTGCACTGCATACAAGGTGACACTTGCAATAGTTGGAGGTTACGTGTCACCGCTCAGAATAAAGTTCCTTTGTATAGGAATCAAAACTTTCTGCCAAGTGTCCGCGAATTGTGGATTAAGGGAGAAGAGAAACCAAATGTTGAGAACCAAGATTTGTTAAATGATCATGCATCACAACAATCTCATTTGGACGTTTAAAATTGCAACTTTGTGGCCTTACACACTGGACACTGAATACACTTTAGGAAACTCCAACAACATCGAGTCATCAAACGATGACAGTGCTAATTTATATCAGAGCTTTGAGGTTACACGCATCTCCAGTAAAGATCTCAGCAAACAATGCACTCATTGGCCATATGGACCTTTGAGTACATAAAAATACTTGCATATTTACGTATAAAATATAGAATTGTCTCACCACAAATTATTGGAAGGTTCTCATGCTAGGCGCTTTGGAGTCGCCTTATTTCAGAGTCGTTATGTTTTTCTTTTTTCAAAGGGGATAATCTCGTCAGGTTTCCTTAATGAATTCACAAGAGTTTTAATAGAAAAAATTATCAGATTTAGCCAAAAAAAAAAAAGACACAGGTAACTAGAATGGGGAGAGAAGTTTTGAGATTTCTGACAAATTTAGTTATCTGGATGTTAGTCCAAGTTTCTGAATGCCTCTTTACAAAGACCAAAACAGTGAACTTTTTATTAGGAACAATGATATATTGTTATTATAGTATTAAGAAGAAAACTGTCGAGCAAGTTTTCAAGATAAAAACTACATAGCATTCTTACACCATAAGGTTTGGTCAGGAGCATAAGATAACAATGCATACTGCAATAAATCACAGGTGCATATGCTAGTAACATTCTATCCTTAATTATAATAATGAAGTTGATTCCTCAATGTTGCCATCATCGCACAATATAAACCAATCATTAATAGATTTGATTTTTAGACTAAGAATGTTCCAGCTAGCAATATATGCAACGAGTGACAACATATAGAAAGGTCATTACTAATTAAATACAGGTAATTCAATAAACAACACACTTTTAAAGCAAAGTTGTAATCTTTGTTAAAATAAAAACAAGACATGCTTTGAGCAACCAATAAATCAGTTTACATAATACATCAAACTTAACATGTGCTTAAAATTCCATCAAAAAGAAGACATGTGCTGAAAAAGAACTGAAACATGAGCAACATGTTATTGCTTACCGGACAGAGAAGGCACCAAATTGCCTTTTGCCCTGAAATTCTTTCAAAGAACCAATGACAGTAACGTATATGCCATTCCTAAGTAATCAAGAAATAATGTCAAATTCCATGAAACCAATTAAAGTAGCAAAATTCATCACTTACTGCACAGCAGCCATTTCACTAGAATCTGAAGCATCAGTCACCCTACCAAAAAAACCAAACATCAAAACCTTAAACCAAAATCCATAAAGAAAAGGTATACTTGCACTTTAATACAATAAAGTATTACGAATTTTTAACTTTAAAACCTTGACGTTTAAATTAACCAAACAAATATTTAAAGTTTCACCTTTTTCAACTTTAACAGCTATTGACATCACCGTTCAGAATTCTGTTAAAAAATGCATCACGTGACTATCACATAATAATATTTGAACTTTTATAGCCCTAGACTGAAAAGATAACCCCTCTAAATCCCCTTCAAATTCTCCCTCTGCTATAACTCTAAACCAATTGAAAGTAAAAGTATTCATTTCTTCACTTTCCCAAACACAAATGACTTAAATTTGACATTGAAATGTAGCAAAATAATCCCTGCCAATTCACAGTCAAAAGAAAATTCTGAGAGGTTATGTAACGGTAGTTAATAAAGTTAAAATCTTTGACGCTTTGTGGTACATTTTGGGCAAATTTAAGCTTCAGGGTATCAAAATTAAAATCGATGAAACTTTAGGGCATTAAAGTGCAATTAACCCTAAAATAAATCAACATAAGGTTTTAAAACAAAAGTATCACCATCTGATGATATCGATGCGCCCAGTGCCATCATCAAGAGAGAAGGTCACATTTGTATTATTCTCCTCCTTGCTCATCACCATCCCTAATAACTTCACCTGCATATAGTAAAATCTAGGGTTAAAATTCCATCAAAAGAAGACATGTGCTGAAAAGAACTGAAACATGAGCAACATGTTATTGCTTACCGGACAGAGAAGGCACCAAATTGCCTTTTGCCCTGAAATTCTTTCAAAGAACCAATGACAGTAACGTATATGCCATTCCTAAGTAATCAAGAAATAATGTCAAATTCCATGAAACCAATTAAAGTAGCAAAATTCATCACTTACTGCACAGCAGCCATTTCACTAGAATCTGAAGCATCAGTCACCCTACCAAAAACCAAACATCAAAACCTTAAACCAAAATCCATAAAGAAAAGGTATACTTGCACTTTAATACAATAAAGTATTACGAATTTTTAACTTTAAAACCTTGACGTTTAAATTAACCAAACAAATATTTAAAGTTTCACCTTTTTCAACTTTAACAGCTATTGACATCACCGTTCAGAATTCTGTTAAAAAATGCATCACGTGACTATCACATAATAATATTTGAACTTTTATAGCCCTAGACTGAAAAGATAACCCTCTAAATCCCCTTCAAATTCTCCCTCTGCTATAACTCTAAACCAATTGAAAGTAAAAGTATTCATTTCTTCACTTTCCCAAACACAAATGACTTAAATTTGACATTGAAATGTAGCAAAATAATCCCTGCCAATTCACAGTCAAAAGAAAATTCTGAGAGGTTATGTAACGGTAGTTAATAAAGTTAAAATCTTTGACGCTTTGTGGTACCTTTTTGGGCAAATTTAAGCTTCAGGGTATCAAAATTAAAAATCGATGAAACTTTAGGGCATTAAAGTGCAATTAACCCTAAAATAAATCAACATAAGGTTTTAAAACAAAAGTATCACCATCTGATGATATCGATGCGCCCAGTGCCATCATCAAGAGAGAAGGTCACATTTGTATTATTCTCCTCCTTGCTCATCACCATCCCTAATAACTTCACCTGCATATAGTAAAATCTAGGGTTATGATTTCATCAAAAAAAAAAATCATAAGCTTAACATTAGAAAGAGAAAAAGCAGACATTGGCGGCGTCAACGCCATCGATCACGAGATTGGACTTATCTTCAGTGGAATTGTAAGCTTCGCTGATCTGCTTCACTGTCAGCGGGAGCACTGGCTGAACTGGGCGATTCTGACAAAGAATCGAATCAAGATTAGAAATTTAACGTGATCGAATAGAGAAATATGAAGACCTAGAAATTAGGTTTTTTTCTTACTTTGTTGGAGCCAGAATCTAGGGTTTGTGTGGATTGAGACTGCGAGAATCCGCTATCAAACTGGCTTGAGAACATCATTTTTTCGTCGTGGATGAAAATTTTGATGGAAACCCTAATTTGAGATCGTAGCCGAGAATAGGAAAAAGCGATTGAAATGGGAAAGAATTGGGGCGCGGGAAATATTTATTAATGGAGGGAAGAAGGAAGGATTTTCCCGCCAAAATTCGGTGCTTTTTAGCGGACAAATTTTCATTTTGGACTCTTTTAAGAATTTATTTTTAAATTTCGACTTGTTTCATATTTATTTACAAATTTCGACCCAGTTTCAACCACGGGTCGAAATTTGTAAAGAATTGAACTTCACGGAAATCATTTCCGTGAAGTTTTATCTAAAACTTCACGGAAATCATTTCCGTGAAGTTTTATCTAAAACTTCACGGAAATCATTTCCGTGAAGTTTTGAAAGTTTTCATCGGTTCGACCAGGTTCAGTAGGTGGTGAAATTGGGTCGAAATTTATAAATAAATATGAAATAGGTCTAATTTTAAAAATAAATTTCTTAAGTGGTCTACAATGAAAATTTGTCCCTTTTTAGCGTAAGGACGGTCCCCGTTAATTCTGCAATTAAAGTGGGGACATTTATCAATTCCCTTGATATTTTTATTTTTGAGGAAATTGTGCACATTTTTTGAAAGCATTTTCAAAATGGGGTTTTTACATATCAGTCCTTAATTCATATCTATTTTGATATCACTCCCTCAATTCTTCATATTTTGATATTAGTCCCTCAAATTGCATTAAGTTGTTGATATTGGTCCCTCTGTTAACTGTTCTGTTAAAGCCACCTAATCTTGGTTAGCCTAGATTTAACCACATATTGTTAATTACCTAAATACCCTCACCCATTAAGCCACCCAACTTACACTAATTTCCTCTGTCTGTGTTTCTTCTACTACTTGCGTCCTTTTTTAGAATTAGGATTTTTTGCCCTAATTTATTTTTGCCCCCAAAATCGAGAGCAACCGTTCCTCCTAGTTCCGCAACAACCCTCTCCTCTCCCTCGAACCCCTCTTCAACTCCTCCTCTCATGGCCTCGATCTCCACTAATTTCTCCTCACCAACCACCCCAACCTCCTCTTCCACCGCCTCGGCCACAACCTCTTCCTCGTCTCGAGTCGATTACAGAATGCAATGTCAAATTTAATGTTGGTATTAGTATTTCTATGATTCATTTGTGTTGTTTGAGTATATGAAAATATGCAATGCAATGTCTTTGCACGTGTGTTGTGCAAGCATCTTGACCGTGCAAAAGAATGAGTCCTCAAATGGATCTGATTGGTTAGAATTTAACATTTTCATCGACTTTTTTTCTCAATGGATTAGCACATCAAGTGATTCTTTTTGAGTAAGAAATAAGAAATCCTTGTCCTACAGCTAGTATATTTTTCTTTGAGATAATGAATTTAAAGTAGATATGAGAGAACCAAAATGGTGGAATGTAAGGCTATTTGAATAGGCATACCAAATTCGTGGAAGAAGAAGATGATGAGATTGAGCTTCTTAACGGGTTTGTGTTCATTAAGTGTGGGTTTGGGTAGTGACGAAGCCATGAATTTTTCTTTTTTTGGGGGCAATGTAACAATCTTCTACTAGACTTTAATCAAAAAGCGATAAAAATGATAATGTATAAAGAAATTTCATATATGTAAGTAGATGAAAGAAAAACCTGGATTAGAAGTTTTACCCAAAAAATATGTTCACGAATACTTGAGGCATTTCAATATCTCCACCGATCATTGGATCAACGAGCTCCAATTTTCTATAGTTTTTTCTTACCTGTAAAGAAAAATGTGAAAATTGTGAACCCCCACGTGGGTGGGCCACCCACGTGGGTTCTTTGTGCCACAAACCGAACTGGGTTCGGTTTTCCCATACAATGTGGGGGCCACCCACATGAAAGAAAACAGAATGTTTTCTTTTTTGTTTCCCTATAAATAGGGGTTAGAGCAACTAGGGTTTTTGGGAAAAAGAGGAGTTTTGGAGGCCGAAATTAGGTCTTTTTTGAGCCGTCGTTTGAGAGAGAATTTGTGAGAGATTAGAGAGTTTATTTGAGGGTTTTATTGGTGAGATCTTGTGTGATTGTAAACCCTATTTGTATTCTCTTTCTCTCTAGTAGTAAATCTCTCCCTTCTGCCCGAGTGGGCTAGGCAACTAGAACCACGTAAAATTTGTGTTTTGCTATTGATTTGATTTGTAATAGCTTTTAGGTTCCCTCGGCAGTCGATCCTAGAAGCGATGAGAGGAAGAGTAAATATCCCACTTTGTTGAGATATTTGCTTCGATTCTTGTTTCCTTGGTGAGACGGGAATTTTATTGTGATCTAGCTCTCTTGTTGTGTATTGTTGTGAGAGAGTCTTTAGAAATTTTCATGGCGCACAACAAGTGGTATCGAGCCCGATTTCAGATCTAGGGTTTTGAAGTTTGGTGGAGGAAGATTCTTGTGTGAAGCTTAGTTCTTGGAGTTCTCGGCCGGTGGAGATAGCATTAGAGTTGCCGTTGGAGATTTCGCTTCCTCGTGTGGTTAGGAAATCTATTTGGAATCCGATCTAGGGTTCAGTTGGGTGATTCTTTAATCCTATCAAAGTTGTTCTTTCTCTACAATTTGGAGTTAGTTTGCAATGGGAGAAGAAAGTGAAAGCAGCAAGTCAATGGCGAGTACAATGCAAATGCAAGTTGGTTTTGAACACCAAAATTAATGTGGTGAAGTACACGGCAAAATCAACTTTGGTTTGTGGATGGCGCGTCGAGGATCGCTCAATGCTCAATATTTTGAGGAGACCATCATGGTCCAAGAGAGGCCACCTAAATATGAAGAGGAGGTATGGGATAAGATGAATAGGAACGCTGTGGGGTGATCGGTCTGTTTGGAGCGAGGCTGAAATATGATGTGATTGGGGTGGCGTCTGCAATGAAGATGTGGAAAATTCTCAACAATAAGTATCTCGCTAAGAGTGTTGAGAACAGGTTGCACTTTTGCGAAGACTCTTGGGTTGGATGTCAGGGAGCACCTCACTAGCGGCTCATGTGAACAACTATACTAAGTTGTTGTCCGACTTGGCAAATGTTGATGAGAAGATAACGGATGAGTACAAGGCGCTTATTTTATTGGGCTCCTTACGGATGAGGAGTACGACACCTTTGTACTCACTTTGTTGAACGGACGCATTTCTATCGCCTATAGTGAAGTTACTAACGCATTGACCAACCATGATTTGAGGAGGAAGGACAAGGAGACTTCCGTCTGCGAGTATGAGGCGGCCTTGTCGACGAGAGGTAGAAGCCCATATCCGAAAGGTGGCAATAGAGGGAGGTCAAAGTCAAGAAGGCGCCACCAATTGTCAAAGAACCAATGTGCATTCTGCAAAGAGCAGGGACATTGGAAGAGAGATTGTCCAAAGCTCAAGGAGAAAGAAAATGGCAAGAAAAAGGGCCCGAAGGCCAATGAGGTGAATATTGCTAAAGGCGATGATTCCGACGATTCGTGCTATTCTTTATTGATTACTCCGGAGGTGAATCATGTGGAAGCATCATATTGGATGCTTGATTCCGGCGCTACTTATCATGTGACCCCTAGGCGAGACTGGTTTGCATCTTTTGAGAAAGTCGACGGGGGTGTTGTTGTCATGGGAAATGATCAATCCTGTGGCATTTGTGGGATAGGTACTGTGCGGATTAGGATGCACGATGGAGTAGTCCGTGAGTTGAAGGATGTGAGATTTGTTCCTCAGCTGAAGAAAAATCTTATCTCAGTTGGAGCTTTGGAGGCGAAGGGATTCAATGTGACTTTCAAAAACGGTGTAGGGAAGGTTACTAAAGGATCTTTGGTGGTGATGAAGGAGTCCGTAATCGAAATTTATACTATCCGAATGGAAGCACGAGATTGGCCACGTTGCTTGATTGTTTGAGAAGCGGACAGGAAGAGCTTTGGCACTATAGGTTAGGCACACAGTGAAAGGTCACCGCAGCGTTATGCAGCGGGGGCTATTAAAGGAGCCAAGAGTGGAAAAATTGAGTTCGTGAGCATTGTGTTCTTGGCAAGCGCACAAAGGTGAAGTTCGGAACGACCATCCATCGACGAAGGGTATTCGGACTACGTGCACCTGAGCGTTTGGGGTCCCACCAAGACGGCATCACTTGGTGGTAGACATTGGTTCGTCACATTTATTGATGACTATTCTAGGCGATGTTGGGTGTACACCATGACGAAGAAGAGTGAAGTCCTAGATATATTCATGGAGTCGAAGAAGAGATTAGAACTGCAGATTGGGAGAAAGATCAAGACGTTGAGATCCGACAGCGGTGGTGAGTATACTTTAGACCCTTCGCCAGCCTATGTCGAGACGAGGGCATAGAGACACTTCACGTTAGTCATACACCGCAGCAAAATGGGGTGGCAGAGAGGTTGAATCGGTCTTTGCTGGAGAAGATTCGATGTTTATTGGCGCATAGTGGTTTGGAGAAGATCTTTTGGGTCGAGGCACTTACATATGCAGCCACCTCATCAACAGTCGCCTTCATGCGATTGGGGAAAGACCCTATGGAGAAGTGGTCGAGAGCCAAAGACGAGATTATGACCAGCTCAAGGTATTTGGGTGCCCTGCATTTTATCATGTGAGAACAGATAAATTGGAACCGCGAGCTAGGAAGGCCATATTTGTAGGATTCAAGCGTGGTGTCAAAGGATACAAGCTATGGGATCCAGTTGATAAGAAGATTGTCTTTGAGTAGAGACGTCACATTCGATGAGGCTTCTATCTTGAAGCTTCCCAACTCTCATCGGTGGAGCGGCCCGGCGAAGGAGATATCGCAGTGGTGGAGATCGATGCAGCTCCACATTGTCCGTGATGGTACAATATCCATTAGAGTGCCGACCGAGGTGGCGCCAGGCAAACCGGTGACACGGAGGATATGAGTACAAAGTGCAGGATCGGGACCGGCGGCTCGGGTTCGGGATTCTATTGCGGTTCTGGAGACAGAGGAGAAACATACATATGCCAAAGACGGTATGCCAACACAGCTTGCATATGCACTTCCGTGGAGAGTATCGATGAGATGATACCTACTACATTCAGAGAGGCCGAGCAGAGTTCGAGGCTGATTCGCGGGCGTAGCTATGCAGAAGAGATGGAGTCTCTTCACAAGAACGATACATGGGAGCTTGTTGAGCTCCGAAGGGCGGCAATTGGTTGCAAGTGGGTATACACTAAGAAGGAGGGCATTGAAGGCACTCCATTGAGGTTCAAAGCTAGGTTGGTTGCGAAGGGCTATGCAAGGAGGAAGGTATTGATTATAATGAGGTCTTCTCTCGGTGGTGAAGCATTCGTCGATTCGATTTTGCTAGCATTAGTGGCACGGTATGGATTGGAATTAGATCGCTTGGATGTGAAGACGATTTCTTCATGGTGATCTTGATGAAGAAATCTATATGACTCACCATTGGGATTCCGAAATGCAGGGAAAGAAAAGTTAGTTTGCGACTAAAGAAATCGCTATATGGTTTGAAGCGGTCTCCCGATTGATGGTATAGGCGATTCGATGGTTTTATGCTTGGTCATTCGCACACTCGAGCCGCTTTGATCCTTGCGATATTTTCGCAAGTTGAAAGGAGGTGCGATATCTATTTGTTATTATATGTCAATGACATGTTGGTTGCCTCTATTTCCGTGTCTGCTATAAATGAATTGAAGGCACGACTTTCAAAAGAGTTCGAGATGAAGGATTTGGGTGAGGCTAAGCGCATTTTGGGGATGGAGATCGGCAGAGATAAGAAAAAGGGCAAAATTTATTTGACACGATGGCTTATTTGAAGAAGGTTCTACAATGTCCCATGTTAGCATGGATACGGCCACCAAGGTACCATTAGGAGCCCATTTGAAGCTTTCACCGACCTTTCACCAAGACAGCTTGAAGATCGAGAGTTGATGTCGAAGACTCCATATCTGGCCAGCTTGGAAGCTTGATGTACGCAATGGTATGTACGAGACCAGATTTGTCACAAGGCGGTGAGCATGGTTTCGAGATACATGCACGATCCAGAGTGGGTCATTGGAACGCCGTGAAATGGATTTTGAGGTACATTCGAGGTACGCCAATGTTGGTTTGGTTTATGGCGGGACACTACATGTGGCGGTTGTCGTTGGTTATGTTGATTCGATTATGCCGGATTTGATAAACGCCGGCCTACGACGGGTTATGTGTTCACTTTGACTCGCATGCCGGTGTGTTGGAGATGCACCTTGCGCCTACTTGCTGTTTGTATAATGACGGAGGCAGAGTATATGGCAATTACGAGGTCGTGAAGGAGGCGATTTGGCTTCGAGGACTTTGGAGGAACTTGGTATATCGCAACAGTCCGTCACCATTCATTGTGATAGCATGAGTGCTATCTATTTGGCTAAGAACCGTGCTCTTCATGCGAGGACGGCACATTGACGCTCATTATCACTTCGCTCGCGGATGTTCTTGAAGATGGTGATGTGGAGATTGTGAAGGTCCACACGAAGGATAATCCGCAGATATGCTCACGATGGTGGTTCCGAACAACAAGTTTGATCATTGCAGAGACTTGTTGCACATTCGTGATTGTTGAGGCCGTTGACGGCCATTTGGGTGAACTACGTGAGGCTTGATTCCTTGGGCAAGAGGATACGTAGGCAGTCTTTATGATGCAACCGGTGTTGGTTTTGATGAGGAGGAGATTATTTGAACTCTCGTTTGGGTTCCCGACTTGTTGTGGATTGAGTCCGTTGTCGTAGATTTATTCTACTTCGTCCTGGACGCAACAAGTGGGACATTTGGTTGTTTGGTGTCGGCTCAGTTTTGGGAGAAACTTCACCGAGGTGGAGAATTAGAACCCCCACGGGTGGGCCACCCACGGGTTCTTTAGGCCACAAACCTAACCGGGTTCGGTTTTCCCATACAATGTGGGGCTACCCACATGAAAGAAAACAATGTTTCTTTTTTGTTTCCTATAAATAGGGTTAGAGCAACTAGGGTTTTGGGAAAAGAGGAGTTTTGGAGGCCAAATTAGGTCTTTTTGAGCCGCCGCTTGAGAGAGAATTTGTGAGAGATTAGAGAGTTTATTTGAGGGTTTTATTGGTGAGATCTTGTGTGATTGTAAACCCTATTTGTATTCTCTTTCTCTCTAGTAGTAAATCTCTCCCCCTCCTTGCCCCGTGGACGTAGGCAACTTCTTAGAACCACGTAAAATTTGTGTTTTGCTATTGATTTGATTTGTAATAGCTTTTAGGTTCCCTCGACAGGTCAGTCCTAGAACTGATGAGAGGAAGAGTAAATATCCTACTTTGTTGAGATATTTGCTTCAGATTCTTGTTTCCTTGGTGAGACGGGAATTCTTATTGTGATCTAGCTCTCTTGTTGTGGCCATTGTTCGGCAGAGGTGCTGCCGAAATTTTCCGCCGCGCACAACAAAAATATATAATATACAAGAACAAATATGTAACTTATGAGTATTTATAATATTTCAAATAATAAAAAATTAAAGAAGCATGATTGAGTTAAGAAAAACGACATGAAATTTTTAAACTTATTTAAAAAGTCATGTTTTAGCCACTCATTGTATCTTAGAGTTGGTCTCTTTAAGAAAATTCTCCTTAGGTACAAATTAAGAGATAATAATTAAGTGAAGCACTTACTATAACAACAGCCTACTTTCAATTTTATATGTATTCACAAGGCAATTATAATGATTTGAATTCTGAAACCAATGTACAAAATGCAGTGATCGCGACCATGTGTTTCATCTGGAAGAAGCATAATCAATGTATTTAGCAATCAATGTGAACATTAAAACTTTTAATCTTTATTATGTTGAACGGTTAAAATGTGAAATTTATGATCAATCAACTAATCAACATTCAAAGTCCAAGGGGAAAAATATTATTATGCTTTTAGGAAATAAAATCGCAAATAATTAGAGAATAATTGGTAAATTAAAGTTTCAATACTTGTACCAATCATTGCAAAGTTAAATTGACGGGAATAAAAATAAACTTAATCAACAAAATTAAGATAGAATTTTAACTCTCGAGCTTACCTTGGCGTCGGGTCTGCTGAGGAGTTGAGAAGAACTGAAGATGTACATCGGCGTTTGACTATATTCTTAGAGTCTATGAGAGTCTTACCGCTTGGTATGGAATACCAAGTGAGAATGGAATGAATGTAGGAATAGAATGGAATTGATGTGAGAATGGTATGTAATGACCGTGATTTGTCACAAAGCGGTGAGCATGGTTTCGAGATACATGCACGATCCGTGAGTGGGTCATTGGAACGCCGCGGAAATGGATTTTGAGGTACATTCGAGGTACGCCAATGTTGGTTTGGTTTATGAGCCGACACTACAGGGGCATTGTCGTTGGTTATGTTGATTCGATTATGCCGGATTTGATAAACGCCGGCCACGACGGGTTATGTGTTCACTTTGACTCGCGGTGTTGGAGATGCACCTTGCGCCTACTTGCTTTGTATACCGACGGAGGCGAGTATATGGCAATTACGAGGTCGTGAAGGAGGCGATTTGGCTTCGAGGACTTTTGGAGGAACTTGGTATATCGCAACAAACCGTCACCATTCATTGTGATAGCATGAGTGCTATCTATTTGGCTAAGAACCGTGCTCTTCATGCAGGACGAAGCACATTGACGCTCATTATCACTTCGCTCGTGATGTTCTTGAAGATGGTGATGTGGAGATTGTGAAGGTCCACACGAAGGATAATCCGGCAGATATGCTCAATGGTGGTTCCAACAACAAGTTTGATCATTGCGAGACTTGTTGCACATTCGTGATTGTTGAGGCCGCTGACGGCCATTTGGGTGAACTACGTGAGGCTTGATTCCTGGGCAAGAGGATACGTAGGTAGTCTTTATGATGCAAGTGTTGGTTTTGATGAGGAGGAGATTATTTGAACTCGCTTGGGTTCCCGACTTGTTGTGGATTGAGTCCGTTGTCGTAGATTTATTCTACTGGCCCGACGCAACAAGTGGGACATTTGGTTGTGCTCGGCCCGCTTTGGGAGAAACTTCACCGAGGTGGAGAATTAGAACCCCCACGTGGGCCACCCACGGTTCTTTAGGCCACAAACCTAACCGGGTTCGGTTTTCCCATACAATGTGGGGCCACCCACATGAAAGAAAATGTATCTTTTTTGTTTCCTATAAATAGGGTTAGAGCAACTAGGGTTTTGGGAAAAGAGGAGTTTTGGAGGCCAAATTAGGTCTTTTTGAGCCGCCGCTTGAGAGAGAATTTGTGAGAGATTAGAGAGTTTATTTGAGGGTTTTATTGGTGAGATCTTGTGTGATTGTAAACCCTATTTGTATTCTCTTTCTCTCTAGTAGTAAATCTCTCCCTCCTTGCCCCGTGGACGAGGCAACTTGTCGAACCACGTAAAATTTGTGTTTTGCTATTGATTTGATTTGTAATAGCTTTTAGGTTCCTCATGTCACCCTAGAACTGATGAGGAAGAGTAAGCACAACTGAATCAAATCTAGCAATAAGTGAATAATATGTTGACTTTCTTGTTCTCACCAAGCCTTGACATAGTTTTTGAATATTAGATGACATTTACAATTTGGGATGATTCAAAACATCATGCTTATAATGTTGAAGTTCAACTCTCATGGCCTCGATCTCCACTAATTTCTCCTCACCAACCACCCCAACCTCCTCTTCCACCGCCTCGGCCACAACCTCTTCCTCGTCTGAGTCGATTCTGAGAATGCAATGTCAAATTTAATGTTGGTATTAGTATTTCTATGATTCATTTGTGTTGTTTGAGTATATGAAAATATGCAATGCAATGTCTTTGCACATGTGTTGTGCAAGCATCTTGACCGTGCAAAAGAATGAGTCCTCAAATGGATCTGATTGGTTAGAATTTAACATTTTCATCGACTTTTTTTCTCAATGGATTAGCACATCAAGTGATTCTTTTTGAGTAAGAAATAAGAAATCCTTGTCCTACAGCTAGTATATTTTTCTTTGAGATAATGAATTTAAAGTAGATATGAGAGAACCAAAATGGTGGAATGTAAGGCTATTTGAATAGGCATACCAAATTAGTGGAAGAAGAAGATGATGAGATTGAGCTTCTACGGGTTTGTGTTCATTAAGTGTGGGTTTGGGTAGTGACGGCCATGAATTTTTCTTTTTGGGGGCAATGTAACAATTTTCTACTAGACTTTAATCAAAAGCGATAAAAATGATAATGTATAAAGAAATTTCATATATGTAAGTAGATGAAAGAAAAACCTGGATTAGAAGTTTTACCAAAAATATGTTCCACGAATACTTGAGGCATTTCAATATCTCCACCGATCATTGGATCAACGAGCTCAATTTTCTATAGTTTTTCTTACCTGTAAAGAAAAATGTGAAAATATATAATATACAAGAACAAATATGTAACTTATGAGTATTTATAATATTTCACATAAGAATATAGATACCATATTTAGTTTCAGATTAACCAAAAACAATGTATACTTATGATCAAAAGATGCAAAATATATTCTTAGATAAAAAAAACAAAGAAAAATAGAGATTGTATCACAATTCTCATATTACAAAAGTTGTGTATTCTTGATAAACAAACTTAGACTAACTAAGTTGTGCTCGACGTTCTTTCATTGAACTAAACTCGTCTATGATTGAATTTGTGGTGAATTTCATTGCAATTTTTTTTCTATGTACAAAATCAAGGAATCATTTAGGAATTCATTTTCCATCTTGTTTCGAAGCTTCGTCTTCACTATCTTCATGATCGAGAATGCTCATTCTGTGGTTGCCGTTGATACAGGAAGAGTAAGCACAATCTGAATCAAATCTAGCAATAAGTGAATAATATGTTGACTTTCTTGTTCTCACCAAGCCTTGACATAGTTTTTGAATATTAGATGACATTTACAATTTGGGATGATTCAAAACATCATGCTTATAATGTTGAAGTTCAACTCTCATGCGCACTAGTTCTTGCTCTGTGAAATCCATAATATAAAACTTTTCCGCTGTCATCAATTTTGAATGACCTATACCTCTTTCTAGGATCCAAAGCGATGCTAAGAATAAGTAATTCCACAGTATGCTCATTGAATCTGTTGTTTAGTTCTTGCAATTGATAATTAATTGTTGTAAGAAACACATACACTCGATAATAGTGCTCAACACTTATGTGATCATTTTGCCTTCGAGATCGACCACCCCTTGCAACATATCGAGAATCCATATCCGGGAGATCAATATTATGTTGCTTGCAAAATGATTTAACTTTCTCAAATATAGAACTCCAACCTGTATCTCTTAGATTCTCGATCAATCGTTTTGTGCTTGAAACAAGATGCATTGCATTCAAAATATCTTGAGATTGCCGTTGTAAAGCTTGGCAAAGAAGATGAGTGATTTCTAAAATTTCCTTCATAAGGTGTAAGATGAAAGCAAATTCAAATGACAATAAATGATTCAAAGCATAATTTGCATCTCCACGTTGAGAGTAATTTCCGTCCTTGGTAAGGCCATCTAGAATCATAGAAGTCACATTAAACATCTTTAGAAGGCTAGAAATTGAATTTAGATGAGAACCACCACCGGGTATTGATCGTCACATTTTATTATATTTTTATACCGTCATTATCTATTTTATTTATTTAGATGAAGACTTAAAGTCGTCGCCGATTTATTGCAATTTGTTCGGAAGATTGCTTTTGCATCAACTTTTGAATGTGCTGAGAAGCATTCATTAGATCATTGCTTTCTTTTACGGTGTTTGTATGGACGGAGTTAGAATCTTTTCCGATATGCTGTAGAAAAGCACAATTTTCTCCATCGTTTACTTTCTTCCAAGCTCTAAAGCCTCCAACAACAAATCTATTATGTTCAAGTCATCCCGTTGGCTTGCTAAAAAGATAGCAAGGTAAGCAGAAAGCCGCATCACTAGATGGAGAATATTCAAGCCATGCGGGAAATAGTTCAAACCAGATAGATGGAGAATAATAAAAATGACGACGATGCTTCTCTGGACCAGATAGAAGATAATTTGGAAGTTTACATTGATATGGACCGACTCTCAGATAATAGCGACGAATGTTATTTTGTTAGTTTACATCATAGTTCCATATTGGTGGGCGTAATCTAGGATCACGCTCTAAAGAGGAAAGATCAATCTGCTCGCTGATTCTTTAGATTTTGAGAGGACGATCAACAACTAAATTTAAAGGATGATCAATAACTGAATTTAAAGGAGGGTGATCGACAACTGAATCTAGACGAGGGCGATCAGCAACTGATGTTTCAAGACTTGGAGTAACATTCTGTTCAATGTCTAGAGGTTGTTGAAGAGATTTTCTTTTAAAGAATTTATCAATTGTAGTCACCACAAACTACAATTTGTAATATCTTTGGGGACCTGTTAAATTGAGAATACATTATAAATTATACAGTTATAATTTATTTCAAATAATAAAAAAATTAAAGAAGCATGATTGAGTTAAGAAAAACGACATGAAATTTTTAAACTTATTTAAAAAGTCATGTTTTAGCCACTCATTGTATCTTAGAGTTGGTCTCTTTAAGAAAATTCTCCTTAGGTACAAATTAAGAGATAATAATTAAGTGAAGCACTTACTATAACAATGACCTACTTTCAATTTTATATGTATTCACAAGGCAATTATAATGATTTGAATTCAAACCAATGTACAAAATGCGTGATCGACCATGTGTTTCATCCGAAGAAGCATAATCAATGTATTTAGCAATCAATGTGAACATTAAAACTTTTAATCTTTATTATGTTGAACGGTTAAAATGTGAAATTTATGATCAATCAACTAATCAACATTCAAAGTCCAAGGGGAAAAAAATATTATTATGCTTTTAGGAAATAAAATCGCAAATAATTAGAGAATAATTGGTAAATTAAAGTTTCAATACTTGTACCAATCATTGCAAAGTTAAATTGACGGGAATAAAAATAAACTTAATCAACAAAATTAAGATAGAATTTTAACTCTCGAGCTTACCTTGGCGACGGGTCTGCTGAGGAGTTGAGAAGAACTGAAGATGTACATCGGCGTTTGACTATATTCTTAGAGTCTATGAGAGTCTTACGCCTCGTTTGGTATGCGGGAATACAGTCAAGTGAGAATGGAATGAATGTAGGAATAGAATTGATGTGAGAATGGAATGTTCATTCCCATTCTCATGTTTGGGTGTGATTAGAAAATTAAGTGAGAATATCTTTAGAAGGGTATATCCGGAATTTATTTTATTATTTTCATTCTCACTTAAGTGGGAATATCAATTCCTTGATAACTCATTGGGAATGGCAATTCCCACATTAAGTGGGAATTGATAAGAAGTGAGAATAACATTTCTATCATCCAAAAACACATCGTGTTTGGTAAGCATGATTGAGAAGCTAGAATTGCATTCCATTCCCACTCATTCCCGCGTACCAAACGAGGTGTTAGAGAACTAAGAAGATGAGGAGTTGGAGGAGGATTTGATTTTAAGAATTTAAGGAGGGAGAAGCATATGAGGTTTTGGATATTTTTGTGAATTGAGAATTTGGGATCGTCACAGATTGGAAAAGCGATGTTTTGTTGCTACTGATTTGGGTGCTCACAGTTTGAGAAATGGGTTGAGGGTACTTGGGTTTGGGTGTATGGAATTCTTTGACTTGTAAGTTGTAACCCACTAAGACTTCTAAATTAATTAGCCCAAGCTCAATTCAACTTGGCCCAAAATTAGCTAGCCCATATGTAACTAAGTTATACATAATACTATGTTTATATAAAAAAAAATCCAAATTCCAGAGGGTGCCATGGCCATTCTCAGCCCCCTGACTTCGTCAGTGGGTTTGGGTTTTGTTATGAGATATAACTGTTCATTACTATTTAATGTTAAAATTAACAGAATATTCTTTTGCATTTTTAACATCAACTAGCGAGAGGGACCAATATCAATAACTTAATGCAATTTGAGGGACTAATATCAAAATATGAAGAGTTGAGGGACTAATACCAAAATAGGTATGATTTAAGGACTAATATCTAAAACCCCTTCCAAAATTAATATTCATTGCCAGGGATCCCCCAAGTGAAAATTGGTAAAGACGGTTTTACGGAAATATTAGATTTTTTTTGTGATATTTCTATCTTTTGCCGACCTTAATATTTTCCATATATCTTTTCTTGATAAATATTGTGATGTCTTTTCTTGATCGCGTTGATGTTAATGTCGTGGAAACTAGCAGATATCTTGCAATTTTAGCTTTAAAACATCTTGATGGACGCAAATACACAGAAAATTACCAATATGCATGCTCAGAGATAATTCAGATAAATGTGATTTATCTTTTTTTTTTTTAAATTATAACCGGGGAGGTCAAGATAGTCCTACGCCTAAAGGGAAGCTCGAGTTCGAGTCCTCACGCTATCAGAAGGACTCAATAACTGATAGAGTATTTGAACTAGGACCATTACGCAAGGAGCATACCTATCTTAAATCCCTCAAATCCAAAATTTTATAAAATATTTAAATATGGGATCATTGAGTAGGGAGCATAATTTCATCTTTATATAGTATTTTTATATAATTATAGCAGTAATAATTTTGGAATTATATTTGGTAAGACCTTCAAAATGACATTTGGTAAGACCTTCTATATCTCATTCATTGGTTAACGCTACACACAACTAGATCATCTAAATCTATAAATTTAGTACTTAGGGCTAGTGGTGGGCACTGGGCCGGGTCAGCCCACTCGCTCGGCTCGCTCTTGAGCTCGGCTCAACCCGGCTCTGTGCGGGACGGGCCCAATTCGGCCCACTAGAGTAGCAGGCCGCGAGACCATTCTGGGTCGGCCCAAGCCTAATGCGAGCCAGCAACCCGCTCGGCCCACAAGGCCTAGCGAGCGGGCTGAGCCCACATATGAGTGGGATGACTCGCTCGAAATTATTTTTGTATTTTTTTAACTAGTGGAACAATATTATGCTACTCATTGATGTAAACTTGCTCCGAACTGCATTAAATCTCTGTGTTTGTGATGATTCTCTCTATAATTGTATGCAAATATACAATTTTACTAAATAAAATTATTTTTTTTCGATTTTTGTAATCATGTCATTATTAGTTTGTTATTTACATATAATTCTTAAGTGTTAAACAATATTGAAAAAACCTATTAAAAACAATTAAGTATTAAAAAATAACAAAAATAGTAATTAAGTGGGCTAGATGGGCCGACTCGTGTCATGGCTCATCCCACATGTTCTCGAACATGGCTTGGTGGGTTGAGGCAGAACAAGCGGCAAAAGCGGCTTTCGCTCAACTTTGCGGTGATGAAATTTCGCTCACATCGCCACTAAGCCCGCATGGGCCGGCCTGTAGGACTAGCTAGCACGGCCTGTTGCCCACCCCTACTTAGGGCTTGTTTGCTACAAGGGTAAAATGGGTTAAACTTTATCCTAGTAAATTTTCTTCTGACTTTAACCATATTTGTTACCATGTTAAAATTTCACCAAGGTTAAAAGTTTAACCACATATGAGGATAAAATTTAACTAAAGTGAAGGGGTAGGATAAAAGGGGGAAAGTTTAAGCTTGATTCATTTAACCATGTGCAATTATACATAACCCCAAAAAATATGAAGAGTTGAGGGACTAATATCAAAATATGAAGAGTTGAGGGACTAATATCAAAATATGAAGAGTTGAGGGACTAATACCAAAATAGGTATGATTTAAGGACTAATATCTAAAACCCTTCCAAAATTAATATTCATTGCCAGGGATCCCCAAGTGAAAATTGGTAAAGACGGTTTTACGGAAATATTAGATTTTTTGTGATATTTCTATCTTTGCCGACCTTAATATTTTCCATATATCTTTTCTTGATAAATATTGTGATGTCTTTTCTTGATCGCGTTGATGTTAATGTCGTGGAAACTAGCAGATATCTTGCAATTTTAGCTTTAAAACATCTAGATGGACGCAAATACACAGAAAATTACCAATATGCATGCTCAGAGATAATTCAGATAAATGTGATTTATCTTTTTTTTTTTTAAATTATAACCGGGGAGGTCAAGATAGTCCTACGCCTAAAGGGAAGCTCGAGTTCGAGTCCTCACGCTATCAGAAGGACTCAATAACTGATAGAGTATTTGAACTAGGACCATTACGCAAGGAGCATACCTATCTTAAATCCCTCAAATCCAAAATTTTATAAAATATTTAAATATGGAATCATTGAGTAGGGAGCATAATTTCATCTTTATATAGTATTTTTATATAATTATAGCAGTAATAATTTTGGAATTATATTTGGTAAGACCTTCAAAATGACATTTGGTAAGACCTTCAAAATGACATTTGGTAAGACCTTCAAAATGACATTTGGTAAGACCTTCAAAATGACATTTGGTAAGACCTTCAAAATGACATTTGGTAAGACCTTCAAAATGACATTTGGTAAGACCTTCAAAATGACATTTGGTAAGACCTTCAAAATGACATTTGGTAAGACCTTCAAAATGACATTTGGTAAGACCTTCAAAATGACATTTGGTAAGACCTTCAAAATGACATTTGGTAAGACCTTCAAAATGACATTTGGTAAGACCTTCAAAATGACATTTGGTAAGACCTTCAAAATGACATTTGGTAAGACCTTCAAAATGACATTTGGTAAGACCTTCAAAATGACATTTGGTAAGACCTTCAAAATGACATTTGGTAAGACCTTCAAAATGACATTTGGTAAGACCTTCAAAATGACATTTGGTAAGACCTTCAAAATGACATTTGGTAAGACCTTCAAAATGACATTTGGTAAGACCTTCAAAATGACATTTGGTAAGACCTTCAAAATGACATTTGGTAAGACCTTCAAAATGACATTTGGTAAGACCTTCAAAATGACATTTGGTAAGACCTTCAAAATGACATTTGGTAAGACCTTCAAAATGACATTTGGTAAGACCTTCAAAATGACATTTGGTAAGACCTTCAAAATGACATTTGGTAAGACCTTCAAAATGACATTTGGTAAGACCTTCAAAATGACATTTGGTAAGACCTTCAAAATGACATTTGGTAAGACCTTCAAAATGACATTTGGTAAGACCTTCAAAATGACATTTGGTAAGACCTTCAAAATGACATTTGGTAAGACCTTCAAAATGACATTTGGTAAGACCTTCAAAATGACATTTGGTAAGACCTTCAAAATGACATTTGGTAAGACCTTCAAAATGACATTTGGTAAGACCTTCAAAATGACATTTGGTAAGACCTTCAAAATGACATTTGGTAAGACCTTCAAAATGACATTTGGTAAGACCTTCAAAATGACATTTGGTAAGACCTTCAAAATGACATTTGGTAAGACCTTCTATATCTCATTCATTGGTTAACGCTACACACAACTAGATCATCTAAATCTATAAATTGAAAACAGCCCCTTTTATTTTAGAATTTGCAATAAGCACCTTAAACTTTCAAAGTTGCAATAAACACCCTCGAAAATTCAAAATTTACAAAAAGTCTGTGAACATTTCAAATCTACAAATAATACATTGAAAATCTTGGAATTACAAATAGCCCCTAAAAATTTTGGAATTTACATAAAAGCCCTAAAACTTTTAAAACTTACAAAACGCACCCTCAAAAATTCAAAATTTGAGAAAAGAGCGTGAAAACATCAAACCAAGAACAGTACACTCAAAACCAAAGAATTACTAATAGCCCCTACAATTTTTGATTTGCAAAAATATCCTAAAACTTTCAAAGTTGCAATAAACACCCTCGAAAATTCAAAATTTACAAAAAGTCTGTGAACATTTCAAATCTACAAATAATACATTGAAAATCTTGGAATTACAAATAGCCCCTAAAAATTTTGGAATTTACATAAAAGCCCTAAAACTTTTAAAACTTACAAAACGCACCCTCAAAAATTCAAAATTTACAAAAAGTCTGTGAACATTTCAAATCTACAAATAATACATTGAAAATCTTGGAATTACAAATAGCCCCTAAAAATTTTTGAATTTAAACACCCTGAAATTTTAAAATTAGAAAAACACCGCCAAAATCCAAATTTAAAAAGAACAAACTGAAAATTTCAAATCTAAAACATTACAATGAAAATCAAGGAAATACACACACCCCAAAAGTTTTAGAATTTGCATAAAACACCTCAAACTTTTAAAACTTATAAAAACACCATAAAATTATAAATTTATAAAAAACTTTCAAACATAAAACAATAAACTGAAAATCAAGACTTACAAATAGCCCCTAAAAGTTATAAATTTACAAAAATACCCTAAAAATTTTAAAATTTGGCAAAAAACCCTCGAATTTTAAACTTACGAAAAAGCTTGAAATTTTCATACCTAAAACGTAACACCGAAAATCTATAAATTGAAAACAGCCCCTTTTATTTTAGAATTTGCAATAAGCACCTTAAACTTTCAAAGTTGCAATAAACACCCTCGAAAATTCAAAATTTACAAAAAGTCTGTGAACATTTCAAATCTACAAATAATACATTGAAAATCTTGGAATTACAAATAGCCCCTAAAAATTTTGGAATTTACATAAAAGCCCTAAAACTTTTAAAACTTACAAAACGCACCCTCAAAAATTCAAAATTTGAGAAAAGAGCGTGAAAACATCAAACCAAGAACAGTACACTCAAAACCAAAGAATTACTAATAGCCCCCTACAATTTTTTGATTTGCAAAAAAATATCCTAAAACTTTCAAAAGTTGCAAAAACTACCCTAAAATGCAAAATTTTCTAGAAACTCCTTGAAATTTTTTAACCTACAAACAGTAAATTGAAAATCTAGGATAATAAACGCCCCTTGAAATTTTCAGAATTTGCAAAAAACACCCTAAAACTTTTAAAATTGTAAAACATCCTAAATTTTTAAACATTTATAAGAAACAACCTGAAAAGATAAAAATTACAGAGAGGTGTTTTCTTGTAATTTCAAGTTTTGAGGAGATTTTAGCAAATTTAAAACTTTTAGGGTGTTTTTGCAAAATCAAAAATGTTAGGGGCTGCTTATAATTCCTAGATTTTCAGCATACTGGTTGTGGGTTTGAAATTCTCACAGTATTTTTTGTAAATTTCAAATTTAGAAGGTATTTTTTGCAACTTTTAAAAGTTTTAGGGTGTTTTTGTAAATTCCAAAATTTTCAAGGGTCTATTTGTAATCCTAGTTTTCAATTTACTATATGTAGGTTAGAAGATTTCTGTAAGTTTTAAATTTTGAGGGTGTTTTTGCAATTTTAAAAGTTTTAGGGTGTTTTTACAAATTTGAAAATATTTAGGAGCTATTTGTAATTCTTAGATTTTCTGTAAACTGTATTCTTTTGAAAATTTTATGCTTTTTGTAAATTTTAAATTTTCAAGTCTTTGAAAATTTTAAAAGTTTTAGGGTGTTTTTGTAAATTCCAAAATTTTCAAGGGTCTATTTGTAATCCTAGTTTTCAATTTACTATATGTAGGTTAGAAGATTTCTGTAAGTTTTAAATTTTGAGGGTGTTTTTGCAATTTGTTTTGAATATTTTGGGTTGAGAGTGGAGAGATCCTACTGAGGTTAAGTTTTATCTTTATTGAAATTTATACCAAACATAGGAATGTTTCCCTTTAATTTTTCTAGGGTAATGATTGCCATGTTAAAATTCAACCCCAATTTCTTTAACCTTATACCAAACAAGCTTATGGAAAAGTTTATGGATTTTCCAAAATTCTCTAGGGGGCTAGTCAAATAGCACTCAAAACTAGAACTAGGATAATTTATGGGTTAAAATTTTATAGTGTTAGTTAATTAGAACTAAAACTAGAATAAAATTTTAAAGTATTAGTCAACTAGAACTTTAACAAAACTAGAACTGATAATTGTATAAAATTATCTCACTTTTTTTATACAAAAATGAGAGCTCTAGTCTCTCAAATTATCCCAAATTTTAGCTTGGAGCTAGGTGGTAAAAAATTAGAACTCCTATTTATTTTATTATTTATTATTCTTTATATTTTTTTTTTCTTTACTTCTTTCCTACTATGGTCATTACCATCATTAGACCATGCCATCGATCGATCACATCTCCTCTTACTCATCTCTGATATTTTCTTTTTACCTAATATTATAATTATATAATTAATTTAAAAGTAAAGATTGTATCAATTCATAATTTATTAAACAATAAGATTGAGAGATGAGGAAAGAGATCTCTGGAGCAAAAAAGAAGGAAAATGTGAAATTTTTTAGACTTGTACTATAATAATAATTAAAAATAAAAAGCTATAACATATATTATAATAATAATTGTCAATATCTTATAGTCTAACCAAAAGTTATTTAATAGTAAAAACATTCTCGTAAATAATTATCAATCAATAATATTAAGTTTAAAATACATAAATAGTATTTATATCCTCAAAATACATAAATATATACTTCATGATTATAAAAATTTATCTCACTTTTTTATACAAAAATGAGAGCTCTAGTCTCTCAAATTATCCCAAATTTTAGCTTGGAGCTAGGTGGTAAAAATTAGAACTCCTATTTATTTTATTATTTATTATTCTTTATATTTCTTTTTTTCTTTACTTCTTTCCTACTATGGTCATTACCATCATTAGACCATGCCATCGATCGATCACATCTCCTCTTACTCATCTCTGATATTTTCTTTTTACCTAATATTATAATTATATAATTAATTTAAAAGTAAAGATTGTATCAATTCATAATTTATTAAACAATAAGATTGAGAGATGAGGAAAGAGATCTCTGGAGCAAAAAAGAAGGAAAATGTGAAATTTTTTAGACTTGTACTATAATAATAATTAAAAATAAAAAGCTATAACATATATTATAATAATAATTGTCAATATCTTATAGTCTAACCAAAAGTTATTTAATAGTAAAAACATTCTCGTAAATAATTATCAATCAATAATATTAAGTTTAAAATACATAAATAGTATTTATATCCTCAAAATACATAAATATATACTTCATGATTATAAAAATTTATCCCACTTTATTTTATCAAAATATCCCGCTTCACAAAATTGTTTCTATTTATCCCACTAAAATATCTCACTAGCAAAAAATTGTTCCACTTTAATAATTATCCCACTTCGCACAAAATTGTCCCAATTGACTAACACCCAGGCGTTTTTTCCCGAAGACCACATTCTATTTAGTGTTAATTTACGTAAATCACCTTATATTTTCAATTTATACCTAAAACAACTGCAAAATTGATTTTTCTTACCATCAACCACCTAACCCAGATTTCTGCTAAATTTTCCTTAAAATCCTAATAACACCCTCACTTAACCCCATGAGTAAAGCACGTGAGCTGTTCTAACAAAAGATGCATGGGAGGTGGAAGAGGCCTTGGCAGGAGGAGGAGCAGGACCAGACAACGCTGGAGGGGCGGATGCAAATGAGGCAGATGAGGCAAGCGGTAAAGGAGGAGGAGGGGGAGGAGAGGGATTGTTTGATTTTGGAGAGATCGCCAGTGGGGATAGAGGAGTTAGAGTTTGATGAAGAGTAGGAGATGGAGTACTCAAAGGTGGAGGGCGTGGTGACATCGTCGGCATTGTTGTTGTTGGTGGAGTCGAAGAGGACGGTGGAGGTGGCCATGGCAATGAGATCTGTTGAGCGGTAGGGGGTTGAGAGGTATAGTTAAGAGAGGCTCACGTGCCTTACGCGTGAGATTGAGTGGGGATTTCAGGGAAATTTTAGTAGCAATATAAGGCCCCGCTACGCACGTGGCTGGGGCAAGGCGAGACCGAAGGTCTCGTGTTCAACCCCGGTCTTGTCAAAATCGACCGCCGGGCAAATGACGAACCCTGAGGGGATATTAGTCCCATGTGGAAACATTGTGGGGATATTTCCTGATCAAGCACCCAAAAAAAAAAAATAGAGTCAGGTGGCTGCTTGGAAGAAAAACTAACTTTATAGGTAGTTTAGGGTTAAATTAAAAATATAAGGTGATTTACTTACATAAATTGATCCTAAATATAAGGTGGTTTCAAGGAAAATCTAAGTTGATGATTTCACATTAAAATTGAGAGTTTGTAGTATTTTTATATAATTAAGCGTAAAACAAAATGTCCACTTGTAATTTGAATCATCTTGGCTATATCTGAATAGTTACAAATTTCACCAAATTGTACTGATAATTATGTTCTTTGAATTTGAAAGTCTAGAGAATCTGTCATTAAAGTCAACAAAATCTATAGAACAATGGTCTTACAAAAATAGCAAGATATCTAAATTAGCATTTAGAATATAATTATTTAAGCGTGACAATCATAAATAATCATTACCTATAAATGATGAAGACAGAAAATGAAAAGAAAACAACATCGAAAGAACAAGAAAACAAGTTTGATTGTTAACAAAATTTCAAGAGGAGAGGTTTAAGGTTTAGAGTTTGATCCCATCTCCCGCATTATGGAGAAGTAGCTTATTCTCCGTCCTTTTTTTTCTTCATCACAAGTTTAGTTGTTTTTGGGATAATAAGATTTTTGTATGTTTACTTTTGAAAAAAAAAGTGTTCATTAGAGTGATGCAAGAATAAAAAAGATTTTGCAGTTTTTCAGTGTATATAAAAATATATATCTTATCATGTTCATGTACAAGAAAATTCTAATTTTATGCTAATTGTGGATAGATACCCTGTACAATCGGCCAGTTGCAGATGGACATCCTTAGTCCTGTTGCAGACAACGCCGAGTGTCAACTTTTGAACTCTTTTATCCTCAGATCAAGCAAAAATTGTTTTTTTTTTGACAAATAAAGCTCTTGAGGGTAAAAGAATAAAAAACGGAAAGAAAAGAAAAACACTCAGGGCATCTATCTGGACCAATCTATACGCAATCGAGATAATACAGGGGTCTAATTGCAATTAACCCTATATAAAACTACTTTGTAATGAAAGGGGGGTAAAAGAGAAGGAAAAAAAAAACATCCAAGGACATAAATAGCACAGGAACAAGTCACAGATTGACACAAAGAGGCCTACAACCTCAAACTGGGCATAAAATACCTGCTCCATCAAATGATATATATATATATATATATATATATATATATATATATATATATATATATATATATATATATATATATATATATATATATATATATATATATATATATATATATATATATATATATATATATATATATATATATATATATATATATATATATATATATATATATATATATATATATATATATATATATATATATATATATATATATATATATATATATATATATATATATATATATATATATATATATATATATATATATATATATATATATATATATATATATATATATATATATATATATATATATATATATATATATATATATATATATATATATATATATATATATATATATATATATATATATATATATATATATATATATATATATATATATATATATATATATATATATATATATATATATATATATATATATATATATATATATATATATATATATATATATATATATATATATATATATATATATATATATATATATATATATATATATATATATATATATATATATATATATATATATATATATATATATATATATATATATATATATATATATATATATATATATATATATATATATATATATATATATATATATATATATATATATATATATATATATATATATATATATATATATATATATATATATATATATATATATATATATATATATATATATATATATATATATATATATATATATATATATATATATATATATATATATATATATATATATATATATATATATATATATATATATATATATATATATATATATATATATATATATATATATATATATATATATATATATATATATATATATATATATATATATATATATATATATATATATATATATATATATATATATATATATATATATATATATATATATATATATATATATATATATATATATATATATATATATATATATATATATATATATATATATATATATATATATATATATATATATATATATATATATATATATATATATATATATATATATATATATATATATATATATATATATATATATATATATATATATATATATATATATATATATATATATATATATATATATATATATATATATATATATATATATATATATATATATATATATATATATATATATATATATATATATATATATATATATATATATATATATATATATATATATATATATATATATATATATATATATATATATATATATATATATATATATATATATATATATATATATATATATATATATATATATATATATATATATATATATATATATATATATATATATATATATATATAAAAATATATATCTTATCATGTTCATGTACAAGAAAATTCTAATTTTATGCTAATTGTGGATAGATACCCTGTACAATCGGCCAGTTGCAGATGGACATCCTTAGTCCTGTTGCAGACAACGCCGAGTGTCAACTTTGAACTCTTTTATCCTCAGATCTAGCAAAAATTGTTCCACTTTAATAATTATCCCACTTCGCACAAAATTGTCCCAATTGACTAACACCCAGGCGTTTTTTCTCGAAAACCACATTCTATTTAGTGTTAATTTACGTAAATCACCTTATATTTTCAATTTATACCTAAAACAACTGCAAAATTGATTTTTCTTACCATCAACCACCTAACCCAGATTTCTGCTAAATTTTCCTTAAAATCCTAATAACACCCTCACTTAACCCCATGAGTAAAGCACGTGAGCTGTTCTAACAAAAGATGCATGGGAGGTGGAAGAGGCCTTGGCAGGAGGAGGAGCAGGACCAGACAACGCTGGAGGGGCGGATGCAAATGAGGCAGATGAGGCAAGCGGTAAAGGAGGAGGAGGGGGAGGAGAGGGATTGTTTGATTTTGGAGAGATCGCCAGTGGGGATAGAGGAGTTAGAGTTTGATGAAGAGTAGGAGATGGAGTACTCAAAGGTGGAGGGCGTGGTGACATCGTCGGCATTGTTGTTGTTGGTGGAGTCGAAGAGGACGGTGGAGGTGGCCATGGCAATGAGATCTGTTGAGCGGTAGGGGGTTGAGAGGTATAGTTAAGAGAGGCTCACGTGCCTTACGCGTGAGATTGAGTGGGGATTTCAGGGAAATTTTAGTAGCAATATAAGGCCCCGCTACGCACAGGGCTGGGGCAAGGCGAGACCGAAGGTCTCGTGTTCGAACCCCAGTGCTTGTCAAAATCGACTCCGGGCCAGGGGCAGCGACGAACCCCGAGGGGATATTAGTCCCATGTGGAAACATTGTGGGGATATTTCCTGATCAAGCACCCAAAAAAAATAGAGTCGTGGTCGCTTGGAAGAAAAACTAACTTTATAGGTAGTTTAGGGTTAAATTAAAAATATAAGGTGATTTACTTACATAAATTGATCCTAAATATAAGGTGGTTTCAAGGAAAATCTAAGTTGATGATTTCACATTAAAATTGAGAGTTTGTAGTATTTTTATATAATTAAGCGTAAAACAAAATGTCCACTTGTAATTTGAATCATCTTGGCTATATCTGAATAGTTACAAATTTCACCAAATTGTACTGATAATTATGTTCTTTGAATTTGAAAGTCTAGAGAATCTGTCATTAAAGTCAACAAAATCTATAGAACAATGGTCTTACAAAAATAGCAAGATATCTAAATTAGCATTTAGAATATAATTATTTAAGCGTGACAATCATAAATAATCATTACCTATAAATGATGAAGACAGAAAATGAAAAGAAAACAACATCGAAAGAACAAGAAAACAAGTTTGATTGTTAACAAAATTTCAAGAGGAGAGGTTTAAGGTTTAGAGTTTGATCCCATCTCCCGCATTATGGAGAAGTAGCTTATTCTCCGTCCTTTTTTTTCTTCATCACAAGTTTAGTTGTTTTTGGGATAATAAGATTTTTGTATGTTTACTTTTGAAAAAAAAAGTGTTCATTAGAGTGATGCAAGAATAAAAAAGATTTTGCAGTTTTTCAGTGTATATAAAAATATATATCTTATCATGTTCATGTACAAGAAAATTCTAATTTTATGCTAATTGTGGATAGATACCCTGTACAATCGGCCAGTTGCAGATGGACATCCTTAGTCCTGTTGCAGACAACGCCGAGTGTCAACTTTTGAACTCTTTTATCCTCAGATCAAGCAAAAATTGTTTTTTTTTTGACAAATAAAGCTCTTGAGGGTAAAAGAATAAAAAACGGAAAGAAAAGAAAAACACTCAGGGCATCTATCTGGACCAATCTATACGCAATCGAGATAATACAGGGGTCTAATTGCAATTAACCCTATATAAAACTACTTTGTAATGAAAGGGGGTAAAAGAGAAGGAAAAACATCCAAGGACATAAATAGCACAGGAACAAGTCACAGATTGACACAAAGAGGCCTACAACCTCAAACTGGGCATAAAATACCTGCTCCATCAAACTGTAAATCCTTACAATAATCCATACTCAACCCAAAAGTTTGATCCTAAAACATAAAACAAGCAGCCACAAAACTAAGCTCACATAAATAAAAACTACCACGAACATTCAAACATCATAACCTAACAAATATAAAACACACCTACTCATCATTCACCTCAACTCTCCTCAGCATAAGCAGGCTCAGCAATAGCCTGCTCAGCCTCCTGCACTTCCTTCTCAGTCTTCCTCCCTTTCTTAGACTTATAGTAAACACTCATAAAAGTCCCAACAGCTCCATACTTCTTCCTGCACTGCTCATAGAGACCACCATCAAACATCCTCCAGAAATTCCTCTCGTTGAGCTCAGAGACGGCGTATTGTGGTTGGAAACTGTGGTTCCTGATCAGCCAGTCTTCAAGGCGACGGACGGCCTCGACTCCGTCAAATTCCTCACCTCGGAGAACGGGACCGGGAGCGTAGTAGACGCCGATGTCGGTGTACATTTGGGCGTAGCTCGTGTCGCCTTGCCTTTGATGGTGCTCAAACCAGGTTCGGGTAAATCATTGTTCGATGGGGAGCTTGAAGATACGGTGCGGCAGAGCCAGATAGGATATACCTGAAGCAGAAGAGGAAGTATCAGTATCAATACAAGCAAATAAAAGCAGAAGAGGAAGTATCAGTATCAATACAAGCAAATAAAATCTTCCTTTCAATATAGAGAACTACACGTACAATAAATCGAGTGATAACGATGAGAATGTCACAACGGACTTGTGGATTTAGACTAAGAGCTGAGATATGAGCTGGGACAAAATTGAAAGTTAGATGTTACTCCAATTGAGCATAAAATGAGAGAGAATCAACTCAGAAGGTTTGGTTAATGTACATCCGAGACCACTAACTGCACCAGGGTTAGGAGAAGTGATAGGATTACAGTTAATGGACAAGGAGGGCTAGATGTATGCCAAAGAGAACTTGCTAGGAAGCAATTAATAAGGATATGATAATAGTTAATGGAGGAGATAGCCTTAACAGAATGGAACGGAAGAATCTGATTCATGTAGACCCAAAATAAAGTAAAAAGAACTACATAGGTTTTTAACTACCTGAAAGTTCTCAAATAAGATGTTTTAGGACTGAGTTAGACACAGTCACTGATCACCTTGCAGGGTGCACTTTGCAATAAATTCAGACCCATTTATGTAACCGCATAATGGTAAACGTAATTAAACATAAGTTTGGAGAGGGCCAACTATTTGAGGCAGAATGAAAAAAAAAGTTAGCAAGTAGTAGCACTGTAAAACCTGCAAAATTTGCCAAATGCCTAAAAATAAATAATAGAAAACACAATTGCTTTTCTGTCAGGGGTACTCTAGGCATAGTTTGAAAGTATTCATGCAAGTTGTCCTCATCTTAACAGGACGAGCTTTGGCGTTATTACCCCAACTTAAGAGTGGCATCCCCCTTAATGTGACCTTCAGTCTGACCCTAAAGCACTTCCTCTCAAGAATGCCTAACCTCGATAACATCTAAACTACTTAACTTTTCAAGCCAAAGGCCTGAAAATCACATCTCATATGATGTTGGCAAAATATAAGCCAAACATTCATATTTTATTTTTCTCACAAGGACAATGACAAAAAGGTTGCAAGAATAGAAAACTCTAATGAAGGGAAACACTGAAGTAGAGAACAATCTAGCTATCACTCAAATATGGGAAAGAAAAGTACCTCCATTTCACGGTGAACAAACTCGAGTGCCTCACCAACTTTATATAGAGGAACCAAGAGATCCTGGATCACATGCCTATCATGATAATAATTCCTGATAGCTTCACCCTGGGTAGCTTTAAGCAATGAAACCTTGTGGCATCAGCCATCCAAAGCACCACCTAAACCACCACTGGTCTCCAAATGGCAATATCAGCTTCCTCCCAATATAAGCACCTGGTGTGCCTGTGATAGTACTCTCTCGTGGGAATGTATTCAACAAACTCACCCCTTGTTAGAGCTTTTGTGCATGCTGATAAAACCAAGGTGTAAACCACCACCCAACACTATTGATAACATTCCCCTTTTGCTTTGCTTCTTCTTTAGATGCATACCTACCCGCCATCATAACACCTTCATTTGGGTTATATATCATTCCTTCAACAAAATCTGGCACTTTCGCCGATCCCCATCTCTGGGTGCAAAAGAATCATGTAAGCTTGTGCAAGATCCTTGAGATTCCCTCTTGCTGGTATATAAGTTAGCTTCATGTACTCCTTAACAGGTATGAGCTTTATCTCTGCAGAAACTAGAAATCCAATTGTTTTTTTGACAAATAAAGCTCTTGAGGGTAAAAGAATAAAAACGGAAAGAAAAGAAAAACACTCAGGGCATCTATCTGGACCAATCTATACGCAATCGAGATAATACAGGGGTCTAATTGCAATTAACCCTATATAAAACTACTTTGTAATGAAAGGGGGGTAAAAGAGAAGGAAAAAAAAAACATCCAAGGACATAAATAGCACAGGAACAAGTCACAGATTGACACAAAGAGGCCTACAACCTCAAACTGGGCATAAAATACCTGCTCCATCAAACTGTAAATCCTTACAATAATCCATACTCAACCCAAAAGTTTGATCCTAAAACATAAAACAAGCAGCCACAAAACTAAGCTCACATAAATAAAAACTACCACGAACATTCAAACATCATAACCTAACAAATATAAAACACACCTACTCATCATTCACCTCAACTCTCCTCAGCATAAGCAGGCTCAGCAATAGCCTGCTCAGCCTCCTGCACTTCCTTCTCAGTCTTCCTCCCTTTCTTAGACTTATAGTAAACACTCATAAAAGTCCCAACAGCTCCATACTTCTTCCTGCACTGCTCATAGAGACCACCATCAAACATCCTCCAGAAATTCCTCTCGTTGAGCTCAGAGACGGCGTATTGTGGTTGGAAACTGTGGTTCCTGATCAGCCAGTCTTCAAGGCGACGGACGGCCTCGACTCCGTCAAATTCCTCACCTCGGAGAACGGGACCGGGAGCGTAGTAGACGCCGATGTCGGTGTACATTTGGGCGTAGCTCGTGTCGCCTTGCCTTTGATGGTGCTCGAAACCAGGTTCCGGGTAAATCATTGTTCGGATGGGGAGCTTGAAGATACGGTGCGGGCAGAGCCAGATAGGATATACCTGAAGCAGAAGAGGAAGTATCAGTATCAATACAAGCAAATAAAAGCAGAAGAGGAAGTATCAGTATCAATACAAGCAAATAAAATCTTCCTTTCAATATAGAGAACTACACGTACAATAAATCGAGTGATAACGATGAGAATGTCACAACGGACTTGTGGATTTAGACTAAGAGCTGAGATATGAGCTGGGACAAAATTGAAAGTTAGATGTTACTCCAATTGAGCATAAAATGAGAGAGAATCAACTCAGAAGGTTTGGTTAATGTACATCCGAGACCACTAACTGCACCAGGGTTAGGAGAAGTGATAGGATTACACTTAATGGACAAGGAGGGCTAGATGTATGCCAAAGAGAACTTGCTAGGAAGCAATTAATAAGGATATGATAATAGTTAATGGAGGAGATAGCCTTAACAGAATGGAACGGAAGAATCTGATTCATGTAGACCCAAAATAAAGTAAAAAGAACTACATAGGTTTTTAACTACCTGAAAGTTCTCAAATAAGATGTTTTAGGACTGAGTTAGACACAGTCACTGATCACCTTGCAGGGTGCACTTTGCAATAAATTCAGACCCATTTATGTAACCGCATAATGGTAAACGTAATTAAACATAAGTTTGGAGAGGGCCAACTATTTGAGGCAGAATGAAAAAAAAAGTTAGCAAGTAGTAGCACTGTAAAACCTGCAAAATTTGCCAAATGCCTAAAAATAAATAATAGAAAACACAATTGCTTTTCTGTCAGGGGTACTCTAGGCATAGTTTGAAAGTATTCATGCAAGTTGTCCTCATCTTAACAGGACGAGCTTTGGCGTTATTACCCCAACTTAAGAGTGGCATCCCCCTTAATGTGACCTTCAGTCTGACCCTAAAGCACTTCCTTTCAAGAATGCCTAACCTCGATAACATCTAAACTACTTAACTTTTCAAGCCAAAGGCCTGAAAATCACATCTCATATGATGTTGGCAAAAATATAAGCCAAACATTCATATTTTATTTTTCTCACAAGGACAATGACAAAAAGGTTGCAAGAATAGAAAACTCTAATGAAGGGAAACACTGAAGTAGAGAACAATCTAGCTATCACTCAAATATGGGAAAGAAAAGTACCTCCATTTCACGGTGAACAAACTCGAGTGCCTCACCAACTTTATATAGAGGAACCAAGAGATCCTGGATCACATGCCTATCATGATAATAATTCCTGATAGCTTCACCCTGGGTAGCTTTAAGCAATGAAACCTTCGGTGGCATCAGCCATCCAAAGCACCACCTAAACCACCACTGGTCTCCAAATGGCAATATCAGCTTCCCCTCCCAATATAAGCACCTGGTGTGCCTGTGATAGTACTCTCTCGTGGGAATGTATTCAACAAACTCACCCCTTGTTAGAGCTTTTTGTGCATGCTGATAAAACCAAGGTGTAAACCACCACCCAACACTATTGATAACATTCCCCTTTTGCTTTGCTTCTTCTTTAGATGCATACCTACCCGTCATCATAACACCTTCATTTGGGTTATATATCATTCCTTCAACAAAATCTGGCACTTTCGCCGGATCCCCATCTCTGGGTGCAAAAGAATCGGCGTAAGCTTGTGCAAGATCCTTGAGATTCCCTCTTGCTGGTATATAAGTTAGCTTCATGTACTCCTTAACAGGTATGAGCTTTATCTCTGCAGAAACTAGAAATCCAATTGTTCCTTGAGACCATGGAACGGCATAAAAGAGGTCTGAATACTCATTATCCTTAGTCGCTCTAACAACACGTCCATCTGCTAGTACAAGTTCAAGGGCAACAACTGTGTCTGAGAAAAGGCCATATATATGTGAGCTTCCTTCAATGCCGTAGCCGTTAATGAGACCACCAACTGTGAGATCATCCAGCTCTGCAACCACAGCAAGTGCAAGGTTCATAGGAACTGTAGCCCTAGTAATTTGGCCCATATTAACAAGAGGCTCAACCTTTGCAACCATTCTCTCTTTGTCAATCTCAAGGATGTGTCTAAATGCTGAGAGATCGACCTCGAAATGCCTAGCACGTTTATAATCAACATTGCGCATACCAACGGCAATGTATGGTTTCCTGGCTGTGCACACGAGGCCATCTTTCTTTGGATTTCTTTGTTTGAGACGATTCACGACTTTTTTCACATTCTCGTCATGTTCCTTTTGTCGTGTCTTTTCTGACTTCATTGCAGATTTCACATCACCCAAGTATATGAGGAAGTAGATTGTGAAAGAGACGGGTAGGACAACAAAGATAACGAGTATCCATCGGAACTTGACAAGGTAGTCCACAATGTCTTTCTTCCTTTTGGGACGAAGAGGCGTTTGCAGATCTGACATGGTTGTAACTTAAATTCTGAAACAAAGAGGAAAGAAACATTATTGTAAGAGAACAGCTATAATATAAACAATAACTGATTTCATCTTCGGGGAACAGATAAAAATCCTCTATGATGGAGGAAGCTAAATATGATGCATGAGTACAAACATTTTAGCTGCTGGGCTAATATACAATGTATCAGACATTTTCTCAGACAAGAATTTTTTAAAAAAAGGCAATGACTTCAGATACAGATCATAACTGAAAAGATTTAATGCAAATGGCTGAATGAGCATAATAATTAGAACAGTCCACAAAAAGGTTATGTATAGTAATAAGCTGAAAGAATATAAGCTACATGGGTTAGCATAAAATATACTAATCACATTAAAGAAAGTTATTACCCATGCTCATCTATATGCGAACTCATACATTGCTCTAATACTTATAGGTAGATTTTATATGTAACTATAAGCTAACAAGAAATAGGTTCTGCACACCTTAGATTTATTCTGGTGTGATATGTCTCAGGGAAAAATGCAAGATAACACAATGTACCAAAACTAGTTATGCAATATCAGCTTCCCCTCCCAATATAAGCACCTGGTGTGCCTGTGATAGTACTCTCTCGTGGGAATGTATTCAACAAACTCACCCCTTGTTAGAGCTTTTTGTGCATGCTGATAAAACCAAGGTGTAAACCACCACCCAACACTATTGATAACATTCCCCTTTTGCTTTGCTTCTTCTTTAGATGCATACCTACCCGTCATCATAACACCTTCATTTGGGTTATATATCATTCCTTCAACAAAATCTGGCACTTTCGCCGGATCCCCATCTCTGGGTGCAAAAGAATCGGCGTAAGCTTGTGCAAGATCCTTGAGATTCCCTCTTGCTGGTATATAAGTTAGCTTCATGTACTCCTTAACAGGTATGAGCTTTATCTCTGCAGAAACTAGAAATCCAATTGTTCCTTGAGACCATGGAACGGCATAAAAGAGGTCTGAATACTCATTATCCTTAGTCGCTCTAACAACACGTCCATCTGCTAGTACAAGTTCAAGGGCAACAACTGTGTCTGAGAAAAGGCCATATATATGTGAGCTTCCTTCAATGCCGTAGCCGTTAATGAGACCACCAACTGTGAGATCATCCAGCTCTGCAACCACAGCAAGTGCAAGGTTCATAGGAACTGTAGCCCTAGTAATTTGGCCCATATTAACAAGAGGCTCAACCTTTGCAACCATTCTCTCTTTGTCAATCTCAAGGATGTGTCTAAATGCTGAGAGATCGACCTCGAAATGCCTAGCACGTTTATAATCAACATTGCGCATACCAACGGCAATGTATGGTTTCCTGGCTGTGCACACGAGGCCATCTTTCTTTGGATTTCTTTGTTTGAGACGATTCACGACTTTTTTCACATTCTCGTCATGTTCCTTTTGTCGTGTCTTTTCTGACTTCATTGCAGATTTCACATCACCCAAGTATATGAGGAAGTAGATTGTGAAAGAGACGGGTAGGACAACAAAGATAACGAGTATCCATCGGAACTTGACAAGGTAGTCCACAATGTCTTTCTTCCTTTTGGGACGAAGAGGCGTTTGCAGATCTGACATGGTTGTAACTTAAATTCTGAAACAAAGAGGAAAGAAACATTATTGTAAGAGAACAGCTATAATATAAACAATAACTGATTTCATCTTCGGGGAACAGATAAAAATCCTCTATGATGGAGGAAGCTAAATATGATGCATGAGTACAAACATTTTAGCTGCTGGGCTAATATACAATGTATCAGACATTTTCTCAGACAAGAATTTTTTAAAAAAGGCAATGACTTCAGATACAGATCATAACTGAAAAGATTTAATGCAAATGGCTGAATGAGCATAATAATTAGAACAGTCCACAAAAAGGTTATGTATAGTAATAAGCTGAAAGAATATAAGCTACATGGGTTAGCATAAAATATACTAATCACATTAAAGAAAGTTATTACCCATGCTCATCTATATGCGAACTCATACATTGCTCTAATACTTATAGGTAGATTTTATATGTAACTATAAGCTAACAAGAAATAGGTTCTGCACACCTTAGATTTATTCTGGTGTGATATGTCTCAGGGAAAAATGCAAGATAACACAATGTACCAAAACTAGTTATGCTAGATCAGATGAATAGGATAGACCTCCTTGAGGTACTACATCTGTAGAAGGTGGACACCAACAAGTCTATACAAATTTAACACATAAGAGTTGAATGCAGACTTGAGTTAATAACCACAATACAACTTTGTACTATCTACAGGGATGCATGTCTCTATAGCGTGCATTAGCCATTAGCTCCTAAGAGGCAGAATAACATCAATGAACTGCACAGCAACTCAAAAACAAAAAACACTCTACTTTCAGCATTTTTAAAGGGAATACACCAGAAAATACACTAGAAATAGGTGGTGCTTGGCAACTACGTAGATGGACCATCTGCTGAAGCTGCAGTCCACCAGTTTTTCACCAATGGGTGAATGAGATGGATCAGCAAACACTATGACAAATACAACATGGAAAGGAGAGTTTTCTGGAAATCATATAATTCTTGTTGCACAATCTTTGACTCACAAACTCAATTAACAAATGGTTAAGCCAGTATCCCCCCTTAAAAACGTTCGCTATATGAAAGTGTTGACCATAAACTATAACCCTCTACCCTCACCATAACTTTGGAGTTGGTGTAGTGGCAGGGGCCTTTGACGGGTACCAAAGCAATCCAAGTTCAAATCCCACCGGCCACGAATTTAGAGTGGGCTTTACAAAAATAAAAAAAATAAATAAAAAAATAAAAAAATAAAAACCATTGTGTGAGTTTAGGTTAGGTCCATAAAAAGGGAGTTCAACCAGTAGCGGTATGTTAGAGTATAAATTAAACCCTCAACCCTCCCCATAACTTCGGAGTTTTTGTGTAGTGGCAGGGACGCCTAACAAAAAGAAAAGTGATAATAAAAACCTACGTGGCTAAATTTTTTCCACATGCTGTTTGAAATGAAAATAATAAAAAGATCAGAGACTATAAAAGACATAAAACCATTATCTGGTTTTTGCAAGCTATAGGCGCCACTATATGCTGTAAAGTTAGCAGACTCATTCTCAGTTTTCTGAACTGAGGTAAAATCAATTACTTTGAGAGGAAGAAAAAAATGAGGATTAACCAGTATATACCTTAAGAATATAATACTCTTTCCTATTCTCACCCACTAGACAGTACTCTGTACAAATCCAAGGTAATTTATGAATAGAAGCAGTAGAAATATAGGTGCATAATGCTTTTATATCCAGGATTAAGGTCAAATAATGAAACTCAGTAACTTCTTAGACTGAATACAGAAATGTGCATGCAATCACTCTCCCAACAAGGAAAAAGAGGAACAAACTTAAGTTTAATTCTGATGAAAATCATGAACTTTGAATCAAATACCATGAATTGCTCCAACAAGTGTCCTATCTGAAGATCATTTACCAAGAAAGATCTATAATCATATATCTTTAACATCAAATTTACTTTGGAGGGTGAAAAAAAGGCCTGCAGGCGCCTTGAGAGCCAATAACATACTTGATTAAAGGATGAACATCATCTACATCCTCTACATTCTTTGGGTAAGAAAAGCTCACCTAGTAGTATCAAAGAATTTTGCAGATCAGACAAAACTTCTATGCTAGGAGAGAATATTAACCTTAGATGTAGATTCTCTTTGTATGAACTTAAAAGTATAAACACTAAGGATAAAAAACTTGAGTTATTTATACACATGTCCGCTACCTCAAGCTTAAAAGGTCAATAACAATTTAGTTGCCACTTGGAAGTGTGGATACTCTCCTATGGTTGTGCACTCGATGGATCTTATTCATGAAGCTAGGTACAGATGAATACTCCACTATCCCCTGAATATCTATACTCTATACAACAAGGTAAATGTTACCATGCTAGATTGCAATAAGCCCTCTAGAAGAAACAAAATAAATACAGATCTAGGACCGATCTAACATGCACTACTCTTCGTTTTTCTTATATCCATCCATGTTGTCTGTAACTAAAACGAACTTGAATAGCTTTGCTCTGTACCTTCTATTAAAGCTCCTTTCTTGCAAACCCCTATAAACCAGAATCTACTTGCAAAACTTTACATCTTCCTGTGTAACAATTCCCTTGACTTTATTTCAAAGTTACTTTTCTATATATATATATATATATATATATATATATATATATATATATATATATATATATATATATATATATATATATATTCATTTCTTTGTTTAAAAGATTAAGGTGCTTAGTTACACAAAACCCTCCAATTAGTTTGGCCACCACAACACCCAACAAAACCCCACACATGCATAACAATCTGGTTGCAAAGAAGGATGCTAGTGTCAATTGTGGACCATTGACGCTCCTTTACTTGTTCAAACGTATATACTACAACATTAGGTAAGAAATTACATTGGCATGAGAAGCATGAAACAAGCAGCTAAAATGCAGTTCTGAAACGATCTCAATACTTCAAATATGAAAAATAAATAAATAAATAAAAATAAAAAAAAAAAATTCCGACAAGTACCTAATTCACCATTATGAAGCAAATTTTAAATATTTAATTAGGACAAAATAATAGTAAACAGCTAAAAAGCAGATTAAGAAACTACTCAACAAACTTCAAACAGACTAATAATGTCAGAAAAATTCTCAAAATGATCATAAAAGAAATCTTAATCTACACAGTAGCAGATCTGTAATAGGCTATTTACATTTAAGCTCAAAAGCCCATCAAAAGCCAAATCAAGTACTTAAAAAGGAAGAACAAACATCAAACAAACTAATAATTTAACAAAATTTCTCCAAAAATATAAAAGAACACATCTTTAAAACTAAACGCCCCCAAAATTTTCAGCTCAACGGACTTTCACTTCGAAAATTATACTCACCCACCACAAAAAGGAGCTCACCTCCAATCGGATCAAGCAAAAGAAACTAACTTTTGATTTCAATATAAACTATCATACAAAATCACGTGAGCTAGGGTTTCGAAAAACAAAGAAAAGCTCCTCGTTTTCTCAAATTCTTGATCAGACAAAACTTCTATGCTAGGAGAGAATATTAACCTTAGATGTAGATTCTCTTTGTATGAACTTAAAAGTATAAACACTAAGGATAAAAACTTGAGTTATTTATACACATGTCCGCTACCTCAAGCTTAAAAGGTCAATAACAATTTAGTTGCCACTTGGAAGTGTGGATACTCTCCTATGGTTGTGCACTCGATGGATCTTATTCATGAAGCTAGGTACAGATGAATACTCCACTATCCCCTGAATATCTATACTCTATACAACAAGGTAAATGTTACCATGCTAGATTGCAATAAGCCCTCTAGAAGAAACAAAAATAAATACAGATCTAGGACCGATCTAACATGCACTACTCTTCGTTTTTCTTATATCCATCCATGTTGTCTGTAACTAAAAACGAACTTGAATAGCTTTGCTCTGTACCTTCTATTAAAGCTCCTTTCTTGCAAACCCCTATAAACCAGAATCTACTTGCAAAACTTTACATCTTCCTGTGTAACAATTCCCTTGACTTTATTTCAAAGTTACTTTTCTATATATATATATATATATATATATATATATATATATATATATATATATATATATATATATATATATATATATATATATATATATTCATTTCTTTGTTTAAAAGATTAAGGTGCTTAGTTACACAAAACCCTCCAATTAGTTTGGCCACCACAACACCCAACAAAACCCCACACATGCATAACAATCTGGTTGCAAAGAAGGATGCTAGTGTCAATTGTGGACCATTGACGCTCCTTTACTTGTTCAAACGTATATACTACAACATTAGGTAAGAAATTACATTGGCATGAGAAGCATGAAACAAGCAGCTAAAATGCAGTTCTGAAACGATCTCAATACTTCAAATATGAAAATAAATAAATAAATAAAAATTAAAAAAAAAATCCGACAAGTACCTAATTCACCATTATGAAGCAAATTTTAAATATTTAATTAGGACAAAATAATAGTAAACAGCTAAAAAGCAGATTAAGAAACTACTCAACAAACTTCAAACAGACTAATAATGTCAGAAAAATTCTCAAAATGATCATAAAAGAAATCTTAATCTACACAGTAGCAGATCTGTAATAGGCTATTTACATTTAAGCTCAAAAGCCCATCAAAAGCCAAATCAAGTACTTAAAAGGAAGAACAAACATCAAACAAACTAATAATTTAACAAAATTTCTCCAAAAATATAAAAGAACACATCTTTAAAACTAAACGCCCCCAAAATTTTCAGCTCAACGGACTTTCACTTCGAAAATTATACTCACCCACCACAAAAAGGAGCTCACCTCCAATCGGATCAAGCAAAAGAAACTAACTTTTGATTTCAATATAAACTATCATACAAAATCACGTGAGCTAGGGTTTCGAAAAACAAAGAAAAGCTCCTCGTTTTCTCAAATTCTTGATCGGACAAAACTACTGAAAATTGCAGTGACACTTGACATTGAACGTATCAAAAATATAAAAGATTCAAACTTTGAAATTTGTGAAGCGTTGATTTATTACCTCCAACGGGAAAATTAAATTGAGGGAGATTCACTCCCCCTCTCTCTTTCCCTCTCACTAGAGTCCACGGTCACTTGACACTAGAAAGAGCGAGAGCTTTATAAGGGCATTATGCGTTTTTTAGTGGTAAATGGTTAAAACCCCCTTAAATTTAGATTGATTTACATAAAACGAATAAAAAATTAGATATTTTTTAATATTAGTACCTTAAGTATTAAATGTCTAGAAGTTAGTCTCTCAAATCACTGACACTGGTTTTAGGCCCTCCACAATTTTATATTTTGTTTATAAGTAGGCCCTTAAAAACTAAAATTCCTATTAAGTCCCCAATTTATTATGCTTCTTTCAAATAATAATATACTCTCCAAATAAGAGTAGTCATAACACGATATAAGAATTGGAGACTCTAATAGTAATTTACTAATTTGAGGGACTCATTTCAAATTATTAAAGACTTAAAGATCAAAAATCCTAAAAATAAAGAAAAGTTTCCTAAATTTTGGGGAGTTTCGGTGAAATTTTAATTAACCAAAGTTAAAGAGAGCTTGTGAAACTTTACAACACTTGAAAGAAGAAATGGTGAACTATTCCTAAACGACTGAAAAAACTCCACGTGTACAAAAATGTCACATGACAAATACCCAAATAAAAAATGTCATGTATCCCTTTATCCTATTAGAAAATATTATGAGCAATTCTATCTTCACCAATCCTTGTCAAATTAAAACTATTCTTATCCATAATTAGAAAATTATAATAATCAAATACTTGTTAATCCTAAATTACAACCATCCATATTTATAAAAAAATCTAATAAGCATTTTTAATTCTCTTTTCCTTCAATTTCTTCCACTATTTTCCTTTTCTTATATATTAAATTAATATTGCATATAAAAAATTTCTCACACAGTCTTCCATAGTTTTTAAAGGGTAAATTTCACAAAACCTCTAGTAACTTAGGACTAAACCCCAAAATTTTGTAACTCTGATTAAACCCCACAACAAATTTGGGAGTTTTAGAAAAGCCCCAAAATGTTATGATTTTTTCACTTAATCTTCATAATAGCATTATCTCATACTTTTACATCGACAAAACTTAACCCTCAAGTCCGATAATTTCCTCTCAAATCATTCCTATTTATAAGTTAGCCTATAAATTTCAAACATCCTGAAAAATCAGGAGATTACAACACAAATCCCTCAAAAATAAATGTTATAGCCATCTAAAAATTGTAAAAAATTCCCTTGAAAAATCTATAAATTATAAATTATAAATGACCCATTAAAAATTTAAAAATTACAAATAACTTCTTTAAAAGCAAAAATTAAAATTATGAAAATTATTAAAGAAACCCATAAAAATAAAAATCAAGCAGCACTCTAAAATTTTTGAAATTGCAAACACCCCTCAAAAATCTAAAATTGCAAAGATCCTTAAATTAAAAGAGTTTTAAAAACTCTGAAATTTTACTAAAATATCCCAAAAGATTCAAAATTACAAAAATAAAAATTTGAAATTTGAAATAACCCCATTTAAAATCCGAAATGAAAAATAACGCCTTAAAAATCTAATAATCATAAACAACCCTTTGAAAAAATTTGAAAACTATAAAATATAAAACTAGTTGGGGTTTTTCTCGCCAAAATTTATTGAGAGTATTTTAATGATTTGACTAGACATGAACTAATGATGTTAATTTCAAGAGTTTTCTGTCAAAAATCATCGGATTTTAGTGATAAGTTTCAAAATTATTGAGGTTTTTAATTCAAAATATCTAAATTTACTATGGGTTTAATGAAATTTAAACATATTTTGATTTTGGGATTTTCTCGGTGTCTACCTTTCAAATTGTATAATATCTCTAAATAAATCATCCAAACACTTTACCCAAACGTTTTTATAAGGCAACTTTTATTAACCTTCAGATTTGAAATAATGGTTAATTTTAGAAAATCCCTCAACTATAGGGCAAAACCCTTCAACTATTTTAATTCTAGAAAACCCCTCAATTATGTAGCCCTTGTAGATAACCCCTCAACTTTCAAAATATGATTTATCCCCCTCAACTTTTCTCACTTAATGTCCTAAACTAATATAATTAAAATCTAAAGGATTAAATGATTTAAAATGACCATGCTACACCTAAGACATTAATTTTTTTTACCATAATGTTCTTTTTTAACTTTTTGGTTAAATAATTCTCATTTTATTGCCCCTTTTCTTATTCCTCCATCTTCATTACTAGGTTCACGTGCAAATCTAATTTTTCTTTTTCTTTTGAAACACTAAACTTTTTTCATTTTCTCGATTATCCATACTTGTAATGTCCAAACAATTAAAACTTTTAAATTTTTGAAGACTAGTTTCCTCATCAAAACATGTCAAACCGAAGTTTAATATTTTGATTGGGTTGGGTTTTTAAACTCGCATAATTTTTTTTTCAAACAAGGATATTTTAGTCATTGCATAATTCAAATTAATAATATTAGAGGGGTTATTTGAAAAAAGTAGAAAGATAAAGGGGGTTTTGTGAGACACCACATAGTTAAGGGTGGTTTAGTTATATTTTAAAAGTTGAGGGGGTTATCTGTAACACCCTCAAATTTGAGGGGGTATGCTAAAGATAAAATAGCTGAGGGAGGTTTCGTGAGAAATGCCCTTGAGAAGGGGTTTTTTAAAATTAACCCTTGAAATAATTACATGACATGACGCTTGAATCTGGATCCGGGCGCGAGATCCGAGATTATTTTTCACGCCCACATGACAAACTAATGCACCCACATTGAGTCGTTGCATCGTGACAGGTAGTTGATTGATCGGACGATGAGCATGGAGGGATAGCCGTTGGGATTCTGGCTGTTCCCTACCACGTGAGGGCGATTTGGCGTGACACGAAGATGCCTTGTACTTTAGTATGATTTGTGTTGCTTTTTGCATAGGACTTCAATATTTGGCCACCCCCTTCGTAGGGGAAGCATATGCAGGGTCCTCAATATATAAAATCTTCTAAGATCACTTTTTAATTTGATTATTACATTGAATTTTTTATTGATTGATATTGTAATTAGTACACTAATTTAAAGTGGATAGTTGGATATGCATCACTTTTTCTCTCTTTATACGACTTTTGTATCAAAGTTTTCTCTTTGATTGTTAGATACGTGTCACTTTTTTTTGGCGGAAGGTGTTGAGTACAAAAAATATATGATAAGTTAATTTAAAATGCCCCCAAAGAAAACTTCGTGACTCAGCTCTCCAACTTTCACGTGAGCAATTTCACGGCTCACTCATTCCACCCTTTTTAATCAGACGCCATCCTTCATGGAGAGAGATAAAACCCAAAATCTCCTTATCTTGAATTAACATGAAGTTGAATAGAATTAACATGAAGTGGAATAGAATTAACATGAAGTGGAATAGAATTAACATGAAGTTGAATAGAATTAACATGAAGTGGAATAGAATTAACATGAAGTGAGATTGAATTAACATGAAGTTGAATAGAATTAACATGAAGTGAGATTGAATTAACATGAAGTTGAATAGAATTAACATGAAGTTGAATAGAATTAACATGAAGTTGAATAGAATTAACATGAAGTTGAATAGAATTAACATGAAGTTGAATAGAATTAACATGAAGTTGAATAGAATTAACATGAAGTGAGATTGAATTAACATGAAGTTGAATAGAATTAACATGAAGTTGAATAGAATTAACATGAAGTTGAATAGAATTAACATGAAGTTGAATAGAATTAACATGAAGTTGAATAGAATTAACATGAAGTGGAATAGAATTAACATGAAGTGAGATTGAATTAACATGAAGTGAGATTGAATTAACATGAAGTTGAATAGAATTAACATGAAGTGAGATTGAATTAACATGAAGTTGAATAGAATTAACATGAAGTGAGATTGAATTAACATGAAGTGAGATTGAATTAACATGAAGTTGAATAGAATTAACATGAAGTTGAATAGAATTAACATGAAGTGAGATTGAATTAACATGAAGTTGAATAGAATTAACATGAAGTGGAATAGAATTAACATGAAGTGAGATTGAATTAACATGAAGTGGAATAGAATTAACATGAAGTGGAATAGAATTAACATGAAGTGAGATTGAATTAACATGAAGTTGAATAGAATTAACATGAAGTGAGATTGAATTAACATGAAGTGGAATAGAATTAACATGAAGTTGAATAGAATTAACATGAAGTGAGATTGAATTAACATGAAGTGAGATTGAATTAACATGAAGTTGAATAGAATTAACATGAAGTTGAATAGAATTAACATGAAGTTGAATAGAATTAACATGAAGTGAGATTGAATTAACATGAAGTGAGATTGAATTAACATGAAGTGAGATTGAATTAACATGAAGTGAGATTGAATTAACATGAAGTGAGATTGAATTAACATGAAGTTGAATAGAATTAACATGAAGTTGAATAGAATTAACATGAAGTGAGATTGAATTAACATGAAGTGGAATAGAATTAACATGAAGTTGAATAGAATTAACATGAAGTTGAATAGAATTAACATGAAGTGAGATTGAATTAACATGAAGTTGAATAGAATTAACATGAAGTGAGATTGAATTAACATGAAGTTGAATAGAATTAACATGAAGTTGAATAGAATTAACATGAAGTGGAATAGAATTAACATGAAGTTGAATAGAATTAACATGAAGTGAGATTGAATTAACATGAAGTTGAATAGAATTAACATGAAGTGAGATTGAATTAACATGAAGTGAGATTGAATTAACATGAAGTGAGATTGAATTAACATGAAGTGGAATAGAATTAACATGAAGTTGAATAGAATTAACATGAAGTTGAATAGAATTAACATGAAGTGAGATTGAATTAACATGAAGTTGAATAGAATTAACATGAAGTGAGATTGAATTAACATGAAGTGAGATTGAATTAACATGAAGTGAGATTGAATTAACATGAAGTGGAATAGAATTAACATGAAGTTGAATAGAATTAACATGAAGTTGAATAGAATTAACATGAAGTTGAATAGAATTAACATGAAGTGAGATTGAATTAACATGAAGTTGAATAGAATTAACATGAAGTTGAATAGAATTAACATGAAGTTGAATAGAATTAACATGAAGTGAGATTGAATTAACATGAAGTTGAATAGAATTAACATGAAGTGAGATTGAATTAACATGAAGTTGAATAGAATTAACATGAAGTGAGATTGAATTAACATGAAGTTGAATAGAATTAACATGAAGTTGAATAGAATTAACATGAAGTGAGATTGAATTAACATGAAGTGAGATTGAATTAACATGAAGTGAGATTGAATTAACATGAAGTGAGATTGAATTAACATGAAGTGAGATTGAATTAACATGAAGTGAGATTGAATTAACATGAAGTGGAATAGAATTAACATGAAGTTGAATAGAATTAACATGAAGTTGAATAGAATTAACATGAAGTGAGATTGAATTAACATGAAGTGAGATTGAATTAACATGAAGTGAGATTGAATTAACATGAAGTTGAATAGAATTAACATGAAGTTGAATAGAATTAACATGAAGTGAGATTGAATTAACATGAAGTTGAATAGAATTAACATGAAGTTGAATAGAATTAACATGAAGTGGAATAGAATTAACATGAAGTGGAATAGAATTAACATGAAGTTGAATAGAATTAACATGAAGTTGAATAGAATTAACATGAAGTGGAATAGAATTAACATGAAGTGAGATTGAATTAACATGAAGTGGAATAGAATTAACATGAAGTTGAATAGAATTAACATGAAGTGAGATTGAATTAACATGAAGTTGAATAGAATTAACATGAAGTTGAATAGAATTAACATGAAGTGAGATAGAATTAACATGAAGTTGAATAGAATTAACATGAAGTGAGATTGAATTAACATGAAGTGAGATTGAATTAACATGAAGTTGAATAGAATTAACATGTAGTGAAACTAACATGAACCTCAAGATTCTTGTTAAATTCAATTTGATTCATGTTAAGTCTCATTCGACTTGTTTTAGACTTAACATGCAAGAATATGGAGGAGATAAGGGCATTTTGGCGTTTTAATTGAATTAAATTAGACTTAACATGAAACATGTTAAGTCTATTTCAACTTATTTTAAGTCTAATTTCATGTTAAATTCAATTTAATTCATGTTAAGTCTATTTCAACTTATTTTAAGTCTAATTTCATGTTAAATTCAATTTATTTCATGTTAAGTCTATTTCAACTTATTTTAAGTCTAATTTCATGTTAAATTCAATTTAATTCATGTTAAGTCTATTTCAACTTATTTTAAGTCTAATTTCATGTTAAATTCAATTTGATTCATGTTAAGTCTAATTAATTCAATTAAAAATAAAAAATAAGTTGAAAATAGACTTAACATGAATCTATTTTCAACTTATTTTAAGTCTAATTTCATGTTAAATTCAATTTATTTCATGTTAAGTCTATTTCAACTTATTTTAAGTCTAATTTCATGTTAAATTCAATTTAATTCATGTTAAGTCTAATTAATTCAATTAAAAATAAAAAATAAGTTGAAAATAGATTCATGTTAAGTCTATTTCAACTTATTTTAAGTCTAATTTCATGTTAAATTCAATTTATTTCATGTTAAGTCTATTTCAACTTATTTTAAGTCTAATTTCATGTTAAATTCAATTTATTTCATGTTAAGTCTAATTAATTCAATTAAAAGCGTAAAATGCCCTTATCTCCTCCATATTCTTGCATGTTAAGTCTAAAACAAGTCGAATGAGTCTTAACATGAACCATGTTAAGTCTATTTCAACTTATTTTAAGTCTAATTTCATGTTAAATTCAATTTATTTCATGTTAAGTCTATTTCAACTTATTTTAAGTCTAATTTCATGTTAAATTCAATTTGATTCATGTTAAGTCTATTTCAACTTATTTTAAGTCTAATTTCATGTTAAATTCAATTTAATTCATGTTAAGTCTAATTAATTCAATTAAAAGCGTAAAATGCCCTTATCTCCTCCATATTCTTGCATGTTAAGTCTAAAACAAGTCGAATGAGTCTTAACATGAACCATGTTAAGTCTATTTCAACTTATTTTAAGTCTAATTTCATGTTAAATTCAATTTAATTCATGTTAAGTCTAATTAATTCAATTAAAAGCGTAAAATGCCCTTATCTCCTCCATATTCTTGCATGTTAAGTCTAAAACAAGTCGAATGAGTCTTAACATGAACCATGTTAAGTCTATTTCAACTTATTTTAAGTCTAATTTCATGTTAAATTCAATTTGATTCATGTTAAGTCTCATTCGACTTGTTTTAGACTTAACATGCAAGAATAGAATTAACATGAAGTGGAATAGAATTAACATGAAGTGAGATTGAATTAACATGAAGTGGAATAGAATTAACATGTAGTGAAACTAACATGAACCTCGATATTCTTGTTAAATTCAATTTGATTCATGTTAAGTCTCATTCGACTTGTTTTAGACTTAACATGCAAGAATAGAATTAACATGAAGTTGAATAGAATTAACATGAAGTGGAATAGAATTAACATGAAGTGGAATAGAATTAACATGCGATAAAATAGAATTAACATGCGATAAAATAGAATTAACATGAAGTGGAATAGAATTAACATGAAGTGGAATAGAATTAACATGCAACAGAATAGAATTAACATGAAGTTGAATAGAATTAACATGCAACCGAATAGAATTAACATGAAGTGAGATTGAATTAACATGAAGTTGAATAGAATTAACATGCGATAAAATAGAATTAACATGTAGTGAAACTAACATGAACCTCAAGATTCTTGTTAAATTCAATTTATTTCATGTTAAGTCTAATTTAATTCAATTAAAAGCGTAAAATGCCCTTATCTCCTCCATATTCTTGCATGTTAAGTCTAAAACAAGTCGAATGAGTCTTAACATGAACCATGTTAAGTCTATTTCAACTTATTTTAAGTCTAATTTCATGTTAAATTCAATTTATTTCATGTTAAGTCTAATTTAATTCAATTAAAAATAAAAATAAAAAATAAGTTGAAAATAGACTTAACATGAAACATGTTAAGTCTATTTCAACTTATTTTAAGTCTAATTTCATGTTAAATTCAATTTAATTCATGTTAAGTCTAATTTAATTCAATTAAAAATAAAAATAAAAAATAAGTTGAAAATAGATTCATGTTAAGTCTCATTCGACTTGTTTTAGACTTAACATGCAAGAATATGGAGGAGATAAGGGCATTTTGGCTTTTAATTGAATTAAATTAGACTTAACATGAATCAAATTGAATTTAACAAGAATATCGAGGTTCATGTTAGTTCATCGCATGTTAATTCTATTTCACCGCATGTTAATTCTATTCCACTTCATGTTAATTCTATTTCACCGCATGTTAATTCTATTTCACCGCATGTTAATTCTATTTCATCGCATGTTAATTCTATTTTCGGCTTGAAAATAGAATTAACATGCAACAGAATAGAATTAACATGAAGTGAGATTGAATTAACATGAAGTGGAATAGAATTAACATGAAGTTGAATAGAATTAACATGTAGTGAAACTAACATGAACCTCAAGATTCTTGTTAAATTCAATTTGATTCATGTTAAGTCTAATTTAATTCAATTAAGCATAAAATGCCCTTATCTCCTCCATATTCTTGCATGTTAAGTCTAAAACAAGTCGAATGAGTCTTAACATGAATCTATTTTCAACTTATTTTTTGTTTTGTTTTTAATTGAATTAAATTAGACTTAACATGAATTAAATTCAATTTAATTCATGTTAAGTCTAATTAATTCAATTAAAAATAAAAAATAAGTTGAAAATAGACTTAACATGAAACATGTTAAGTCTATTTCAACTTATTTTAAGTCTAATTTCATGTTAAATTCAATTTGATTCATGTTAAGTCTATTTCAACTTATTTTAAGTCTAATTTCATGTTAAATTCAATTTAATTCATGTTAAGTCTAATTAATTCAATTAAAAATAAAAAATAAGTTGAAAATAGATTCATGTTAAGTCTCATTCGACTTGTTTTAGACTTAACATGCAAGAATATGGAGGAGATAAGGGCATTTTGGCGTTTTAATTGAATTAAATTAGACTTAACATGAATCAAATTGAATTTAACAAGAATCTGAGGTTCATGTTAGTTTCACTGCAGTTAATTCTATTTCCTTTGCATGTTAATTCTATTCCACTTCATGTTAATTCAATCTCACTTCATGTTAATTCTATTCTTGCATGTTAATTCTATTCCACTTCATGTTAATTCTATTTTCAAGTTGAATAGAATTAACATGAAGTTGAATAGAATTAACATGAAGTGAGATTGAATTAACATGAAGTGGAATAGAATTAACATGCGATAAAATAGAATTAACATGTAGTGAAACTAACATGAACCTCGATATTCTTGTTAAATTCAATTTGATTCATGTTAAGTCTAATTTAATTCAATTAAAAGCGTAAAATGCCCTTATCTCCTCCATATTCTTGCATGTTAAGTCTAAAACAAGTCGAATGAGACTTAACATGAATCTATTTTCAACTTATTTTAAGTCTAATTTCATGTTAATTCAATTTAATTCATGTTAAGTCTATTTCAACTTATTTTAAGTCTAATTTCATGTTAATTCAATTTAATTCATGTTAAGTCTAATTAATTCAATTAAAAATAAAAAATAAGTTGAAAATAGATTCATGTTAAGTCTATTCGCTTCATGTTAGTTCTATTTCCTTTGCATGTTAATTCTATTTCCTTGCATGTTAATTCTATTCAACTTCATGTTAATTCTATTAGGTTGCATGTTAATTCTATTCAACTTCATGTTAATTCTATTAGGTTGCATGTTAATTCTATTCTACTGCATGTTAATTCTATTAGGTTGCATGTTAATTCTATTCTTGCATGTTAATTCTATTAGGTTGCATGTTAATTCTATTAGGTTGCATGTTAATTCTATTAGGTTGCATGTTAATTCTATTCCACTTCATGTTAATTCAATCTCACTTCATGTTAATTCTATTTCCTTTGCATGTTAATTCTATTCTTGCATGTTAATTCTATTCCACTTCATGTTAATTCTATTCAACTTCATGTTAATTCTATTTCACCGCATGTTAATTCTATTCTTGCATGTTAATTCTATTCTTGCATGTTAATTCTATTAGGTTGCATGTTAATTCTATTCCACTTCATGTTAATTCTATTAGGTTGCATGTTAATTCTATTCAACTTCATGTTAATTCTATTCTCGCTTCATGTTAGTTCTATTTCCTTTGCGTGTTAAGTCTATTCTGCTTCATGTTAGTTCTATTTCCTTTGCGTGTTAAGTCTAATTTGGGCTCGAGCTCATTCTTACTCGTCGACCTTGTGGGACTGGGTGGTGCTAGAACTTGGTGGGAGGAGGAGGAGAGGAGAGGAGAGGAGAGGAGAGGAGAGGAGAGGAGAGGAGAGGAGAGGAGAGGAGAGGAGAGGAGAGGAGAGGAGAGGAGATGAGAGGAGGAAGAAGGAGATGGATGGAGGAGGAGAGGAGAGGAGAGGAGAGGAGAGGAGAGGAGAGGAGAGGAGAGGAGAGGAGAGGAGAGGAGAGGAGAGGAGAGGAGAGGAGAGGAGAGGAGAGGAGAGGAGAGGAGAGGAGAGGAGAGGAGAGGAGAGGAGAGGAGAGGAGAGGAGAGGAGAGGAGAGGAGAGGAGAGGAGAGGAGGAAGAAGGAGATAAGGGTATTTTAGGTTTTGTATCTTTCTCTCCATGCTTAGTTGGCATGCAATGATGACTAAAAAGGGGTGGGACACAAATTGGAACTGCTGAGAATTTGAAACATGGGGAAAGTTGGAGGGGGCTGGTCACATGAAGTTTTTGCTTTTGGGGCCTTGACACAATTTTCCCTAATCTTTTTAATTTGTCAAATACAAACATTATTAAAATTTTTAAGATATCTCTAGGAAAACGTGATGTAGAACACACTATGGATATATTCATGGAGAAACTGGACCGTCAGAAACCTAAATGCGAGCCCGGCGGAGGAAAATGACTTGTAACTGTAGGCGTTAAAAAATACTTACAAGATCCCCGAAACCAACTCGTGACGGGGAGTCGGCAAATGACAACCCATTGAATGATACGGACGTCGCACTTCTGGCGGACCTCGCCATTTGGCGAGCCTCGTGTTCACTTGGCGAAGCCTCAGTTCATTTTGGCGAACCTCGGTTCCTTGTGGCGAACCTCGCAGTACGGCGAACCTCGGTTCATTTTGGCGAACCTCGGTTCCTTGTGGCGAACCTCGCAGACGGCGAACCTCGGTTCCTGGCGGCAAACCTCGGTTCATTTTGGCGAACCTCGGTTCCTTGTGGCGAACCTCGCGATGCGGCGAACCTCGGTTCATTTTGGCGAACCTCGGTTCATTTTGGCGAACCTCGCCTTTTGGCGAACCTCGCCATTTGGCGAGCCTCGTGTTCACTTGGCGAAGCCTCAGTTCATTTTGGCGAACCTCGGTTCCTTTTGGCGAACCTCGCCTTTTGGCGAACCTCGGTTCCTTTTGGCGAACCTCGGTTCCTTTTGGCGAACCTCGCCATTGGCGAGCCTCGTGTTCACTTGGCGAAGCCCCAGTTCATTTTGGCGAACCTCGGTTCCTTGTGGCGAACCTCGCAGTACGGCGAACCTCGGTTCATTTTGGCGAACCTCGCCTTTTGGCGAACCTCGGTTCCTTTTGGCGAACCTCGCCATTTGGCGAGCCTCGTGTTCACTTGGCGAAGCCTCAGTTCATTTTGGCGAACCTCGCCATTTGGCGAGCCTCGTGTTCACTTGGCGAAGCCTCAGTTCATTTTGGCGAACCTCGGTTCCTCCTGGCGAACCTCGCCGTTTGGCCAGCCTCGGTTCCTTTTAGCGAACCTCGAACCTCGTATTCGTTTGAACCTCGTGCCGAGGCACCTCGGCCAACTTAGCCGAGGCACCTCGGCCTGGTTAGCCGAGGCACCTCGGCCACTTTGGCCGAGGCACCGACGCGGACAGCACAAGTCCCCCCCGACTTGTATAAATAGGAGGGCGGCCGAGAGCTTGGGGATTTCTCGAGATCTTTTGGAGAAAAGCGGACATTGAGAGAGCTTCGGTAGTTCTTGGAAGCGGCGGTTGGGGGCTTCTTGGAGCGGACTTTGGGCAATTGAGGAGCGGCTTGAAGAGGCTGGAACTTCGGAGATAGAGGTTGAACTTCGAGCGTTGATCAGGAGAAGAGACGAGATTCAGATCAAGAGGAATTCGTTGCGGCCGATCTACACAACGAGGTAGGGATCCATTTCGAGTCTCTGGCGGTCTAGGTCAAGTTTGGATTTACCCTCTAGGCTAAGCTTCGTCTTAGTCTCGGCTGGCGTGTGATTTCTCTAGTAGATTTCACGCTCCGTGATCACCTCCTTCGTGAGTTGATCCCGTGCGTCTTATTTCCTTCGTGAAATAAGCACTCCGTCCTTGAGATCTCGTATCTAGATCTCCACTTTCGGATCGGGATTGCGCGGCGGTCCACCGGACACAAAAGTCCGAAGCACGGCAAAGAACCCATAGCGGGGATCTCGATATAACGAGATCTCGTGTTTGTTGAGTCATGAGTCGGAAGAAGGAAAATCGATGGAGATCGGAGGAAAAGAGGATCGAATGATCGGAGGAGAGGAGGAAGAAGATGAAAGAAATGAAAGAAATGGAAGATGAAGAGAGGAGAAGGGAAAGGAAGGGAGAGATGAAGGAGGAAGAGGAGATAAGGGTATTTTAGGTTTTGTATCTTTCTCTCCATGCTTAGTTGGCATGCAATGATGACTAAAAAGGGGTGGGACACAAATTGGGGCCTTGTTGAAATTTGGCACATGGGGGAAAGTTGGAGGGGTCGGTCACATGAAGTTTTGCTTTTGGGGCCTTGACACAATTTTCCCTAATCTTTTAATTTGTCAAATACAAACATTATTAAAATTTTTAAGATATCTCTAGGAAAACGTGATGTAGAACACACTATGGATATATTCATGGAGAAAAGCGGACCGTCGAAACCTAAATGCGAGCCCTACGGAGGAAAATGACTTGTAACTCAGAAGTTAAAAATACTTACAAGATCCCGAAACCAACTTCGTGGCGGAGTCGGCAAATGACAACCCATCGAATGATACGGACGTCGCACTTCTGGCGGACCTCGCCATTTGGCGAGCCTCGTGTTCACTTGGCGAAGCCTCAGCTCATTTCGGCGAACCTCGTCTTCTGGCGAACCTCGCACTTCTGGCGAACCTCGGTTCCTTTTGGCGAACCTCGGTTCCTTTTGGCGAACCTCGCCAATTGGCGAGCCTCGTGTTCACTTGGCGAAGCCCCAGTTCATTTTGGCGAACCTCGGTTCCTTGTGGCGAACCTCGCAGTACGGCGAACCTCGGTTCATTTTGGCGAACCTCGCCTTTTGACGAACCTCGCCTTTTGGCGAACCTCGCCATTTGGCGAGCCTCGTGTTCACTTGGCGAAGCCTCAGTTCATTTTGGCGAACCTCGGTTCCTTCTGGCGAACCTCGCCGTTTGGCCAACCTCGGTTCCTTTTAGCGAACCTCGAACCTCGTATTCGTTTGGCGAGCCTCGGTTCCTTTTAGCGAACCTCGAACCTCGTATTCGTTTGAACCTCGTGCCGAGGCACCTCGGCCAACTTAGCCGAGGCACCTCGGCCTGGTTAGCCGAGGCACCTCGGCCAACTTGGCCGAGGCACCTCGGCCACTTTGGCCGAGGCACCGACGCGGACAGCACAAGTCCCCCGACTTGTATAAATAGGAGGGCGGCTGGAGAGCTTGGGGATTTCTGGAGATCTTTTTGGAGAAAAAGCGGACTTTGAGAGAGCTTCCAGGCGGATTCTTGGAGCGGCAGTTCAGGGGCTTCTTGGAGCGGACTTTGGGCAATTGAGGAGCGGCTTGAAGAGGCTGGAACTTCGGAGATAGAGGTTGAACTTCGAGCGTTGATCAGGAGAAGAGACGAGATTCAGATCACCGATCTACACAACGAGGTAGAGGATCCAGCTCGAGTCTACGCCGGTCTAGGTCAAGTTTGCGGATTTACCCTCTAGGCTAAGCTTCGTCTTAGTCTCAGAGCGAGCGTGTGATTTCTCCTAGTAGATTTCACCCGCTCCGGCGATCACCTCCTTCGTGAGTTGATCCCGTCGTCTTATTTCCTTCGTGAAATAAGCACTCCGTGATTCGCAGATCTCGTGATCTAGATCTCCACTTTCGGATCGGGATTGCTGGCGGTCCACCGGACACAAAAGTCCCGACACGGGCAAAGAACCCGCATGGCGAGGATCTCGATATAACAGAGATCTCGTGTTTGTTCATCCAGGAAAAAGTTGTAATCTTTTTTGATTTTCATTGTAAGCCTTATAAAAAGGCGATATTTTTCTTTGAATTTGTTTCAGGCGACTGAAGTTTGTAACAGTTCAAATCAATGACAATCAAACAGACTTTTACCGCGAACAGTAACAAAGAACGAGTCATATCTCCCAAACCGTACGTCAGAATTAGACGAATTATTTTATATGAATTTCCCTCTAGATTGAGAGAGAAAAGAGTTTTTGTCAGTTTTTTTTACTATTTTGGGTAATGTTTTAGGAGTCTGTTTTGATTAGGAAACAAATCCGGTTTGACTCTGTTTTGATTCGGAAACAAATTCGGTTTGACTTCAAATTTGACCGATTTATTTTTTCAATAATAGGTAGTCTTTTAATGAGAGTTATATATTTTTTATTTTTTATAAAGTTTAGAAAATAGGGGCTTCGTCGCCTGCCATCGAACTTGAGAAACAAGGCTCTGATACCAATTAACGCAACGCGTAAATAATAAACCTCAGAATCCACCAATAGTTGTTCGTTGAATCCATAAAGAACGATATTCAAATCCGTGAATAACTTCGAATCCATGAAGAGAATATAATAAAGAGGAATTTTATTGATGAAAGTTATGTCTTTAGAGCTTACAATCTTCTGCATAAATAGAAAACAAACAAGACTCCTACTAGGACCCGAACTTTACCAAAAATAGAAATAATATCCTTAAAAGACTCCCTTGATTGAGGAAATAAATCGGTCAAATTAAGAATCAAACTGGATATGTTTCCTAATCAAAATAGACTCCTAAAATATTAAAAAAACTCTAACATCTCTCAATCCAGAGGGAATTTTGTGAAACAAATGGTAGCAAACTGAACAACGATCTGTTTGATTGACTCTGTTTCGAAAAAATACGTGATTTTCGTATATAATTCGTCCAATTCCGACGTACGGTTTGGGAGATATGACCCGTTTTTCGTTGTAAGACGTTTTCCTCTGCCGGGCCCGCGTTTAGGCTTTTGATGGTCCAGTTTCTCCATGAATATATCTGTAGTGTGTTTTACATCAAAATGACCCAATTCCTCTGAACAAGGGATCTACCACTTCACTCATTTAAATGAATTAAAAGATAATCTCTTTATTTATAAAGAAAATAATATTATTTATTTATTTCCAAACCGGATGGATTCTATGCTAGTGATAGAACTTCCACTTCTATTTTCGCATTTCCAAGAACTAACCTTTTCGCTATTCGTTCCTTTTCAATTCTCAAATATCTCTTGATTTTTAACCCTCTTTGTTCAGCCCTACAATTCTATTTTTAAGTTATTGAATTGTAATTTTCATCTAAAAAACTTTTAAAACACTATGTCAATGTATTCTAATTTGTAGACGTTGTACAAGTAGGGGTGAGCAGGGTCGGTTTAGGCCCGTGACCCAGTCCATCGGGTTTAAGCACAGGCAGTCCGACCCGGCCAGCGGCCAGTGGGCGCTTTCTGATCCAAGTGCGGGATGGACCCGGTAGGCCCATGAATCACCAATATAGGCCAGCCGGGTTTAGACCTAAATTAGGTTGGGCGATTCATTGCAGTTGGCTGGCCCATACCCAACCCTATGTACAAGCGTGATTGACTATTATAGATGGAGTTTTTCTTTCTTGAAATTCTTGAAAAACATAATATAGATGAAAAATGTGTCTTGTAGTCTATAGATAAAAGGCCTTTTGGGATCATTTTTTTCTTTAAAGACAATCCTTAAATAGGAATGGGAACCATGCAATGGATGAACATTGCAAATGAAAAGAGAGGAAAAGTATCTTCAAATTTGGACTATTCTCACACTATATACTTTATAGACCCTCCCCGTTCCTGACAAACGACAGAATCGACCACCAACTACGCAAAATCACCTTGAGATCTGTTTTATTTTCATTATTTAATCTTAATTTATGTAATTATCTTATTCCAAAACTTCTAAGTTGACTACCATCGTATATATAAGAGCTATGCGAGAAGGGAAATTGATCTGCAGGAGGGCTTCAGATTAAAAAACATCATGTGTCGTTTTCTTCGGCCCATATGCCAGCTTGGTCTTATGATTCCACATGGACATTGGGGTGGTTGCGCAAATTATGATATTTTTATTTTCTCATGTAACATCAATTTTCTAAAAATTCAAAATGACAGGTATTTAAAGTTGGAATGTTGTGGCTGGATTTGAGGAACATGTGACAAGATTTTCGTTTCACATGCACAAAAATAAGAGGAGTGTTATGAACCTATTTATGGATGTTCATAAACTCATGAAATTTTTTGATCGCGATAAACTCATGAATTTACTTCTTCCTATTTGACTTTTAGAGTTATTTCTAAAGTCATATATATATATATAGACACACACACACACAAGTACACAACACACACACACGTGCTGTACAAAGATAAACATCACACAGAAAATATCGCAAATGCAAATATATACGTAGTTCAGACTTCCAAGGAATACCTGGTTGCCTAAGGCCCATTTATTTTTTGCTAAAAAAGTAAATATTTATAATTAAACTCAGGTCGAGCGGGGCCGGGTTGGGCTAGGCCGGGTCATCGGTGGGCCGGGCCTATGGTGGGTCGGGCCTGCTTCTTTGGCTCCGTGTCTGGATCAAAACCCAGCCCGGCCCATGAACCATCACCAATATAGGCCAGGCTGGGTTTAGACCTAAATTATTAGCTCGCCTACTCGCTCAACTGGCCCATACCCAACCCTATGTACAAGCGTGATTGACTATTATAGATGGAGTTTTTCTTTCTTGAAATTCTTGAAAAACATAATATAGATGAAAAATGTGTCTTGTAGTCTATAGATAAAAGGCCTTTTGGGATCATTTTTTTTTCTTTAAAGACAATCCTTAAATAGGGAATGGGAACCATGCAATGGATGAACATTGCAAATGAAAAGAGAGGGAAAAGTATCTTCAAATTTGGACTATTCTCACACTATATACTTTATAGACCCTCCCCGTTCCTGACAAACGACAGAATCGACCACCAACTACGCAAAATCACCTTGAGATCTGTTTTATTTTCATTATTTAATCTTAATTTATGTAATTATCTTATTCCAAAACTTCTAAGTTGACTACCATCGTATATATAAGAGCTATGCGAGAAGGGAAATTGATCTGCAGGAGGGCTTCAGATTAAAAAACATCATGTGTCGTTTTCTTCGGCCCATATGCCAGCTTGGTCTTATGATTCCACATGGACATTGGGGGTGGTTGCGCAAATTATGATATTTTTATTTTCTCATGTAACATCAATTTTCTAAAAAATTCAAAATGACAGGTATTTAAAGTTGGAATGTTGTGGCTGGATTTGAGGAACATGTGACAAGATTTTCGTTTCACATGCACAAAAATAAGAGGAGTGTTATGAACCTATTTATGGATGTTCATAAACTCATGAAATTTTTTGATCGCGATAAACTCATGAATTTACTTCTTCCTATTTGACTTTTAGAGTTATTTCTAAAGTCATATATATATATATAGACACACACACACACAAGTACACAACACACACACACGTGCTGTACAAAGATAAACATCACACAGAAAATATCGCAAATGCAAATATATACGTAGTTCAGACTTCCAAGGAATACCTGGTTGCCTAAGGCCCATTTATTTTTTGCTAAAAAAGTAAATATTTATAATTAAACTCGTGTCATAAAGGGCTAGGTCGGGTCATCGGTGGGTCGCCTATGGTGGGTCGGGCACCTTCTTTGGCTCAGTAATGCGGATCAAAACCCACCCTACCATGAACCATCACCAATATAGGCCAGGCTGGGTTTAGACCTAAATTAGGTTGGGCCAGTTCGGCCCACGGTTCGAACTGGCCCATACCCAACCCTATGTACAAGCGTGATTGACTATTATAGATGGAGTTTTTCTTTCTTGAAATTCTTGAAAAACATAATATAGATGAAAAATGTGTCTTGTAGTCTATAGATAAAAGGCCTTTTGGGATCATTTTTTTCTTTAAAGACAATCCTTAAATAGGAATGGGAACCATGCAATGGATGAACATTGCAAATGAAAAGAGAGGGAAAAGTATCTTCAAATTTGGACTATTCTCACACTATATACTTTATAGACCCTCCCCGTTCCTGACAAACGACAGAATCGACCACCAACTACGCAAAATCACCTTGAGATCTGTTTTATTTTCATTATTTAATCTTAATTTATGTAATTATCTTATTCCAAAACTTCTAAGTTGACTACCATCGTATATATAAGAGCTATGCGAGAAGGGAAATTGATCTGCAGGAGGGCTTCAGATTAAAAAACATCATGTGTCGTTTTCTTCGGCCCATATGCCAGCTTGGTCTTATGATTCCACATGGACATTGGGGGTGGTTGCGCAAATTATGATATTTTTATTTTCTCATGTAACATCAATTTTCTAAAAAATTCAAAATGACAGGTATTTAAAGTTGGAATGTTGTGGCTGGATTTGAGGAACATGTGACAAGATTTTCGTTTCACATGCACAAAAAAATAAGAGGAGTGTTATGAACCTATTTATGGATGTTCATAAACTCATGAAATTTTTTTTTGATCGCGATAAACTCATGAATTTACTTCTTCCTATTTGACTTTTAGAGTTATTTCTAAAGTCATATATATATATATATATTATATATATATATATATATATATATATATATATATATATATATATATATATATATATATATATATATATATATATATATATATATATATATATATATATATATATATATATATATATATATATATATATATATGGGAGTAAGGAATATGAGGTGGCGGCTCATTTAGTAAAATGAGCCCCACTCACAAACATCATACCCCACACTCAATTGATGTGACCACTGTTTACCTCTAAACACTATACACATTAGTGGGTAGCTCATTTTACTAAATGAGGTGGCGGCTCATATTCCTTTTTTCCTATACACACACACACAAACGTTTTATGCACGCAACGACGCTGTTAACAATCAAAATAATTTATTTTTGCTTTATTTTCTTATTATAAATCAGTCATATTCATTTTGAGTCCAAATATGTAAACCTCGATTATTATATTTGCCATAATTTTTAATATTTTAAAACTTTTGATGAAATGGATTTGTGTGTTAAACTATGATCAATATACTTTTATGTAATTGGATACACAATATCACTTTTTCAATTTGTATAGATCAAACTTCATGTAATATATTTATTTATCGATCATTGGTCTCCAATTTGTTTATTTTAGATATTAAATGTAGTGTTAAGTATGAAGAAAAATACAATAACTGTTGTTGATGGATTAAAAATATAAATAAATTTCTACAAAAAGAACTTGACTTGAGGAAAAATATTATTGTAAAAGTAAAAATACTTAATAGTAAGATGATTCAGATAAGCTCGACAAAATACACATACTTTCCTCGAATGCAAGAGATCTTAATTATTGATAGACTTAAAATAAAAAGACAAAAATAAAGATGAATGGTAACTCTAGTATAATTTTATATGATAAAATTATTTACATAAGCATATAAAAATAATATAACAATTTGCATGAAAATCCCTTCTAAAGTTTCCTAATTTTACTCAAAAATTAAGCTATAGTATAAAATATATATTGTCCTTTATTCCTTCTTTTTCATATTTTAATTGAGCCAAGATTAATCCTTCTCCACATTTATTTTTTCTGGAAATTCTAGAGTAGTGTTTTCATCATCTACGCCAACCTAAGCCGGATTTCTTATGCTATTATATTTCATTTGGCTCGTTCATCTTTTATCTTTTCATCTAACTTTGCTAGGATTTGAATGTCTTTCGATTTTTAACACAAAATTATATGCACTCGATTATTTTTATGTTTCAATGAGATTTTGAACTTTTGAAGTGTTGTCTCTAAAATTTTAAAACTTTGAGTCGTTTTTATAAATTTAAAATTTTCAGTTGGACGCTACTAATTTCCATATTTCATATGTTGGTGCTAAAATTTATAATTTTTGGATAATTGTAGGTCTGAATTGTTGATGTTGGAATTTTGAAACTTTGGGTTATTTTTATAAAATTCAAATTTTTAGGGGACTATTGAAAAATTTCAGATTTTTGTGTATAGGATGTAACTTTTGAAATTTTAGGTTTGTTTGCAATTTTGAATTTTTGAGGGTTTCTTTGCAAATTTTGAAACTTTGTGCGTTTTTCATAATTTTCAAAAGAATAAATTATAAATAGAGATTTATTTAGATAATTATTGTAATTCAAATTCTAAATAGATACTACATTCTAATTCTTGGTTCTTTCTTTGATTCTCGGTTGGCTTTAGTAGCCGATAAAATATTGCAGTATATGACATCTTTGAAATGGATTTTTCTATTGGTAGTGGATATAATAACGTGGATAATTCAATTTTCTCTAAAAGAGAAAGTGGATATTTCAATTGAAAGCACTCCTCATGAACTTGGATCTCTATTTACTATGGTAAGAGAATAAAACAAAATAATTAGGAATTTTAAATAGATATTATCTATCTATAAAATAAAACCTACATATTCATGTGCCAACAAGCATTTTTCCTTTTAATCAAATTCTAACTATTTTCGGATAACCAATTACACAGATTATAGTTCACGGCTTAAAAACCTATAATTTGTTCCGTGGGATGGGATTAGGGTAGGACAAATATAATATTGTTATAGTGAGTTTTAAATTTAAATTGTTGAGCTATGTGATAGGAAAAATACGGTATTGTTGTAGTGATAGTGATTTTAAATTGTTGATTCATGTAAGATTAGTATAGAATAATTAGGATTAGGATAGGTTATGATTAAAATGTAATATTCAAAATAGTGAAGGGTAATATTCCCTCTGGCCACTTTATCCCTCTAATTTATTATCTCAAGAATTAGTTTTTTAGTTCTAAGAAGTATTTCATAACACACTATCAACACGATAGTACATTTCCGACCTTTTTCATCCGGTTCAAGAAAAATATGGATATTCTTGAGTCTTCAATTGGATTCAATATCAATCATGAACATATGTGTCTCACAGAGAGTGCAACAACGCACACCATACTTAAATATAAAAAATATTTTTCATATTTGATAATGGGAGAGGTGGATGTTAGTCCAATATCCGGAAGTACAAAACTAATTGAAGGATCTGGAAAAGCTATTTTACTATTCTCTAAAGGAACAAAATTTGTTATAGACAATACATTATTCTCTACTAAGTCTTATAGAAGTTTATTAAGTTTTAAAGATATTCGCCTAAATGGATATCATATTGAGACAGCAAATGAGAATAATATCGAATATTTCTATATTACAACTAATATTTCGGGTCAGAAATGTGTATTAGAAATACGACCACCTTTTCTCTAGCTTGTACTACACAAATATCAGTACACTTGAAGCATATGCTATAGTGAACCACAAGTTCACTGATCCAAATATTTTTATTATTTGGCATGAATAGTTGGGGCACCCTGGATCAATAATGATGCGAAAAATAATTGAAAATTCACATGGACCTCCATTGAAGAACCAGAAGATTTTTCAATCTAATGAATTCTCATGTGCTACATGTTCTCAAGGCAAATTGATTATTAGACCACTACCAGCAAAAGTTGGATTGAATCTCTTGCATTTGTAGAACGTATTCAAGGTGATATATGTGGGCCTATTCATCCACCATTTGGATTATTTTGATATTTTATGGTGTTATAGATGCATCTACAAGATGGTCACATGTATGTTTATTATCAACTCGCAACCTAGCGTTTGCGAGCTTGCTTGCTCAAATAATTCGATTAAGAGCACAATTTTCAGAATATGCAATTAAGACAATTCGTCTTGATAATGCTGGAGAATTTATATCTCATGCTTTTAATGACTATTGCTTGTCTTTTGGAATAACTAGTGAACATCCTGTAGCTCATGTTCATCCACAAAATGGTCTAGCAGAATCATTGATAAAGCGTCCGCAATTAATTGCTAGACCATTACTCATGAGAATAAAACTTCTCATTTCAGTCTGAGGACATACTATTTTACATGTAGCAACACTTGTACGCATTAAACCTATAAGTTATCATAAGTTCTCCTCTTTACAGTTGGCTTTTGGTCAGGAGCCAAATATTTCCCACCTAAGAATTTTTGGATGTGCGGTATATGTTCCAATTGCTCCACCAAAACGCACTAAGATGAGACCTCAAAGGAGGTTGGGAATATATGTTGAATATGATTCCCTTTCTATAATTAAATACATTGAACCAATGACCGGGATGTTTTACGGTGCGGTTCGCCTATTGTCATTTTGATGAGACAAATTTTCCAACATTAGCGGAAATAAGCGACTAGTGAAAGAAATTATATTGAATACATCATCATTAAGTTATATTGATCCTTCTCATACAAAATGATGCGAAAAATAATTGAAAATTCACATGGACCTCCATTGAAGAACCGTAAGATTTTTCAATCTAATGAATTCTCATGTGCTACATGTTCTCAAGGCAAATTGATTATTAGACCACTACCAAAGAAAAGTTGGATTGAATCTCTTGCATTTGTAGAACGATTCAAGGTGATATATGTGGGCCTATTCATCCACCATTTGGATTATTTTGATATTTTATGGTGTTATAGATGCATCTACAAGATGGTCACATGTATGTTTATTATCAACTCGCAACCTAGCGTTTGCGAGCTTGCTTGCTCAAATAATTCGATTAAGAGCACAATTTTCGAATATGCAATTAAGACAATTCGCCTTGATAATGCCGAGAATTTATATCTCATGCTTTTAATGACTATTGCTTGTCTTTTGGAATAACTAGTGAACATCCTCAGAGCTCATGTTCATCCACAAAATGGTCTAGCGAATCATTGATAAAGCGTCCGCAATTAATTGCTAGACCATTACTCATGAGAATAAAACTTCTCATTTCAGTCTGAGGACATACTATTTTACATGTAGCAACACTTGTACGCATTAAACCTATAAGTTATCATAAGTTCTCCTCTTTACAGTTGGCTTTTGGTCAGGAGCCAAATATTTCCCACCTAAGAATTTTTGGATGTGCGGTATATGTTCCAATTGCTCCACCAAAACGCACTAAGATGAGACCTCAAAGGAGGTTGGGAATATATGTTGAATATGATTCCCTTTCTATAATTAAATACATTGAACCAATGACCGGGGATGTTTTTACGGTGCGGTTCGCCTATTGTCATTTTGATGAGACAAATTTTCCAACATTAGCGGGGAAATAAGCAGCTAGTGAAAGAAATTATATTGAATACATCATCATTAAGTTATATTGATCCTTCTCATACAAAATAACGCGAACTATAAGTTTAAAAGATAATTCATTGTAAAATATAGCAAATCAATTTCTAGACGCATTTACTGACCCAAAGAGAGTGACAAAGTCACATATAACAGCTGCAAATTGTCTAATTCGGATTGACGTCCCAGTCAGATAATCCGTTAATATTATAAGCAATGAGTCTAGAGCACACCTGAAGTGTGGTAGACCAATCGGTTCCAAAGATAAAAATCATCAAAAAAGAAAAGGAGCAAATAATCAAGATAGCCTTGTTAGGACGTAGTCCGCACAATATCTCTTATTTGAATAATAATAAACTTTTATTTAGTACTAATATTATTTTGAGATGATATAGTATAGGTAAATATAGGTATAAGAAGTGTACAAGGCAAAATGATGTGAAAATCAGCTCAAAAGCTGATTTCAACCTTTCTACCGAAAATGGTAGGCATTGACCATGGTAAGAAGAGCTCATCGATGTTCAACATATATCATCGATGATTTTGACCCTAGAGACTCTGATATCATTGATGGGCTTGTCAACCATCGATGGGGCCTCGACATCATCGATGGTCGAGGGCCACCATCGATGATAAACATGCCTAATTACAGATTTTCAGTTTTAACCACAGCCGTTCGTCGTTTATAATATCTCTAATTTCTACCACGTTTAGGATATCTCTTTTCTGACCTACAAGGGAGTTTATATCATTGAAAGAGAGAGAAAAGAGGAGAGTCTAGGGTTTTGATTTGTGAGAGATGAAGTTGATGATTTTAACCCCTGGAGCCTCGTTAAACTCTCACTTGTCGCGCACAACATCTCTGGATTATTTCAGCGAGAAGTGTTACATTTGGATTGATCTTCTTCACCGTTCTTCATTGAGCTACACTTTCTTAGAAAGATAATTTATTTAACACAAGGACTGTAAAATCTTTCTTGTATTCTAAGCTTTAATTGTTTGTGTTGGTTTTGCTTTGAACCTCTTTGATGGCATACTCAAATCGGTTGAATTGAGGGTTGGGACTAGCTAGGGTTAGGAGTTACTCATTGTGAGAGTTAGGTTAGATAACTGGTTTCGGGTAGATTCTAGAGTGCGGTCTTGTAAGCTTACTAAATTGGGTTTGTGATTCAGGTAAACTCTTTGCATAGTGAGGAAGCCCCATCACCAGAAGAAAGAGTGGACGTAGGATTATTATTCGAACCACTATAAAATCTTGTGTGTTCCTATTTGATTGCTCTCGGTGTTTGATTTATATCATTTATCATTTTTATTTTATATATTTTGCTACATATTCTGTGTTTTTAGCAAAAAAATATAGCAACCATATTCATCCCCCTCTAGGGTTCCATCTCAGATCTAACAAGCCCTATTGAAGAAGAAAGAACTCCAGAAGAGAACCAAGACATAACCAATGATAAAACTCTAGAAGAGAACTATCAAATAACTAATCATAAAACTCTAGAAGAAGTTCAGGTATATGAAATTAGTGAAAATGAAGAGATCTCAAAAATTATGTCACAACTGGAGGAAAATGAAGCCGAAAGGAAAGATTTGTATATATTTGCATATAACATAGTGCTCAATATTATAAAGATAGCGAGGATATTGAACCAAAATCTGTAGAAGAATATTGACGTAGGAATGATTGTCCAATATGGAAAGACACAATTCAAACAAAACTAAACTCACTTTCAAGACGTGAGGTTTTTGGACCAGTAGTCCTAACACTTGAAGATGTAAAACAAATCAGGTACAAATGGGTACTTCTACGAAAATCAAATAAGAAAAATAAGGTCATAAGGTATAAAGCACAACTTGTGGCACAAGGATTTTCCCAAATACGTAGAGTCGATTATGAGGAGACATATTCTCTTGTGATGGATGCAATTACATTTCGATATCTGATTAGTCTGGCAATAAACGAAAGACTTGATATGCGCCTAATGGATATAGTTATAGTCTATTTATATGGATTTCTTGATAACGCTATCTATAGGAAAATGCCTAAAGGATTTAAGATGCCTAAAGCATGTAATTCAAATTCACAGAAAATTATTCAATCAAATTATAAAGATCTTTATACGATTAAAGCAGTCCGGTCATATATGGTATAACCGCCTTAGTGAATATTTGATGAAAGAAGGTTATAAGAATGATTGATGGTCAAAACGAGTGTTTACCTTTTATAGTCGCAAGTGCACAACCATTGTCAAGTTATAGTATTTAAGATTGTCGATCCCACGAGGAACGGAAATATGAAGTGTTTGATTCAAGCTTGGTTCTCAAATTATGTGACAATTAGGGTTTTATTCAAGATAATATGAAAATATGATGAAGTGATGAGAGAGTGGATTTGGATTGTGTGTGAAAGGAATCACAATTAAAAGATGAGAATTCAATAAGAGAGATGAAGGAATCTAGAATTGAATCCACTAGCTAACTCAAATTATAATCTATGAAAAATTCTTTTACCACATCTCATATTAGATTTATTAAGCATAAGATATCAAACCACTTAAGGAAAGCATAACTTATCAAATTATCACCTAATTGAAATTCAAACTCATGAAGAGAGTAATAACAAGATAATAATCCTAGAATTCATAAGCATAGCCTATCAAACCACTTAAGGAAAGCATAAACTATCAAATTCTTCTTCTATCGATTAGTTCTCTAGTTGATTAACCTAAACATGATCTTTTAAGCATAAGAGAGATGATTCATAAACACAAAAGAGATTAGACTAATTTCATGCAACCTAGATCCCCACAAGAGTTTAGTTCAACATCTTGGGATATTGAACCAAAATCAGAGAAGAATATTGACGAGGAATGATTGTCCAATATGGAAAGACACAATTCAAACAAAACTAAACTCACTTTCAAGACGGAGGTTTTGGACCAAGAGTCCTAACACTTGAAGATGTAAAACAAATCAGGTACAAATGGGTACTTCTACGAAAATCAAATAAGAAAAATAAGGTCATAAGGTATAAAGCACAACTTGTGGCACAAGGATTTTCCCAAATAATTAGAGTCGATTATGAGGAGACATATTCTCTTGTGATGGATGCAATTACATTTCGATATCTGATTAGTCTGGCAATAAACGAAAGACTTGATATGCGTCTAATGGATATAGTTATAGTCTATTTATATGGATTTCTTGATAACGTTATCTATAGGAAAATGCCTAAAGGATTTAAGATGCCTAAAGCATGTAATTCAAATTCACAGGAAAATTATTCAATCAAATTATAAAGATCTTTATACGATTAAAGCAGTCCGGTCATATATGGTATAACCGTCTTAGTGAATATTTGATGAAAGAAGGTTATAAGAATGATTGATGGTCAAAAACGAGTGTTTACCTTTTATAGTCGCAAGTGCACAACCATTGTCAAGTTATAGTATTTAAGATTGTCGATCCCACGAGGAACGGAAATAGGAAGTGTTTGATTCAAGCTTGGTTCTCAAATTATGTGACAATTAGGGTTTTATTCAAGATAATATGAAAATATGATGAAGTGATGAGAGAGTGGATTTGGATTGTGTGTGAAAGGAATCACAATTAAAAGATGAGAATTCAATAAGAGATGAAGGAATCTAGAATTGAATCCACTAGCTAACTCAAATTATAATCTATGAAAAATTCTCTTTTACCACATCTCATATTAGATTTATTAAGCATAAGATATCAAACCACTTAAGGAAAGCATAACTTATCAAATTATCACCTAATTGAAATTCAAACTCATGAAGAGAGTAATAACAAGATAATAATCCTAGAATTCATAAGCATAGCCTATCAAACCACTTAAGGAAAGCATAAACTATCAAATTCTTCTTCTATCGATTAGTTCTCTAGTTGATTAACCTAAACATGATCTTTTAAGCATAAGAGAGATGATTCATAAACACAAAAGAGATTAGACTAATTTCATGCAACCTAGATCCCCACAAGAGTTTAGTTCAACATCTTGGGAAATTCAAACAAATAGAAAAAGAAAGAAAATAAAAAGAAAAGAAAAATTCTAAACTAATCTAACTACAAAGCAATTAAATCTAAACTACAAAAGCTATTAAATCTAAACTACAAAGCAAATAAATCTAAACTACAAAAGCTATTAAATCTAAACTACAAAGCAAATAAATGACAAGAAAGAAAAAGAAATAATAAAGAGAAATAAAGAGAACACGCAACTCATCATCATCAACTCATCCTCCTTTCGGTCCTTGAACAAGAAGAAGAAGATGGGATTGAAGGGGAGAAAATATTTATTTATTGAGGAAAAATTATTACAATGAAAGGTACTCTAAAACAAGAGCAACCCTTTCTCTCCAAAAGGAGTTTTACAAAATATTTCACACCTCTAAACCCTCGGATACTACCCTATTTATACCCCAACGGAGTTGATGTGAACCATTGATCAAACTTGGCCAAAAGGAAGAGAAATCTTTCCTAAATTGAATCTGCTGCCGACCAATCGGTTGGCCGATCGGTTAGCCAACCGGTTAGCCAACCGGTTAGCCAACCGGTTAGCCAACCGGTTAGCCAACCGGTTGGTCAACCGATGGTTCCCAACGGATTTTGTCTTTACTTGATATTTTTGCACGAATTCTTCTTGGATTCCTTGGTATCTTGGGCCTTCGTTTGTCTTGATTTGGGCTTCAACAATTGGTAGAAATTCGAGAATTTGAGTCATTTGAGCTTTTATTCATTAATACTCCATTATTCGCAAAATAAGATAAAACATGTTATTAGTAACATATTTATTGATATAAAATAGATAATGAGGTTATTAAAATGTCATTAAAATGTGATTATCAAATACCCCCACCTAAACTTTTGCTAGTCCTCTAGCAAGGAAGAAAAATGAAAAAGAAAGAAAGAAAAATCCTAACTCACTTTCGGGAATCGCGGTTGTATTTAGCGATACAACAAGCCTTTAAACCCCTAGATTACCCTAGTGGACGAGTTGTAGTCTCGTGAGGGTTTGCATGAATATACCCACAAAATTCAGTCAACTTGCCAATTTAAAGAAGCTAATTGAATAATTCAAAAATTCCACAAGTCGGTTAATACTCAAGAAAACGTTTTTATCATGATTTCAAAGTAAACTTCTTAAGAAAATCCTTCCATTGTAGTGATACAAAACCAAGTTTTTCTCAAGATTTAATTCAAAAGTTTTGAAGGAAACATGCTAACTCTTTGTTTCAAACAATGTTCAAGTCTCTTAACCCATTTTGAAAAATCCGAACATATACCATTATTTCCATATATATAAAAACATGGTTAGTTTTTTTTTTTTTTCTCTTGGTAGTCTTGTTCTTTTAATCGGCTTTCTAAGTGACCATCTAGCGAGTTTTGGGCCAATGAATCCCAACCCAATTGGGCTTAGGTCATTAAGCATAAAAATACTCCTCGGGCTTAATTACTCACCAACTTAGGCTTAGTATAAAGAACTAGATGATTTTAAGAAAATTATTTGGTGCCCATTTTTCAGACTCTTTTGTTAAGTTAGTATAATATATATATGTGTATATGTATATATGTTCAAAAATATTTGGATTAATGCAACTTAAAGAATCATTTTCAACTCTAAGTTAAGCACTAAAAATTTCATCACTCGATTAAACATCCAAGTTAAACTTTAGTAAAGTATACCACTTTGAAAATCATTCTTTCGAAATTTATTTAAAATTATCATAAAAGGTAAACTTGAGTGTATAACTAACTCAGATTAGAAGACTATTAATCAACTCTATTAAGTTGGCAAGTGACAAATTTTTTTTTAAAGAAAAAGAAAAAAATAAAAAGAAAAAGAAAAATTCTAAACTAATCTAACTACAAAGCAATTAAATCTAAACTACAAAAGCTATTAAATCTAAACTACAAAGCAAATAAATCTAAACTACAAAAGCTATTAAATCTAAACTACAAAGCAAATAAATGAAAAGAAAGAAATAATAAAGAGAAATAAAAGAACGCAACTCATCATCATCAACTCATCCTCCTTTGGTTAACAAGAAGAAGAAGATGGGATTGAAGGGGAGAAAATATTTATTTATTGAGGAAAAATTATTACAATGAAAGGTACTCTAAAACAAGAGCAACCCTTTCTCAAAAGGAGTTTTACAAAATATTTCACACCTCTAAACCCTCGGATACTACCCTATTTATACCCCAACGGAGTTGATGTGAACCATTGGATCAAACTTGGCCAAAAGGAAGAGAAATCTTTCCTAAATTGAATCACTGCCGACCAATCGGTTGGCGATCGGTTAACCAACGGTTATAACCGGTTATTAACCGGTGGTCAACCGATGGTTCTAACGGATTTTGTCTTTACTTGATATTTTTGCACGAATTCTTCTTGGATTCCCTTGGTATCTTGGGCCTTCGTTTGTCTTGATTTGGGCTTCAACAATTGGTAGAAATTCAGAGAATTTGAGTCATTTGAGCTTTTATTCATTAATACTCCATTATTCGCAAAATAAGATAAAACATGTTATTAGTAACATATTTATTGATATAAAATAGATAATGAGGTTATTAAAATGTCATTAAAATGTGATTATCAAATACCCCACACCTAAACTTTTGCTAGTCCTCTAGCAAGGAAGAAAAATGAAAAAGAAAGAAAGAAAAATCCTAACTCACTTTCGGGGAATCGCGGTTGTATTTAGCGATACAACAAGCCTTTAAACCCCTAGATTACCCTAGTGGACGAGTTGTAGTCTCGTGAGGGTTTGCATGAATATACCCACAAAATTCAGTCAACTTGCCAATTTAAAGAAGCTAATTGAATAATTCAAAAATTCCACAAGTCGGTTAATACTCAAGAGCGTTTTTATCATGATTTCAAAGTAAACTTCTTAAGAAAATCCTTCCATTGTAGTGATACAAAACCAAGTTTTTCTCAAGATTTAATTCAAAAGTTTTGAAGGAAACATGCTAACTCTTTGTTTCAAACAATGTTCAAGTCTCTTAACCCATTTTGAAAAATCGAACATATACCATTATTTCCATATATATAAAAACATGGTTAGTTTTTTTTTTTTTCTCTTGGTAGTCTTGTTCTTTTAATCGGACTTTCTAAGTGACCATCTAGCGAGTTTTGGCCAATGAATCCCAACCCAATTGGGCTTAGGTCATTAAGCATAAAAATACTCCTCGGGCTTAATTACTCAGTCAACTTAGGCTTAGTATAAAGAACTACCGATGATTTTAAGAGAAAATTATTTGGTGCCCATTTTTCGCACTCTTTTTGTTAAGTTAGTATAATATATATATGTGTATATGTATATATGTTCGAAAAATATTTGGATTAATGCAACTTAAAGAATCATTTTCAACTCTAAGTTAAGCATAAAAATTTCATCACTCGATTAAACATCCAAGTTAAACTTTAGTAAAGTATACCACTTTGAAAATCATTCTTCGGAATTTATTTAAAATTATCATAAAAGGTAAACTTGAGTGTATAACTAACTCGGGATTAGAAGACTATTAATCAACTCTATTAAGTTGGCAAGTGACAAATTTTTTTTTAAAGAAAAAGAAAATGAAAAATAAATAAGAAAAAGAAAATGAAAAATGAGAAAATGAAAGATGACTAAAATACTGAGAAATTTGACTAAGTCCCACCCCACACCTAAAATTTGCATTGTCCTCAATGTAAATGCAGAAAGTAACATGAGAAGAGTGGAAGCACTACAGGATGTTCGGATGACACGGAACAGAAAAAAATTGAAAACGCATTTTCCCAGGTAATGAGGGGAGACGAAACCAAAATAATTTTTTTTTTTTCAGATATGCACGTGATTTACAAGATTTTTTTTTTAAAGAACAAGAAACTCTCACATGAGAGAAGAATAAATTCTTTTATTATTATTGTGGGACAACAAACAAAAATGTAGAATAAAAGATGAAACATGAGAAGCTCATTCTACATTAACTCCTACCTTATTGCTGAAAATTCTACCGAAATTTAAAGAATTTCAAAATGATATAATTATGATGTGCTTAAATTCCAAAAATTTCAGGGTTTTTAGTGATGTGTGTAGCAATGGAAGGTAGGTATTAATGGTTGTATGCTTTTTGAACTTAGATTCATTATTAACAAAAATTTCATCAAAAATGAAATCTTGTTGTTTTCTATTTTCTACAAACCTAGGTTCATTAACAAAGGGTTCTTCAAATGTTGGTATCGGGATTCATGTATTCAACATAATTCTCTCGTTCTGAAGGATTTGATTATTAACCTGGTTACCCGACTGTTGTGAATGGATTGCATTCACTTGATCGTGAAAAGTTGAACCTGAGTTCCTTGGATTGGTCACGGGTTGACTCGGAAATGTTCCTTTCTCTCTTTCACTCACGCTTGCTAGTGCCCTAGTTGGGTTTCTATCTGGCGATGGCTTGAGTGTTGAGTTGATCGCTTGGTTGGTTGTTTGCATGAAGGAATTTAGAGTGTTGGATGATTGAGTCAACGAGTTGGTGGTGGTTTTGATCATGGCTTCTAAACCCTTTTCTATGACACCAAGCGTTTTCGGATCCGGTTAGAAAGATTCGTCGGTTGATGAGGAGGGAAATTCAAAAAGGTTGATTTGAGTGATGGAAATTGTTTGGTGGATTGAGCGGAATCGTGTTTCCCCTAGGAATTTGTTGGTTTGAGGTGGAATTGACGTTTTGATTTGGGGTAACTTCCTTGATTCCATAAAGTTGGGATGATTCCGCCAACCGGATTGTAGGTTGGGGCATAAGGATCATTTCTAGGAGGTGGTATCGGCGTTAACGACCTAATGGCTGATCGGATCCTAAAAGAGGGCATTCATCGGCAACATGAGATGGGGCCGACAATTGTGACAACCGTTAGCCAACCGTTAGCCAACCGTTAGCCAACCGTTAGCCAACCGTTAGCCAACCGTTAGCCAACCGTTAGCCAACCGTTAGCCAACCGTTAGCCAACCGTTAGCCAACCGTTAGCCAACCGTTAGCCAACCGTTAGCCAACCGTTAGCCAACCGTTAGCCAACCGTTAGCCAACCGTTAGCCAACCGTTAGCCAACCGTTAGCCAACCGTTAGCCAACCGTTAGCCAACCGTTAGCCAACCGTTAGCCAACCGTTAGCCAACCGTTAGCCAACCGTTAGCCAACCGTTAGCCAACCGTTAGCCAACCGTTAGCCAACCGTTAGCCAACCGTTAGCCAACCGTTAGCCAACCGTTAGCCAACCGTTAGCCAACCGGTTACCAACCGGTTGGTCAACCGATGGTTCCCAACGGATTTTGTCTTTACTTGATATTTTTGCACGAATTCTTCTTGGATTCCCTGGTATCTTGGGCCTTCGTTTGTCTTCGATTTGGGCTTCAACAATTGGTAGAAATTCAGAATTTGAGTCATTTGAGCTTTTATTCATTAATACTCCATTATTCTCAAAATAAGATAAAACATGTTATTAGTAACATATTTATTGATATAAAATAGATAATGAGGTTATTAAAATGTCATTAAAATGTGATTATCAAATACCCCACACCTAAACTTTTGCTAGTCCTCTAGCAAGGAAGAAAAATGAAAAAGAAAGAAAAATCCTAACTCACTTTCGCAGAATCGCGGTTGTATTTAGCGATACAACAAGCCTTTAAACCCCTAGGTTACCCTAGTGGACGAGTTGTAGTCTCGTGAGGGTTTGCATGAATATACCCACAAAATTCACCAACTTGCCAATTTAAAGAAGCTAATTGAATAATTCAAAAATTCCACAAGTCGGTTAATACTCAAGAAAACGTTTTTATCATGATTTCAAAGTAAACTTCTTAAGAAAATCCTTCCATTGTAGTGATACAAAACCAAGTTTTTCTCAAGATTTAATTCAAAAGTTTTGAAGGAAACATGCTAACTCTTTGTTTCAAACAATGTTCAAGTCTCTTAACCCATTTTGAAAAATCCGAACATATACCATTATTTCCATATATATAAAAACATGGTTAGTTTTTTTTTTTTTCTCTTGGTAGTCTTGTTCTTTTAATCGGCTTTCTAAGTGACCATCTAGCGAGTTTTGGGCCAATGAATCCCAACCCAATTGGGCTTAGGTCATTAAGCATAAAAATACTCCTCGGGCTTAATTACTCACCAACTTAGGCTTAGTATAAAGAACTACCGATGATTTTAAGAGAAAATTATTTGGTGCCCATTTTTCGCACTCTTTTGTTAAGTTAGTATAATATATATATGTGTATATGTATATATGTTCTGAAAAATATTTGGATTAATGCAACTTAAAGAATCATTTTCAACTCTAAGTTAAGCACTAAAAATTTCATCACTGATTAAACATCCAAGTTAAACTTTAGTAAAGTATACCACTTTGAAAATCATTCTTTCGAAATTTATTTAAAATTATCATAAAAGGTAAACTTGAGTGTATAACTAACTCAGATTAGAAGACTATTAATCAACTCTATTAAGTTGGCAAGTGACAAATTTTTTTTTTAAAGAAAAAGAAAATGAAAAATAAATAAGAAAAAGAAAATAAAAAATGAGAAAATGAAAAATGACTAAAATACAGAGAAATTTGACTAAGTCCCACCCCCACACCTAAAATTTGCATTGTCCTCAATGTAAATGCAGAAAGTAACATAGAGAAGAGTGGAAGCACTTACGATGTTCTGATGACTGAACACCGAAAAAAATTGAAAACCGTGATTTTCCTGTAATGAGGGGAGACTAAACCAAAATAAATTTTTTTTTCAGATTATGCACAGTGATTTACAAGATTTTTTTTTTTAAAGAACAAGAAACTCTCACATGAGAGAAGAATAAATTCTTTTTATTATTATTGTGGGACAACAAACAAAAATGTAGAATAAAAGATGAAACATGAGAAGCTCACATTCTACATTAACTCCTACCTTATTGCTGAAAATTCTACCCCGAAATTTAAAGAATTTCAAAATGATATAATTACTGATGTGCTTAAATTCCAAAAATTTCAGGGTTTTTAGTGATGTGTGCAGCAATGGAAGGTAGGTATTAATGGTTGTATGCTTTTTGAACTTAGATTCATTATTAACAAAAATTTCATCAAAAATGAAATCTTGTTGTTTTCTATTTTCTACAAACCTAGGTTCATTAACAAAGGGTTCTTCAAATGTTGGTATCAGGATGCATGTATTCAACATAATTCTCTCGTTCTGAAGGATTTGATTATTAACCTGGTTACCCGACTGTTGTGAATGGATTGCATTCACTTGATCGTGAAAAGTTGAACCTGAGTTCCTTGGATTGGTCACGGGTTGACTCGAAATGTTCCTTTCTCTCTTTCACTCACGCTTGCTAGTGCCCTAGTTGGGTTTCTATCCCGGCGATGGCTTGAGTGTTCGAGTTGATCGCTTGGTTGGTTGTTTGCATGAAGGAATTTAGAGTGTTGGATGATTGAGTCAACAGTTGGTGGTGGTTTTGATCATGGCTTCTAAACCCTTTCTATGACACCAAGACGTTTTCCAGATCCGGTTAGAAAGATTCGCCGGTTGATGAGGAGGAAATTCAAAAAGGTTGATTTGAGTGATGGAAATTGTTTGGTGGATTGAACGGAATCGTGTTTCCCCTAGGAATTTGTTGGTTTGAGGTGGAATTGACGTTTTGATTTCGGGGGTAACTTCCTTGATTCCACGCAAAGTTGGGATGATTCCGCCAACCGGGATTGTAGGTTGGGGCATAAGGATCATTTCTAGGAGGTCGGTATGCGCCGTTAACCCGACCTAATGGCCGATCGGATCCTAAAAGAGGGCATTCATCGGCAACATGAGATGGGACTGACAATTGTGACAACCCGAGGCGTAGATTTGATTGACTTGGAGCAGAGCGTTCTTTGATTTCGAGCTTCTAGCCTACGCATGATCGCCGCCATCTTTGCTTCGGCGGCTATATTCGTTCCTACTAAGGACCACTAGATTTGGCTTGAGGAACCGATGCACCCGGTCATCACGGTGTTCCCATTGCATGGTTTTTCGACGGACTCTCTAAGAAATTCCACGCTTCATCGCATTTTTCTTCATAAAATCCCTTGACACATAGACTCTAAGGAAGTTTTTGCAGATAGTCCAATCCTTCAGAAATGATTTGGCACAATCGCCATTTTTCCATACCATGGTGAGGACATTGGATGAGGAGATCCTTAAACCTATCGAAATACTTCCGAATGGCTCACCCGACAATCCTAAAATTTTGAATCGCTTCGAGCTTGACCGTTTTGTGAATTGGGAAGAATTTTTAGAAAAACTTTTACAAAATCATCCCGTGTTGAAATCGAATCATGGGTAAGGCTGTCTGACCATTTTTTGCTTTGTCCTTAAGAGTGAAGGGAATAAATCGGCTTAATTGCATCCTCGTTAGGTCTTTCATTTTAATCATGAGGCGACTTCTACAAATTCGAGATGAAAATATATCGTCTTGGTTTGTTCCTAAGAATTTTGGAAGCATGTTGATGAAATGTGGTCGGAGTTGAAATTAGTTCCATTTGCTTCGAAGCTTAATGCATGAAGGGATAGCATTCCTAGTTGGGTAGCGATATCTTGAAGAACGGAGGATTGGCCATTTCGTTTGGTTGAGAAGTTGAATCGGAGCGAACTAAACGATTGGTATTATTCCTAACCCAAGTTTGCATGAACCAAAATCAAGAGATTTTTTTTTAATAAAAAAAATGAAAAAGTTAGTGAGATGGTGAAAAGAGAAGAAGAGGGAAGAAGAAAAGAAAAATTAACAAATCAAGGCAATCACTTTTCAATCACCCTAACTCTAGGGTTAAGCCTAAACTCACTAGACCACTCCTAACCAAAACTCCCTAAGTGAAAAAATCCGGTTCGTGGGTAATTAGCCGTAAGGATAGTACTAGAGGGAGATCAAAGATCAATTAAGTACCTCGCTCCTTGTAGGCTTTACGCAACCCCTAAACCTTGCCTTAGACACCAATTAATCCAAATAAACTTAGACCAGTTCACTCAAGAATTTCTTGTTCCTTATTGAGCTCGAATCCTTAGGGGCCAACGCCTAATTCTTTTAGGAGGCTTGGGTTTGTGTAGTGAGGAATCAGTGATTTTTGGGCGAAGGAAAGGGTGATGAAATCCCTCACCTTATCTTGATTAATGGGTTTTGCCCTTAAAGATATTTTCAGGTGAGTGTCAATTCAAAATGCTCAAATCACTTTGGTGAATTCCTACTATTATATGCAATGCAGCCCTAGAAATTAAAAGCAACTAAAAAGGATGAGAAAGAAAAATATATATATATTTTTTTATTATGGTCAGCAAGAAAGAAAGTCAGTTTTTTTTTTTGTTTAACCTAATTGTCTCTAATGTGATGAACTACCTATAGGGTGGAATTAAAAATACTAGAGAGAAGAGTTACCTGCGCAAAAGCAATGCAAAGCCTCGTTGGAGGCAACCTTCAATCTCGAATCTTCAACTCCTTGCCTTCAAGCTCTTTTTGTCATTCACAATAGACAAACACACAAGTTAAAGAACTAAGAAAAAATTCCTACTTAACACCGTTCCCCGGCAACGGCGCCAAAAACTTGATGGTCAAAAACGAGTGTTTACCTTTTATAGTCGCAAGTGCACAACCATTGTCAAGTTATAGTATTTAAGATTGTCGATCCCACGAGGAACGGGAAATAGGAAGTGTTTGATTCAAGCTTGGTTCTCAAATTATGCGTGACAATTAGGGTTTTATTCAAGATAATATGAAAATATGATGAAGTGATGAGAGAGTGGATTTGGATTGTGTGTGAAAGGAATCACAATTAAAAAGATGAGAATTCAATAAGAGAGATGAAGGAATCTAGAATTGAATCCACTAGCTAACTCAAATTATAATCTATGAAAAATTCTCTTTTACCACATCTCATATTAGATTTATTAAGCATAAGATATCAAACCACTTAAGGAAAGCATAACTTATCAAATTATCACCTAATTGAAATTCAAACTCATGAAGAGAGTAATAACAAGATAATAATCCTAGAATTCATAAGCATAGCCTATCAAACCACTTAAGGAAAGCATAAACTATCAAATTCTTCTTCTATCGATTAGTTCTCTAGTTGATTAACCTAAACATGATCTTTTAAGCATAAGAGAGATGATTCATAAACACAAAAGAGATTAGACTAATTTCATGCAACCTAGATCCCCACAAGAGTTTAGTTCAACATCTTGGGAAATTCAAACAAATAGAAAAAGAAAAGAAAATAAAAAGAAAAGAAAAATTCTAAACTAATCTAACTACAAAGCAATTAAATCTAAACTACAAAAGCTATTAAATCTAAACTACAAAGCAAATAAATCTAAACTACAAAAGCTATTAAATCTAAACTACAAAGCAAATAAATAACAAGAAAGAAAAAGAAATAATAAAGAGAAATAAAGAGAAACCTCGCAACTCATCATCATCAACTCATCCTCCTTTCGGTCCTTGAACAAGAAGAAGAAGATGGGATTGAAGGGAGAAAATATTTATTTATTGAGGAAAAATTATTACAATGAAAGATACTCTAAAACAAGAGCAACCCTTTCTCTCCAAAAGGAGTTTTACAAAATATTTCACACCTCTAAACCCTCGATACTACCCCTATTTATACCCCAATGGAGTTGATGTGAACCATTGGATCAAACTTGGCCAAAAGGAAGAGAAATATTTCCTAAATTGAACGAATCTAATCGTCACCTAATGACGGCCAATCGGTTAGCCAACCGGTTGGCCAACCGGTTGGTCAACCGATGGTTCCCAACGGATTTTGTCTTTACTTGATATTTTTGCACTAATTCTTCTTGGATTCCTTGGTATCTTGGGCCTTCGTTTGTCTTGATTTGGGCTTCAACAATTGGTAGAAATTGAGAATTTGAGTCATTTGAGCTTTTATTCATTAATACTCCATTATTACGCAAAATAAGATAAAACATGTTATTAGTAACATATTTATTGATATAAAATAGATAATGAGGTTATTAAAATGTCATTAAAATGTGATTATCAATGATCCAATCTGTACATGTGTTTCATAAAAAAATTGGATCCGAGTTTGTTATAATTACAAGATATGTTGATGACTTGAATATAATTGGAACTCTTGAAGAGCTTCCAAAGGAATCACAATTAAAAGATGAGAATTCAATAAGAGAGATGAAGGAATCTAGAATTGAATCCACTAGCTAACTCAAATTATAATCTATGAAAAATTCTCTTTTACCACATCTCATATTAGATTTATTAAGCATAAGATATCAAACCACTTAAGGAAAGCATAACTTATCAAATTATCACCTAATTGAAATTCAAACTCATGAAGAGAGTAATAACAAGATAATAATCCTAGAATTCATAAGCATAGCCTATCAAACCACTTAAGGAAAGCATAAACTATCAAATTCTTCTTCTATCGATTAGTTCTCTAGTTGATTAACCTAAACATGATCTTTTAAGCATAAGAGAGATGATTCATAAACACAAAAGAGATTAGACTAATTTCATGCAACCTAGATCCCCACAAGAGTTTAGTTCAACATCTTGGGAAATTCAAACAAATAGAAAAAGAAAAGAAAATAAAAAGAAAAGAAAAATTCTAAACTAATCTAACTACAAAGCAATTAAATCTAAACTACAAAAGCTATTAAATCTAAACTACAAAGCAAATAAATCTAAACTACAAAAGCTATTAAATCTAAACTACAAAGCAAATAAATAACAAGAAAGAAAAAGAAATAATAAAGAGAAATAAAGAGAAACCTCGCAACTCATCATCATCAACTCATCCTCCTTTCGGTCCTTGAACAAGAAGAAGAAGATGGGATTGAAGGGGAGAAAATATTTATTTATTGAGGAAAAATTATTACAATGAAAGGTACTCTAAAACAAGAGCAACCCTTTCTCTCCAAAAGGAGTTTTACAAAATATTTCACACCTCTAAACCCTCAGATACTACCCCTATTTATACCCCAATGGAGTTGATGTGAACCATTGGATCAAACTTGGCCAAAAAGGAAGAGAAATCTTTCCTAAATTCGGAATCTGCTGCCGACCAATCGGTTGGCCGATCGGTTAGCCAACCGGTTGGCCAACCGGTTGGTCAACCGATGGTTCCCAACGGATTTTGTCTTTACTTGATATTTTTGCACGAATTCTTCTTGGATTCCTTGGTATCTTGGGCCTTCGTTTGTCTTCGATTTGGGCTTCAACAATTGGTAGAAATTCGAGAATTTGAGTCATTTGAGCTTTTATTCATTAATACTCCATTATTCGCAAAATAAGATAAAACATGTTATTAGTAACATATTTATTGATATAAAATAGATAATGAGGTTATTAAAATGTCATTAAAATGTGATTATCAATGATCCAATCTGTACATGTGTTTCATAAAAAAAAAATTGGATCTGAGTTTGTTATAATTACAGTATATGTTGATGACTTGAATATAATTGGAACTCTTGAAGAGCTTCCAAAGGCATTAGAATATTTAAAGAAAGAATTTGAGATAAAAGAGGTTGGAAAAACAAAGTTTTGTCTCAGCTTGCAGATCGAGCATTTAGTAAATGGAATTCTTATTCATCAATCAAATTATATAAAAAGGATCCTAAAGCGGTTTTATATGGATAAAGCACATCCATTGAGTACCCCAATGGTTGTCCGGTCACTTGCTATGAATAAAGACCCTTTTCGACCTCAAGAGAATAACAAAGAAATTGTTGGTCCTGAAGTACCATATCTTAGTGCAATAGGTGCACTAATATATCTGGCTAACAATACATGACCATATATAGCATGCTCTGTAACTTTGTTAGTAAGGTATAGTTCTTATCCAACTCAAAGACATTGGAGTGGAGTTAAGCACATATTTTGATATCTTCAAGGAACAGTTGATATAGGGTTATTTTATTCAAAAGAATCTAGAGCACAACTAATTAGTCATGTAGATGCAGGGTATTTATCTAATCCACACAAAGCTCGATCCCAAACAAGATATTTAGTTACATATGGTGATACAGCTATATCATGGGGATCTACAAAACAGACTATTGCTGCTACTTCTTCGAATCATCTAGAATTAATAGTAATTCATGAGGTGAATCGAGAATATGTTTGGTCAATGACCCAACACATCCAAGGGACATGTGGTTTGTATTTTAAGAAAGAAACTCCAATAATAATGTATGAAGATAATACTGCATGCATAGCGCATCTAAAAGGAGGATTTATCAAAGGAGACAGAACAAAACATATTTCACCAAAGTTCTTTTTCACGCATGATCTTCAAACGAATGGTGATATTGATGTTCAACAAATCCATTCAAGCTATAATCTTGCAGATCTATTTACCAAGGCATTACCGACTTCAATATTTGAGAAGTTGGTGCACAAGATCGGTATGCAATGATTGAGAGATCCCAAATAATGTTTTTAATAGGGGGAGTTAATACAAGGAATTATATACTCTTTTTCTTTTATTGGGATTTTTTCCCACTGGTTTTTTCCTGGTAAGGTTTTAACGAGGTATATTCCTTGTATAATGGACACCCAAGGGGGAGTGTTATGAACTTATTTATGGATGTCCATAAACTCATGAATTTTTTTCTCCCCATTTGACTTTTACGCCTCTTTTGGTACATGGAAATGGAGTCAAGTGAGAATAGAATAGAGGAAGGAATGGAATGGAATGAATGTGGGAATAGAATGCTCGTTCCCATTCTCATGTTTGGGTGCGTTTAGAAAATAAAGTGGGAATGACAATCGCATTTCCATTCCCATGTTTGGTATTGTTTGTTCACAAGCGAGAATGAAATTTTAATTTCTAATAATGCCCTTATAACAACAAATAATGTTACAATGAAAAAATAACATTAATGATAATGACTAAACAAATTCATTTTTGTAAACACGTACTTGTATTCTTGTCAAGAATGTTTTCAATCTCTAATTAACAAATGATTAAGAAAAAATAAATGAAATTGTATTGCATCTTTCATAGGTCTAAAATTAATGTAAATGATGATATTCACATTCCAATTCTAGATATATAAAATAAATTATTCAGAAAATTATTAAAAATCACCCAAGCACAATCAAAATATCCATAAAACAATACCAACTAAATACTTATACAACTACCAATGTATCAACATAATAAGTTCCAAAGTAGCAAAATGAGAAACTAGCTTATAACTCCAAATTGCTAATCTAAAATTGCCCACCTGCATATCACCTCACCCATGTACCCTTCAAAGTATCACTGAGTGTGAAGAACAAATCTAGCAAATCGCGGTTACTACCAATCGTCCCTATTGCCGTCAAGCATTGATCCACAGTTAAGTTCATTTTCATTACATATTCAGTAAACATTTGTCTCTTGTCAGTCAAAGCCACTTCGTCCAACCCATCCTTAATCAATTGGCTAGATCTAAAAAGCTCACTTCCTATATATGTTCCCTCATGATCTCAAAAGACTCGTTATCCCCCGACAATCGTCTCTTCTTTTTACGCTTTGAGGAAACTTCGCTCATGTTCTCGAGTGTTACCTCTTGAGAATGTGACTCAGGTATTCATCAGCTTCAGTATCATGGTCAACCTCCCTATCAAGTTCCTCTATAACATCATATGGATGTTCCATTCCCTTTCCTGTTACTCGATCCTTACCAAACACAATAGATAAGGTATTGAAGTGTGGAAAAGCTTTCTTCTTGAATTGTGCAACATTTTTGTGGGTCTACAATTAAAAAAAAACATCAGTAGTCATAAATTAAGAAGATACTGAATGTAATAAAATTCATAAGACGAATTAAATTTGAAAAACTAAATACCTTTAAATATTCATCCAATACTGTATTTTCAGCAGTCACACATTGTTTCATTTCATTCCATCCAAAACCACTGCAGTTGAGCATATCAAACATAATACTAAAATGTGTCTTAAGCATTTTCATCCTTGATATGATATGTGAATCAACCTTTAACCCCGAATTGGATAGTGAAATAGCAAGTAATCTTTCAACAGCATTATAATGTCTAGGCTTGAAACCATGATCAACATTGTACTTTCCAGTTTGGTGTAACTCCAACAATGCATCAACCAACTTCTGGTTTTCCTTAGCCGTCCATGTTCGCTTATTCTTTCCAGGTCCTCGTTGATCTTCTTGATCCATTCCTGAATAGTTTATAATCTATATAATAATATTCAAAGTTACATCATCAAAATATTTTTTAATAAGTCTTGCTTTGGTGATTAATGAAAAGAAGCATATCTTTTTGCTTTCAGTAAGTGTAATGAAATTGTAACTCGAGAATATAATTTGACCCTTTTTGTGTTCACAGATATTTGTAATTAACAATATAAATTCACGATAACTCTCAATCCCAAATGATTTATAAGATTCATGTATACCTAATATGACTTTAAAATGAGTATAGTAACAAAAATAGATTAACGATGTTAATTTTGATTAAAATAAAGACAAAATTTTAAAAGCAATATGACAACAATAAGTTGAATACTAACTAAATATGAAATAGAACTAATTCCACATCATCACCAAAATAATATCATTCAACAAACATCAACCATCATCATTCAGCTAGTTAGATTAAGTATTTGTAGGACAATCAAATGACCAACATAAAGACATTACTCTTCTTGCCCTATCCACTAGTTATATATCAAACTTGAGAGGTTGTCTCACCATGAAGTCCAAACTATTATAGTTTCAATTGTGGTGATCGGATCATTATTAGCCACTTGAGTTGTTTTCTCTATAACATCAAAACACTCTTCGAATGGGTCAATCTCCATCTCCCACCTTATATAGCTATGTAGAAGACAACATGCCATGATTATTCGATTTTGGGTCTTTATAGGATAAAATGAAGGACTGCGTAGGATTACCCATCTTAATTTAAGCAATTCAAAACATCTCTCAATAACATTCCTTAAACCATTTCCACCTCGCATCCGTTGAGTCCATTGGCACTGGCTCGGGTTTCTTAGTCAAAACATCGTGTAGACGTATCACAGAATGCAACACACGAGTAAAATGTCGACTAATAGTTTCCCCCGTACATTGAAACATTTATTTTATAACCCTAATCTTCACATGGTGGGCGAGGATATGTAGAAACATTGCTACTTCTTCGTCTACCAACATGTTTTTTGTATCACTTGGCCCTACATTTTGTAGCATGGTGCATAACTTCCAAAAAGAGCTCTTATACATTCTAAGCTGATCAAAACAAGTTACTTCACTCGCATATGCTATATGATATACATTTTTTTCTTTTTGGAATAAAAATCTATCAAATATTGCTCTCTTAATGATTTTTTTTCAACGTAAATTTTGATTAGGTGTGAAGAAAAAAGGAACCACCAAGCCACTACACTTTGCACATTCCTCATGTGTGCTTAGATAGCCACCAACTTCTTCATCTTTCTCCGTTCTTCATCGGAATCCATAATAAGAGATATCTTGGCTGCATACGTGTAAATTAAAATCATAAAAAATGTCACTAACCTATTCAGCCATTTATCATTACCTTTTTCATTAAATAACTTCGACTTAATAACTTGGGTGGAATACCAAATTAATGCGAGTCGTACTCTTTTGTTATAGCATTAGTGATATTTTATTTTCCCCTATAATCGTTGAAACCCATCACATATAATTAATGAGGGGCAGATGCGGTGTAATGGTCATAGTATGATATGAGGATAGAGATAGCGAGCTTCATCATCTAATCGGTGTTTTTTTAACTTGTAAATATCAGAAAATCAAGATTTGAACGTTAAACTGATAAATTCTTATTTCGTTATAATGGTGTAAAGTCACATGTCCATGAAAAGAACACAAAATAATATATTATTATTAAGATTAATTGGAGGCTTGCTCATATTTTGTAAGAGAAAAGATCCAGCAATTACCTAGGATCAGGTAATCGCCGGTGGCCGGACGTGAATTGAGGTGAGGCGTCAAAAAGAGTCTGTCGTCGAGCCGGATCTAGCTATAACCAGTCGAGCCAAAAAAGAGAGAAAAACGTGAGATTTTTTTTATTTTTTTTAATATTTTGGAGAAAGACGTGATTTGCTAATACGGAGTCAATGAGACGAGGCTTTTAAGATGTGTTTCTGTTACAAAAGGGATAAAATCGGAAAATTATCAAACTAATTTGATTCCCACTTGAATGTGAATGACCAAAATCCCTTCTAAAATGTTGTTATATTTGGCATATGCGGGAATGAGAAATGTAAGATCAAATAGATGATATGACACTCATTTATTGAATGAGGGTAGTAGAGTAAAATTATGTGCTTCTACGGCAGAACCAGGAAAAATCGCGCTCTAGCACCACCACATCCCCTCAACCCCGTGCCAAATCGCTACTTCGCAGGCCTCGACCTTGACCTTGCCATTATCAGATCTTTCTCCTTGGATCTCGGAGAAGGGTACTATCAGATTTTCTAGATCAGCGGACTTCTTTGTTTTCCGATGTTATGACAAGATTTTAGATAGAAAATCAATGGGCAAGGATTTGTTTTGGGCTATTCTACAGGCCCAGGCTCAAGAAAAATTAGCGTGCAAAAATCTTGCTATAATACCTATATTCAGAAAATTGACAACTCGGCCAATAGCAATACTGATTTAGAGTTGATTTTGTTGAGAAAAATTAAGATAATAGATCCATAGTCACTAATAAACATCACTCTTTTTGTTCTAGATATGGTGTTAAGTTAAGATGAGCTTTAATCGCCATTCAGAAGAAAGATGAGCTTCAATCACAAGCCTAAACTGTTCGTTATAAAACAATGAAAAATATTTTAATATTTATGGAAATACTTTAAACATCACTGTGATTGAGAGACATAGATGTAAGTCGAGGCAAGCAAGGGACGGAAATGGCGACATTGTGATTGAGAGAGAGAAGGCAGAGGCGTTGATTTCAACTTTCCTTATTTATGTGTTTTTTTTTTAAAAACCACAATACCCCCTCTTTCCTTCAAAGAATGATATCCATTTGATTATATCTTGATCTATTTGTGTCCATCCAATGGTTAAAAAGTTAGATGGACAAATCGCTCTATCCACTAAAGTTGATAATGGCGCAACTCTCTCTCTCTCTCTCTATATATATATATATATATATATATATATATATATATATATATATATATATGAAGCAAAGAGACAAGTGAATAGAGAAAGTTCCCACCAACCATTTTCTCTCTCTAATTTCTTATCTTTAGTTAAAGACATTGGAGATGTCGAAATTTACCATCTTCTCTAGAGAAGTTAAGCTCTACGTTTTCATTCCTTTTTGAGTAACTGCAAAAAATTTCTAAAAAATATCAAGTCTCCCAATTAACTCTTATTTGATCTTTCTTTTGAGTTGAGTTAGCTTGATTTGTGTTTTGATGTCTGGGATGAGAGGGGAAAAAAATGTTTCAGATAAATCCGATGCCAGTCAGCATCAATTTTCTTATAGTAAGACATAAATACAAAATGGTAGATAAGTTGAAGAAAGTCGACGCACATTTTTGACATTGTGTTCAATTGAGTATAAATGGTACCCAAAAAGTCAGATAATAATGTGCAATCAAACTGGTCGCATCGACACCTATAAATTCACTTTAGAAAAAAATGAACATTCTTTTTTGTTGCATCATTATTGACAATCAAACCATACAAAATATATTTGCAGCTGCAATGTCATTGAACACAACATCATTTACTGCAACATCATTTGTAAACATGCATTTATACAAGATCATACAATCAATTGCATGAATATCTTCAGAACATTTCAGCTGACAGAACTACGGTAATCTTGGAAAAAAAAGATGGTAGGTCCTACATAAAAATAATGAGAGATGGCATCAATAATCCATCAAAATATTGGCGGGACCAATCCCCATTTTATAGGAGACAATGCATGTGCCTCTTCAACATGGGGCCAGAAACGCACATAAACCAGCATCAATGAACTCACTGGATAACAAAATTATGGGTGAGAAATTAATATGGACAAGAAACATATAGATACAAGGGGATATTGACATTAAAAGGCGAAAGAACAAAAATGCCGCAACAAGCACTTCCTCTTCTAGCACCAATGCGCTGTAAATTCCAAGATAAGAGATGGAGGATACCCTATCTAATATTACCTGCGGACCTGCAGTATAGACACATGACCTGTCAATAAAAAATTATATCAATAACAAATGTGAAGTTAAAAATAAATAGAATTACTATATAGGTTGCTTCAACACCATCATAACAATAAAGTATATCGAATTATATACACCAACATCAACCAAAAGGTTCTGATAAAGACGTTGTATTCTTTTCTGAAACTAGCTTGAACATCAAATAGGAAGAAAACTGTAGAATTGAAGAATGAAGGTATCACCATTTCTTTTGTTATTTCTTAGAAAAGGCCTGAGCTTTAAATTCATTCATACCAAGTGAAGATGTCACTATGTACGCATATAGTTTCTGTCTTGAATTGGAAGTCAATTGAGATAGTTCAGTTCTAACATGGACTGACAAGAAAAATGAAGTGTCTTCCTATAACCAAGTTCCTGTATGCACTCAAACGAACTAGATAAGAGATCGTGATGGTTCTCTACCCAAAAACCTTTCATGCCTAAGTTAGTGACTAAGGTAGAAATACTAGCTTGTGGATTGATGACAGTGAATAAAATTTTACATGATGGTGTTGGAGATCATGCTGCTTAATTAAAGGTGAGAGTCATAGAGGACCGATTCGATGGGAATCATGAAGTACCAAGTTCCTAGTCTTATATAGAACCGATTTCAGGCACTGGCGAACTGCACTTAAACTTCTCTTTTTTGAAATTGTTCTGCATAGCTGGAATGATTTCCACATTTTGAATTCATGTACATATCAGAGAGTTATGAAAAAGGAGCAGAAAGATTTCCAAGACAGTTAATATCTTTGAGGCCGAAAAATAGAACAGTTAAAATGAAGAATCTCTTTGAGAAATTTCAAAGGTGGGTTACATTTTTTATGAGCATGTGAACTTACAGGCTCCATCAGAAGTTAAATGAAATCTGACAAATGAATGCAGGACCGCATTTATGCACCAATCTCTAAAAAAAGGATAGCATGGCAGGGCATTAAACTAGCTGACACCAGTGATACAAAAAAGAGACTACGTATTGCTTGGAGAGATAGATGCCTAAAACAATACACCACTATTTGATATGATCATGGTATCCAGTGCAGGGATGAGCTCCAAAAACTTCAATTTATAGATTAATTTGGTTGTCATTTATTGTTAACTTTCAAGGTAGGTAAGACAAATTTAGTTAGAAATAGAATATCAAGGCAAAACTTAAAGCACCATCCAGCAGTAAATGAAGGCATAGATAATACACAACCTACTGTTAAGAGATCACCCTAATCTCAAACAACAAACACTCCTTTCTCCAAGCACCTTTAAAAAAAACACTCTTTTCTCCGTCATCTCTCTCTCCTCCTATCAATGCAAACAAGGAGAGTACAATTTATAATATGAACAGAAGCAGTAACAGTGCAAATGAAAAAGCCAAGATTGCAAGTCAAAGTGTTGATGATCTTTGGTTTAAATATTCGACTTTAGATAACGATCCTGTAAATTAGTCATAATGTTACATCAGTCTCCTAAATCGTAATCGCTATCTTTTACTTCTTCATTTAAGCTACGCCAGATTGGTCCCTCTAGTTAATTTCACTCTCACTATAGAGAAATTTCCTTAAGGTCTCTGTCAGCTTTAGGTGTTAGCTCCGAAATTCTTCAACTCATCCTTCTAATTAACTACACCCAATCTCAACTCTAAAGCCAGCTGGAACCTAAATTTAACAACACCCAACTTCAATCCAATGTTTAGAAACCTAAACTCAGGTCATCGTCCTCATATCTTCCATCTTCCCCAGCAGCCAGCAATCTACCCAACACTTGAGTCCATGCTCCATGATCTCTTTAAAACCCACCAACATATCTTCGTTCACGTTCAAACGCTCTCTCAAACCTGGTTTTTCCCTTTTCAAGTGTCATTCTCACCTCAACTACAGATCCCTTTAACCCCTCGATATTTCCTCGACTTATTGCTTGTTCCCCTTCACTTTCCACAGTTCTCATCAAAATGAAAAATGCCAGTTTGAGTTGGCAATTGCAAGAGTCTATTCTTGACAGAAATTGAGAATGTTATATTTGATAATCTTATTCTAATGACCGCGATCTTTTACAAGCTATTACAATCAAACATGTGTGCTATAATCAAACCACATGTCTATAATCAAAGAGTAACACGTGCTGTAATCAAGGATCAAACATGTGTGCTATAATCAAACCACATGTCTATAATCAAAGAGTAACACATGTGCTGTAATCAAGGAATAATACAACTTAAATATCCTTGATTGTCAACACATGCGCTACAGTCAAGCCATAATATCTGTAATAATGATATTCTAACATCCCCTCTCAAACTCAAGTTAGGAGCAAGCTTGAGTTTAGAAATGAAAAATACAAAAATCTCCATGATTAAAGGGCATTGTCAAGATGTTAGCGATCTGGCCTTGAGTCTTGATGAAAGATCCTGAGTCGATGATATAGATGACGAATGATCCATATCGGCAAAGGACAACAATCCAATAGCAACGAGATCGGATGGCAAAGGGTAGGAGCCCAGGGACATTAATGAAGAAAACTGAGTGACGATGAGATTGACGGTGAAGGATAGGAATCTCCGGGACATCGACCTGAAAGAACTCAAAAGTCGATATCATGACTGTAGTGAGGTGGATCTCATCATGAAGAAAATCTCAGTGATTGATGTCAGAACCATCAAGATAAGAAGCTTGCCGTGGAGAAAATTTCAGTGTCCCACGGGATGATCGTAAAGATAAGTTGTAAAGACTATGACAAAAGATAAAGTCGAAGTACTGAATATAACGGCGAGGGGACTTTCAAAGGTTGTCAACAAGCTGGAGGAGCTTGACAATGGATGGAGAATAGATTCGGTTTGGCAGAAAAAGTGACGAAGACGACATTTTTATCAAAGATGCCGAGGGTAAGCACAGAAATGGTGCTTTGCCAAAACCCCCTCAACGGCCCCGAGGTCTAGAAGAGGGGAGAAGTCCTCTAGAATCAAGAAGTAGGCTCTGAAATGTTAGAATGTCATTCATAGTATATTGTGACTTGACTATAGCACATGCGTTCATAATCAGAATATTTAACTTGCAGTATTCTTTGATTATAGCACACATGTTAAATCTTTGATTATAGCACACGTTTGATTGTAATAGCTTATATAAGGTCATGTTAATTAGACAAGATTATCAAATACTAATACAACATTCCCAATTCCTATCATGGTATCAAAGCCACCTAAATGTAAATCTTGTTGGCCACGAATTTCTAAAGCGGATTAAAAAAAGGGAAAATTGCTTGGAGGAACTCCAAAAAGTTATGCTATGCATCCTCCTCCCCAGCGAAAAACCCATGCTCACCAACCCTTATACTGAAACTTTAGTGCAACTATCCCCCCAACACTGTACAATCCCACTACCCAATAAAGCTATTCCCAAATTACCCTTCCCATTTAAAAATAAAACCGCTCTGAAAATCCCCCTTCTGAGCACGATTTTCGAAATCCTCTGCAACCAATTTTCTCATCACCTTCTTCCTCTCAAGATCTCGCTCCTCCACCGCCGCCGATGAGAACCCCGACCGCCGACGAGAACCCCTACAGCTTCGATCCGTCTTCGTCGACGATCCTTGGTCGTATTCGCTCCGTTGTCGCCCCCTACGGATAGAAGAAGGAAGCTCGTCGTCGTCTTCACTTCGACAAGGACCCCGCCGACCGCAAGCTCATCATCCGCCACCGCTTCGCCCGCTGCTTCCTCCGCTGCCCCGCCTCCGCTGACAAGTCCTCTTTTCACCAGACCCTCAATTTGCTAAAAATATAGGATGGCGAATTCATCATCTGCATCATCTGAGTCATCTGAATTAGCAACAATAAAGGCTGAGTTGTAAGTATCAACTGAATTATCCACATTTGTTCATTTATTTTGTTTGTCATTGTGAATTTATTCACAGTAAAACCCTAAGTAGATTTATTTTCTCTTGTGTTGTGTTTTACAGTAAGGGTGATATAAGAATATGTTATAATATACGTGGATATTGTGAATTCATGGATGGAATTGTTCCTAGAATGAGGGCCGAACATTGGAAGGCTTATGGATCCTCCAATTTCCAAAACTATATTAGTTTTGGAGCAATTCCATCTGACAAAGTCATGATCATGCTAGTGATAGATCACCTTGATTTGGCTACCGGAAAGTTTTTTTTCTTAAGGATAGCTAAACGAGGGAAAAACATGCCTACACAATTGATGTAAATTGGGTGCAAAAACAAACCCGGTTCAAGGATGAAGGGGAGAAACCGGAAGGGAATCGCGATATGGCAAATAGGATTTGGAGTACGTACTTCAACAAGAAGCAACAAGATGCTTACAAGAGTGGCCGATTATCTTGAGCACTTATTGAATAAACTAATTGGGTCGAAAAAGAAATCAGATGTTTCTGATTTTGTTATGCTTCAAATCCTTTATCAATTCACAATGATATGGACTCCAACTGCTAGAATGAATGCACCGCGGCATATGTTGAAGTATATGACTCGGATAGATGTAGTTGATCATTTTCCATGGGCGACCATCATCTACAATGAATTGTAGGATTCTCTAAAAGCTGTCAAGATAGCTAAAAAGGGACTGACATGCCTTAGTGGCTACGCTCCCTTGCTATCGGTGAGTTATTTGTGCTATTTATAGTTAATATGTTGCATTTGCCTCTTATTTGTGATCATTGTCTTTTACATGTGATATATGATATTAATATGTGACATTTGTGCCCCATATGTGACATTCGTCCCTGATATGTATTGTTTAATTGTGATATTTATAGTTAATATGTTACATTTGTCTCTAACTTGTGATATCTGTCGTTTACATGTGACATATGTTACTGATATGTGACATTTGTGATAGTTTTATCCTCTGATAAGTGATATGAAATGAGCTGACTTCATTGATTGAATGTTGCTTTTTTGAAGCTATGGTACTATGAGATAACAAACATCAAGGAATACGCCAGAGTCAACGATTCCAAGCCACCAATGACAAATTGGACTCTCGAAGGTAAGAAAGTGGGTTCATTACGGAGTGCAACGATTATGAAGAAGTCAGAAGCCGCAATCCACATCTTACCGGAACAAGATATGTTGCGGTACGTCCATGAGGAGATTAAGCAAGAGCCTACAAAAAGGAAGGCTAAAAGCGAGAAGAAATTAGACTCTGAAAACTCTTTAAGAAAGAAAAGAGTTAAAAAAGAGGAAGGGAGTTAATCGACCGTTGCATTGGTGAGACAAGTTTAATTCTTATTATGTGATGTTTACATTTTGACAGTGATAATATTCTTTTATGTGATTATTGTTTATTGCATGTGACAGTTCTATGTTGGCTGTGATAATAAGTGTTACTATGTGACTTTTACCTATTTTCTGTGATATTTACGTGTAGACCGTGATAATTACCGGTTTTCGTGACATTTAGTGTTATCCCGTGATATTTACATGTAGTATGTGATAATTAATGATTTTTATGACCTTTAGTGTTTTCTGTGATATTTATATAGCTCAGATGTGAAAGTAACTGAGGAAGTTACTAAAAAGAAAAAGGGAAGGAAAGGGAGGAAGGAAACAGATAAAACGTTAAAAGAATTTGTTCAAGGGCTACGCAAAGAGCCGAGAACAACAAAAAGCCAAGTTCTTAGAATCACCATTCCAAACAGCTTATCCCTAAAAAGAAGTAAATGGAAGAAAACTGCCGTGGTGGTGGAAGATGACGACGACAAGAGGGAGAAGGAAGAGAAAGAACTTGCAATTGCATATGCCGATACGAGAACCTATGTAGAAGACTTGTGGAGAAGGGAAAAAACTGGAGAAGAAAAGAAATTATTGGAGATGTTGAATATGGGCATTCCTTTTCCACATGACTTTGATATTAGGCTCCTGAATTGTCGAAGATGAATTTTATCATAATTTCACCGCTCGGGATGTACCGATTTATCTAATGATGAGAACAAGTGGCTTCAATATTTTCTAACATTAAAAGTGGACAAGTATCAAGTAGTTATTTATGAATTTCCGTGATATTTACATATTTCCGTGATATTTACATATTTCTGTGATATTTACATATTTCCGTGATATTTACATATTTCTGTGATATTTACATATTTCCGTGATATTTACATATTTCCGTGATATTTACATGTACTCGTGATAATTAATAATTTCCACCGATACGTGCATATTTTCTCGTGATATTTACATATTTCCGTGATATTTCCTTATTATTTGTGATAGTTTACTCTTTGTTGTGACATTTGCTGATCTCCTGTGACATTTAATTTACTTCTGTGACTTAAATAATTTTTCTGTGATATTTGCTCATTATTTGTGATACATACATTCATTAATTGTTTCTGTGACATACACTCATTAACTGTGATATTTATATAGCCTGTAGATGTGAAAGTAACTGAGGAAGTTACTAAAAAGAAAAAGGGAAGGAAAGGGAGGAAGGAAACAGATAAAACGTTAAAAGAATTTGTTCAAGGGCTACGGGCAAAGAGCCAGAGAACAACAAAAAAGCCCAAGTTCTTAGAATCACCATTCCAAACAGTTATCCCTAAAAAAAGAAGTAAATGGAAGAAAACTGTCGTGGTGGTGGAAGATGACGACGACAAGAGGGAGAAGGAAGAGAAAGAACTTGCAATTGCATATGCCGATACGAGAACCTATGTAGAAGACTTGTGGAGAAGGGAAAAAACTGGAGAAGAAAAGAAATTATTGGAGATGTTGAATATGGGCATTCCTTTTCCACATGACTTTGATATTAGGCTCCCGGGAATTGTCGAAGATGAATTTTATCATAATTTCACTGTTCAGGATGTACCTGATTTATCTAATGATGAGAACAAGTGGCTTCAATATTTTCTAACATTAAAAGTGGACAAGTATCAAGTAGTTATTTATGAATTTCCTGTGATATTTACATGTAGTATGTGATAATTACTGATTTTTATGACCTTTAGTGTTTTCCTGTGATATTTACATGTAGTCTGTGATAATTACTGGTTTTCTGTGACATTTAGTGTTATCCTGTGATATTTACATGTACTCTGTGATAATTAGTGATTTTTATGACCTTTAGTGTTTTCCGTGATATTTACATATTTCTGTGATATTTACATGTAGTCTGTGACAATAGTTTCTGTGATACTTATACGTTGATTGTGTTGTGCATATTATCTAGAAAGAGGACTATTTATGAGGTCGACAACCACATATAAACAGATATGATATGCTTCATCTTCTACGTAGTGGAAGATTAAAAGACGAGGTTAGATTTTATTTAACTTGTGGTGTTATTCAAGTTTTCTACTTTTACATGATTTATTGCATTTGCAATTGTTAAACCGTTGAAACATTGGTTGCAAGACTTCAGAAATGGCTCAAGCTACCGGAAAATGTGGAGCTGGAAAGAAAATTTGCTATAATCACATCATATTTTAGTGTGAGTAATATCGATCATAAAGTTTTTACAAGTAATATTGCATTTATATGTTATTTGACTTTCTTCCTCTTTTTTTCTTTTTTTCAAGGATTTGGTTGCTAATTGCTTCAAATGTGGATAAAAAAATGTATATAAAAAGTATATAAAGAAGCATATAGATGATGGGAAGAACGTTCTGATAATTCCGATATGTCACATTGATCACTGACATGTCCTTGAGGTCAATTTGGGGCAAAAAATACAGACATTACAGTTCAGCTGGCCACGAGACATGAGCTAGAGACATTGTGACAATCCAGCTATTTCTAGATAGGATGGTAAGTGGATTCGACCAAATATCGACATTCAGAGCATTCGAATATGAAGTAGTTCTTTGTCGATTATAAAAAGGCTCGTACGTTTCTCCATACAGCTTATACTTACCAGTTTATTAATTTTGTGATACTTGTTCTTTATCTGTGATGCATAATCATTCTCGGTGACATATGCTGGTGTTATGAGACATTTATACATTGTTTGTGACATATACTCTTATCAGTGATATATGCTGGCGTTATATGATATTTATACATTTTGTGTATGACTGTTACTTCACCTCTTTTCTATTTAGGTACGATTGTGGTATATATGCATATTTATACATCAAAGCGATCCTTGAAGGAAAGGAGGTCATGGTCATCGAAGCTTTAGAAAGGGAGTCTGAAATGTTAAAGGCAAGATTTGCTGCTCAAATTATATGTGAAGGCCGAGAATTGAAGAAACTTACACTGAAGTTAGATGCAGATAATCCAGAATATCTTTTATATTTTGGGGATAATGATGTACCATTGATTGAGTGGAAGTATTAGACAAACACGTCTAACATAATTCTGTGTTGGATATGACTAAATTTTTTATAAATTGAGACTTGTGGTGACAATGATGAAATGTGCATTTGTAATTACCCCATGAACTTTTCTTTAACATATTATATGAAATCTGAAAGTATAAAGCTTACAGGTGTCTCAGTTAATACCAATAAGTCACACGAACAGGTAATATGTAACATTTAACACATAAATGTCACAACAAACGTAACATATAACGGACAACAGTCCCAAAAGAGTTTGAATTCTGCCGGGAAACGTTAGTCTTGGATAGGTTCAGTGCATGTGGCTCGGTTATGTCCTTCAGCGTGACACCTTGAGCATTTAATTGGACGTCTGTTCTCAGATCAGTTGTTGATACGTCTATTCTTGTTTCTTCTACGTCTCTTTGTCATCCTTGGGGGAAGTATGCCAACTGTTTCATCTATGACATCTGACTTATCATAATTTGGAACAGGAAAGAGAGTTGGTTTGTAACTTTTCTTGAAAGCTTTAGTTATCATGAACCAATCGCAATACTGGTATACATCCTATGTATAAAGTTAATAGCAACACACGCATGTTTACATGGTGTTCGTAATATATCCCATGCACGACACGTGCATGTTTTGTGTTCCAAATCAACTTGTACTAATTTTTGAGATGATACCTCAAAAATTTCAGCTGTCGAATGCGAGACTTCAAGAGTGTTTCCCTTCATGCAATTTTCTTAGAGAATTTTTTCCGCTTCAGGACATAGATAGCTATTCCATTTTGTTGCCATCTCGCGACGAGTATTCATCCTTTCTATAATTTGCATACGAATATGATCTATCATATCGCAAATAGAAAGTGTTCTCGTCACACGAATCCAACTGCTGAAAGATTCATCAACATTGAAAGTGATATGATCATATCTGTAAATAAATATCATATGTATCAAACAGAAATTCACTATCACAAAGTAAAGTAATGTGTAACATATAATCGTCAAATGTCACAAAGAACAGCAAATGATCACAACAGAAAGATAAAAGTCACACATAACAGATAAAGGTCGCATATAAAAGCATAATGTCATATATAACTTCTCAAATTCATAGAAAATGACTGACATTTGACGTACCTTATACCAGGAAATACAGAATTTGCCCAATTATTTGGACCATAACTGAGAGCTACTTAGTAAGCTCTTTGATCCATCATCCTAATCTCATGTAAAACAGCTTTAAATTCTCTTTCCGTATACTTGTATGCAGCAAACTCTAATAATTTTGAAATCCGTTGAGCAGCACTTGAGGCAAAACCCATCTATCTAAGTTTCAATTTGTAATTCTCAACAAGATGAAGTACACATCTGGAATGGTACGCATCTGAAAATATATCTTTCAAAGATTATTTTATTCCTTTATCAGCATCTGAAAAAATGACTAGAGGATGGGGTGGATTATATGATTCTGTTAGATTGTACAAAATATACCGCAACCCTTAATCAACTCCAATTCGCTTCATTTTCTTAGTCACAAACGCAAAATGCGAGTGAAAATATGCCCTGATTACCATCATAAGCAGTCGCACCTAATAAGATTCCTTTGTAACGATCTTTCAGAAAGGTCCCATCTAGAAAGAGCAATGACCTACATCCCTTGAGAAACCCCAGTATGCATACACTATAGAACACAAATAAATGCTTGAATCGCCTTTCTTCTTGTTCAATGATGACGACACTGCCTGGATTTATTTTCATCACCTTCATTTGATACTTTTAAATGATGATTAAAAGGACAAATAACTTGTTAAATGATGAATAAGTTCTAACTGTCACATGTAAGACGTGAATATCACATATAAGGTCTAAATGTCACATTTAAGACCCAAATATCACATATGAGATCGAAATGTCACATTGACGATCAAAAGATCACATTTACAACCTAAACATCACATATGACGTCTAAATATCACATTATATACTTATACGTCACATAGCCTTTGAAATATCACATTTAAGTTTAATGAATCATATTTAAGGCTAACCAATTGATGACCTAACCAGGGTCGTAAACCATATGAATGTCTTGCGCAACCAAATATTTGGTCTTTTGCTATCTCCTTAGCACACCAAGCTTTAGAATAATTAACTTTTAAACCATATTGAGAGTGCAATATATTTCTAATATTAGTTGGGGTGATATATGGACACCTCTTCATAATTAATTGTAGTGTACTCGCAATTCACCTTCTCGATACTCTAGAGTGACTAGCTGTGCTGTTATGTTGTACACAAGTATGTTGAGGAATAAATTTTTTTATAGCAAAGGTCGAGACATGGCTCAATGGTGAAGCGTAAAGCACCCACGGGCATTTTCTTTCTTTTCTGAACATGCAATTAGCACGAATGCGTTTTGGCTCATTGTTAACATATTTAAAAGAGAACTTCTTAGCTATAGAGTAGTATATAAGAGTCATTCCAACTTCTTTTGCGCTTTTAAATTGCTGCCCTTTTTCAGTAATTGCCTTGTGCCACCATGTCGGGATTCTAGTCGAGTCATTTACTATGTCATCCATCATCCACACATGCTCTCCTTGAGGATTATCATTTAGTATCCTCTCTGACTCCTGGATATGCTCCGATGACTGTGAGTTTACAGTAAGAAGACTGCAAGTTGAATATAACATACATATAAGTCACGTGTGGCAATTACAAATAACTGTTAACTTGTATATGTCACAACTAAAGTCGATATGTCATGTGTAATGTCTACGGGTCACATATAAGACGTAAGTATCACAGTTCCCATTATAACGTGTATACAGAACCTGAAAAGAATCTTTTGAATACTTAAACTATGTTTCTGTCTCTGTTTCTGTCCCTATGGCATGCATGGATCCTTTATCTCTTTCAGTAACAGTCATGGTTATCGTATTTAACCCCATTGAACGATGATAATCTATCATATTGAGAATATCTTCATCTTTTAGAAGCTCAAACGAGACATTGGGAAACTTCTCGAGAGAGTAACTTATCAACAAACTTTCATACCGTACTTTTAAATTCTCTATAGCGTGCATCTTTAATTCAGCTAAACTTGTTACAGAATTGACTTTAATAAGTGTTGCATTAGTGTTCAACGAAATCACGCATTTTAAAGATTCTTCCATTTTGGTTGTTAGAGAAGTTAAGAGGAAAGAGTTAAGAGCATTTTGGTTGTTGAAGGTTGTTGAGTAGAATCTAAAGAGGGAAGAAGATATTACCTTGACATGAGACATTATTTGGAGGGAACTTAGTATGTTTCCCTCTAATTTTCCCTTTCCCTCCAAAAAATCTCTCCCAGCCATTAATGTCATTCTTCTCTCTTCTCTTGAACCCATCACTTCTTACTGTACAATGTAATGAGGGGCTACCTAATGAGAAAAAAATTTGACACTCCACGAAAGGGTACAAAACGGTAAACTGGGCATTACTTCAAAATACAGTATAGGGACTTTATACAATGTTGGGCACTTGGGCTAGAGGTGTTTTAGCATGGAAACTTAGATCAAAGAGCTTAAATGGGTTTGACTCTAGTTGGGGGTGGGGAGTGCATAGCTTTTTGAAAATTGCTTGCTCCAAGCAATTTTCTCTTAAAAAAAAAGAAATCGCTCTGTGAGTCTAGATTTCAGCCCATGAAAGGGCTCTTCAACCAGCTGGGGCATGTTAGACTATAAAAGTTATAACCTTCAACCATCACCACAACTTTGGAGTTTTGGCGCAATGGCAAGGTCCTTTGACAATTCTCCACAAAATTTAATCAACATAAAAGAAAGACAACAAAAATTGGATGACCTTCACACAGAACCCAAGGAAAACCACAAACAAGTAGCAATCTGAAACAAGTTTCCAAAAAATACTTAGGCGCTCATTGTTTATTCTACTCAAAATATAATCAACGCAAAAGAGAGACAACAAAAATTGGATGATCTATCATTTTTTGAAGAATTTCACACTGAACCCAAGGAAAATCACGAACAAGTAGCAATCTGAAACAAATTTCCAAAAAATACTTAGGCGCTCATTATTTAGTCTACTCAAAATATAATCAACACAAAAGAAAGATGACAAAGAATTGGCTGATCTATCATATTTTAAAGAATTTCACTCAAGACCCAAATAAAACCACAAACAAATAGCAATCTGAAACAATATTTCCGAAAAAAAACTTAATCATTTATTGTTTTGCTTCCTGTTCATGCCATAGCTCATGCATCATCATCTCCATTTTTCAAATTAATTTTTTAGGATTTCTGTGGGCAACAATGTTTTTCCTTTTCTTTTGGGAAGGGAGGAGAAGTTAGGGGTTGACCGTCGCTAAATTAAAAGGGTAATTCTGTTATGAATACTCTCACTCAACCCAACTACGGTTAGTCAATCTGACAGAAATTTTAACAAAGAACAAACTCCATATAACTTAAATGATTTGACGACAAAATAGCATATACCATTTATAAAATTTGAGGGGACTGATATCAAAATAAAAACAATCTACAAAACCAGCATGTAAGAAACTGTTAAACATTAAAAATAAGATGTATTACCTTTCATTCTCTTATTAAGATTAACCAAACATGTGCTTAAATAATTTCCCAGCTTAACATTAGCTCAAGGCAGGAAGGTCTATCAATCTATGCCTTTTAGACTACAAGATAACGAGAAATTCAAGAAGTAATTCATGATTTCCACATTGCGGTATAAAACATCTTTCAACTCACAAGCAATTCATAGAACCAACAATGTTACATAAGAAAAATAATGGTTGAAATTTTTAAAAATTAAACAATATGGTTGCTCTTGAGAATATTCTTAAATTCAAGTAGATATACAATTAGATACTAACCATTAAAATGAGCATGAAATAAAATACAAAACTAACTTTAGGACTGTTTTTCCTCATATGTCAACCATAAAGTAAATACATTAAGTCAATAATGCAAATTTATTGTTGACATAACAACCAATCACAAGTCACTAAAGCCTTTCACAACAAAGCTGAAGAATGTTAAATTAGCAAAGGTCTTCAAACTTACTTGGTTCAAGCAAAGCAAGGTATGTTTATGACATCATGGATTGAAAATACTTGAACCGGTGATGTTTAGAGAAATCAGCACGGCTACACTTGTTACCACGGCAAGCCACATTAAAGTTGAATCTGTAGACAGAAAGTTAAAATTTCATGAATATAACTCTACTGTAAAAAGTCCGGCCTGCTTGGTATCTATATATACTTAAAAAAGAGCCTCATACAAGTAATACCTCTTGGACCTCCAGAGCTGGTCTTAGATACGAGAAGATTCTCTACATCGTCACCACCTGTTCTTGAAACTGAGGACAGTGGATATCTAGACTGTTCAGAAGCTCTGGAAAATCCCATCTCAGATGCTACTATACCTTGAAATTCCTCACTTACAAGCAAAGCTGCTAGTACATCCATAAACGATTCTCTTTCTTTTTCAAATTTGCTTTCTCCAGAAAGGTTGTTTGTTTGCTCATAGTCTAATATCTCATCATCAGATACATCAGTATCAGCTAGTTTCATTACCCCATCATCTTCTTCATCCTCAACATATGCCTTATATGTCAGACGTAGTAATATTTCTCCAGATGATTGTTTCCTGAAAAATCCCCAGCCACCTTTCAAAGACACAATTCTATCTGTTGGTACTGTATCTTGAAGGGAGCCTAGTTCAATCTAATAGAAACACCAACAAGAATACAAGTCATCATATGCATAGCAGAAAAAATAGAAGTAATAAAATATACACCTATAAAAAGAGAGAACCCTGAACTCATTTTAGGTTTGACATGGACTCTCTATTAATTCCTGGAAAGGATAGTTCTGCAAAATAACATGATCATTTTTCTCAAATTTCTGTTAATTGCTGACGTTTCCAGTGCTCAACAGACATTCAAGACATATAATGCTGGGGTAAAACTTCCAGTAATGATATTGTCCTTAGCATGAAATAAACAATGGTACTTCCACAATAAAGACGAAATATACAGTGAGCAAGGGAACTGTCACATAAAGAAGGGATCAAACTCTTCTGAAGCAGTTGAACCAAGGTTATTATTGAGCCTATGAGATTGATAAGACTGCAAAATCTAATTCATTCAAGTCCTAATGAAACAACTCATATTATGCCGACATATATTTACTTGTAAAGTTATATACACATGAAAGAAAACTGTATAACTAGATAGAACTATACCTAGATAGAATTAAAATATAATCCTTAGCAGTGTCCATCTTGTCTTTTCTTCACAAGGACATATTTTATGTTCCCCCGTCCATGGCTGAACATTGTGCCACAGTGCATCTGAACTTGAGATGGATATTCAAGATATCCAAATTCACTTCATGTCAACATCTATCTAATATCTCCTCTGCTTATAGTTAATTTATATTATGTAATTATTATTGACTATATAGTGAAGTATAATTAGTATATGTGTGTGTGTAGTAGATCAGTAACCATATTCCTTAGAATTCGGTACTGTATCTCTCTTGATGAGTTATTTAAAAGCTCTAGCTATGTTTTGAAGTTTTTCTAATTTTTAGGATATTCTGGCAGGATTAGATTAATATCTGAATTCAGATAATATTTATTGGATTAGATATCATTTTTCATATATCAGTTTATATGCTGGACAATAGTGGATTGGATAGCGGCAATGTGTTTGGATCAAATTTGAATAACATGTCATCCGTCCATTTACAGTCCTAGTTGGATCCTATATAGACTTAGGCAAATAAATAGTTTAACATTAATTCAGTTCTGTCAGCGAGAGGAGAGCAGTTTAAGTGTGCTGTGCAAATGCAACTGAATTCAAGACTGTGGTAGTTGCATTACTATTAACATTCAGCTTGAAAAGAAAGCTAGAAGATGTACTGCAATATAACAGGAAAGAAATTCCACAGATGGATATGCTATCCTAGTACTTGCCCGTCGTGTAGATGAAGAAGAGATGTAGCTAGGAATAAAACTGCCATTAAATTGAGCAGACACAAAAAGATTGATCCCCAAGTGGGAAGAAACCACTATAAAGCCTGAAAAATTATAAGAGAGTAAGTGGACATTGTTCCTCACTCTCCATAACAGGAGACTAAAACCCTATAAATTTGATGCCAATAGTGGTAACATTGGGGTCCCTCAAATATATGGTATCAGAAACTGGTCAACATGTTGCCTCTTGGGTCTTTCTTCGAAACTCTCTATTAAAAGAGTAAGATGTGACACTGGTTAACAAGAGTATTCATATTTACATGGACACAAAAAGATGACACTCTATGGGTGCAATTTTCAAACCTTTATGTGAAGGATGCAACTATTTTCAGACAGGCTTACATTCTCAGAAATTGAAGTGTGAGATTAAGATAATCACATATGACACAACACATATTTGCTTTCGAGATTAAGAATCTAAGTTGCATGGATTCGGATACAAGTACTAGTATGGGTGCGGGTGCGGGTACGGGACAAAACAAATCTGTAAAATGTAGGATACATGGACATGGCTACATACATATATTGAAATTAATAATTTACATGAGATCATTATTATTTTCCAATTCATGTGCTCTTTGAATTTAAATTCCTATCATACTTTTAAATGTCTTTTATTATGTTGATATTATTAATTGGAAACTGCTTGGTTTTTAACTAGACACCAAACCATCCTTTTAAATCATAGTTTTTAACTTGGATATGGGCTAAAACAAACACGACCTATGGCTAATGAGATTCAAGAAATGAACATGAAGTGTAGGATATACGTCCGGAGTTTATGACAAGTGTTTTTAATTAAAACACATATCATATAATTGAGTACATGTCTAAATAAATGTATGCATATATCCGAGGAGTGTCTATGAAGTTTGCGTACAGGTACATGTAAATGTATGCATATATCCGAGGAGTGTCTATGAAGTTTGGATACAGGTACGTGTTGGATATGGATACGGCTTCGTGATAGAGGTACCCAGGTAACATAGTAAGAATTATTGAGCATTAATGACTCTTCTTGCATATACTACATATTTGGCACAAGCAATCTGCAGCTGTACCACATAGGGCTGTGAATTTTGTTGAGAATCACCGGGCATTGCACATGCATATGCTAAGCAAGAGCCTGGCAAGCCTCAGAACCCATCAAACAGCTTGTTCAATCACCCAAGCACACACGAGGACAAAATTGAGTATATAACCTATATAATCATATTTGACAAGACAGCTTCCTATTACATGGAGAAAATATGGTAACTTCAAAACCTCACCTCTCCTGTGCCAACGGTGAAATCACCAAACCCAAAAGTGTCCTTTACTTGGATTGATAATCTCTGCTTTCTAGGGTTTGCAACAAGTAAGTGGAAATCCTGTTTAATGGAGGGGAAAGCCATGAAGTTACAATTGGGGTAAAAATAAAGTACTTATCTAAAATATTCCAGTTTAATGGTCCAACAAATCAGAATAGTTAACTAGACAATATAGTGACTAGGACAGAGAATGTGCTACCTGGTTCCATATTGGCTCTCCGGGTGGCCCAATGACTGTAGTCTGACTATTCTTTTTGCTTCGAATTACGTGATCACCCAGGCTAAGAATAACATATGGATCTGTCTTCCCTGCCAACGGACAGATTTTGCACATCATTTTATAAACACTAAAATAAATTAATCAAAATTTTAAACAGTATTTCAAATTGTAGTGCCATCCAAATCCATAACATAATGCTACATGGTACATTATGCTCCCCAGTACTTTATAAATATATAATAAAATATACTTATCTGATGGCCCCCTAAAAAGTTTAGCACTAATAAACTTCCACTTAGTGATTCACCAGTTCTAAAGGCTAAAAAATTGAATGTAAACCAAATGAAAGCTCATAGTCAAAAGATAAAAGTATCAATAGTTCTATTATGAAACGGAGGTGAGCTTTTTCTTTCTTTCCTGATTTGTTTTATTCTAGGATCCAGATGCAAATCAATGACAAGATACTCAAGCAAGATAGGTGAAAGTAGAATGGTACCAGATATGGCATAAGCAAGTTTCCGAGCATCAACTAGAGTCACTGATAACTCCCCGACGAAATTTTGAGTTCCTTCAGGAACCGCGTCAGCTTTAGGATCATCTGAAACAGGACCAAGTGCTTTGCCCTTCTGAAAATCAAGGACAATCTTTCTTGGACGCACAAAAAGACGAGGCAGATCTTCAGTGAGAAGCTTTGTCAAGAACCTACTCAATGAAACCAACTACTTGTTTACAAACAAAATAAGATTATATAGTAAGAAATATCAAAAGCATAAAATGAAACCATTGACCGTAAAAGGGCACTACAATAATAGAATTACATCCATGTACAACACAACTGGTTTGCTATCATCAAAAGCAATGCAAAAATATGAATAAAAAATAGGATAAGTGTATAATGCATTACCGCCGAAATGCTAGAACGAGGAAGATTCTTGAATAGAAAATGGTGCAAGATGGCCTAGAAGTGGTGCTATTGGATGTTGATGCAAGCTGGGAGCTAGTAACTTTTCCAGATTCCAGCACTTATTATCTAGCCCTTTTGTCAACCAAATCTACTTTGACTAAGACTAGCCAATAGTTATATGGCATTCTTGCTCCAACAAAAAGCACACAGTGACTATTCAGGCCCTTATTCCCAATACTAGCACATTACCAAGCTATTTGGGCCGTTAATTTTAAAATTCTCTCTCTACAGAACTTCCAGTACTGTCTCTGAAGCACTTTACTTGCTTTGCTTAAAACTAAAGATGTGTGAATCTAAGTCTACAGCACATATTGTGGGCCCATAGATCAACATGGATTTCACAATGTAAATATTTGAAAAGAGGGTGAAAAACAAGAATTACAAAACAACAAAAGTTACCATGTCACTTGAATAGGTGAGAATTGGAATATGCAAACTACGAAAATTAATCTACAATCTGGATGGAACTTGACCAACATCCAGTGTTTATTACTTACTTGACATAGCAACATCTCTAAGAGCACAAAGGCTTTCAAATTCCTACAATAAATTCTTCAATCAAGGGATACTCAACTGAAGAAAAAACAGGCTAAATATCATAAAGCCCCCCTTAACTTTGGACGATTATCAGAAAACCCTCCTTAACTTTCAAAATATCAGAAAACCCCCTTAAGTTTAGGGGTTATCAGAAAACCACCTTAAACTTTGAGTTTTTATTAGAAACCCCCCTAAATTAGGGTGGTTTTTTGATAAAATCTCAAAGTTAAAGGGGGGTTTTCTAATAAAATTTGAAAGATGTGTGTGTGTGTGTGTGTGTTTGGGGGTGGTTTGTGATAATCCTATACCTAAGGGGGTTTTCTGATATTTTGAAAGTTAAGGGGGGTTTTCTGATAATCGTCCAAAGTTAAGGGGGGTTTTCTGATATTTACCCAAAAAACAACTACTGACTATGGGTTTAAAGTGTCAATGTGAAGCATTGCACATTTATGCTCCTAAATTAGTACAAAAATGTAATTTATCAGATCATGCATATAATAGTTGAAAATAACATGAATAAATGTGGAAAATAGACAAGTGAAGTGCAAGGCAGCAAACTAAGTGCAGCCTCAAACTGCTAATTGCGGCATCATGTCAGAGAAAATAAGCAACAATACCTAAATACCTGAAAAGTATCTTTAGAAAAACATAGCTTATTTTAGAAGATTCGCGAATAAGATGAAGATAAAAGACACTTCACTTACATTGAAAGTACAGGAATTGCTGTGGAGATGGAGAACCCGAATTACATGCAAACAAAACAAAACAAATGAAAATTAACATCAGAAAATAGCAAATGATTGTTAAATACAAATGTTTATATCTGTGTGTAATAGAATTGACAGTAAAAGGGAAGTAGATGGATATACAACCTATTAAAGAAGGAGAAGTGTCATATTAAATTTGGTTTCTGATTGGACATCCTAATAAAAATTGTTTGCTGAATTCTGAGCGCATGTTGCCAACCACTAGAAATAACAAATCAGTCTTTGTATTACAGTCAGTTACTCAATGGAAGCAATGTTATATATACTTGACACTACTCCAACTCTAGGGGCAGGGTTGATAATTTATAACACAGGAATTTTACTGTATAATTATAAGAGGAAAAAACAAATATGGTCTTCAAAATGATTAATTGATAGCCTCTTTTAATTGAAAGCCTTTATTTTATTAGTCCAAAAGCACATTTTACATAGGACATGCCAAATTAACTTCCTATTTTACAGCTCAGAAATTACACTATTTTGTAGTGCAAATGCTTAATGAAAAGTAGCAATAGATAGTAAAGAAAGGTTAATAGACTGATTAGAAACCAAATATACTGACATATGTGTGTTAGAACATACCCATGAGATTGAATAGGCGAAATGGTGCGAGCTCAAACTTGATTTTTGGTAGAGAGACAAAAGCCCATGAAACAGCACCTACCCAAGGTTCAGATGGAATCAATCGCAACTTTACCCATAATTCCCCATCAATGTCAAAATCACGAATGCCAACTGGTACAACTATAGGGATTATACCAAACTTCAAGGACAGTGACAACAACATGCGAGCACCACCAGTATAACGAAGACCAATTTGATACCTGATATAATCATATAAGAATACATATATCCTCACAGATCAGCTATAAAGAGAATAATTTTAAATAGAGAATCATTTAATATAAAATATTGACACTACAGAAGGGAAATAAATAAAATCTGATATGAGTTTTAAAGAAGTAAAAGCTCAAACCTAAGGAAATCCCCAAATGCAAGTATATTCTAGATTCATAACCCTGTCGGCGATTCAAGGGCTTCACACAAGCACAAAAAGTATGTACTCAATAGAAAGTCCGCACAGCTGTTAAATGAAGTTCTACAGCCTATGCACTGTACACCAACCTGTTTCTTTACATCTTTACCTCACATTACACTCTGCTACTCCAGTAATTAAGAGAAATTATCTGGGACCACGGAAGCAACTGAATCGGTCAAGATTACCCAGATTAACATCAACTTGGGAGGCGCATCTTGAGTTGCTTTATTGCAAGTGGATTTTAATCCTTTTCTTTGAAATTTCTGAAATAACACTTCATGTTTGTTTTAAGAATCACCCATTTTTCTATATGAAATGTTCTATTGTATCCTGGGCAGCAAGTACTGGTTGCCACTAGGCTAGTGCAAAAGAGTGCTGCATTAGTTTACTGTTTGTGCATTTGATTCCTATTCTCAACAGAAGCTTTAAAGCTTTAATGCTTTGTTGTTGCTTAGGCAGAGCTTGACCTGACCAATTTAAAGCAGATCTGATTAATATATAAGGTTCCACAATTCATGATCCGACTACCATTATCTAGGCGTGTCAATTTTGATCAGACTACAAGAAATGACAAAAAATCATCGTCATTATCTCCTCTTTTACACACACACACACACACACACAACATGGACACACATCCTCTCTTGTGTGTTCGTGTGCGTGCATGTTAGGGCACGCAGATGTAGCTTGGGAGTTGAGACACACCCATGGACACACACGCACAATACACAGAGGACATGAACTGCTGATAGCTGCTTGGTTTAACAGGATAGGAGACATTCTTTTCTGCCACTGTTATAACAATAGGAGAAGATCTTTCACTCAGTATTTTCTAGTACAGACTTAAATCATAACAATGCAAGTGTTTTAGCTTCTAGGAAGATCAGTTGATTCTTAGTTCAAGCTTGTTAAGTTAGTCTACCTTAAGATTAGTCAGAAATGAAGCTAACCCAAATAGTATATTAGCGAAAATTAGAACATCACTGATGATCTAAGAATCATTCATCTATCAGAAAATTTTTTCTTCATAAAAACAGTAAAACTTCATAAGAGTCGACCAAGAAACTTACTGCAGGTCATTAACACGGCGAGAAGTCTTGCGCTCAACATTCCTAACCGACAACGGTTCCTCACCAAGCGAGAACTGCTTAATCTCGACCCTTTGCACATAATCCGGCTTCTTAAGATTATCTATCACCGGTTGCAACAACCCAATAATCCAATTCTCAATCCCACCTCTATAAACCTTCCACAATTTCCCCAAAACCATGTTAACCCATTCCACTGACTCTTTTCTCTGAAGATCCTTCTCAAGAAACAATGAGAAGCTCGTGGGCACCTGCGGCCAAGTCCCTGGATTAACATCTCGAACCGATTTATTTCTCTTCCTGGATGTCCATAACTTATCGAAAACTACCCCAACAAAGAAAAAGAACACAAAGAAGCCTACAATACTCCTATTAATGGGAGGCGAAGGGATCGGATGAATCGGTCCAAGCTGTGTCCTTAGTTTATCTACTAAAGGATCTTCTTGATAGTTTGTGAAGGTTGATGTTGATCCCATCTTAATGGGCTCTTCAACCAAGTCTGATTTTGAACCCTCGCACACCAATTCATTGGATAATCTATCAGAGACCAGTAATTTCTGCGCTTTGCACGTCGAGCACAATAAACCTGCATCTGAATTACTAACATGTGCTCCAATTCTCCATCTTCTTCTCTGTGCATTTCTACTAACTAGAAACCCAAAAGACAATCTTTTTCTTCTAATAATTCCACCATTTTCTAATTTACACGGACAAATTGAAGCGTACGAGCTCACCGAGTCCTGCAGCGGCGCCAACATTTAGAGACGGGGGCAGCAGCAGCAGCGGCGGAACTCCCGCGAAACATAGCAGAGCCTAGGGTTAGGGTTTCCGAAGCTCCGATGCATAAGAGGGAGCTAGGGTTAGGGTTTCGGTGGGGATTTACATGGACAGATTACCGGCGAAATGCACAAGCTGCACCGACTCCCGCAGTGGCGCGAACAGTTAGAGAAGCGAAGATAGCAGAGCATCGAATTAGGGTTAGGGTTTCGAGGAGTTAGGGTTAGGGTTTGGGTGGGGATTTTGAATGGGGAGATGGTCGGTGAGGGTTGAGGGAAGAGAGAGGGACAGAGGAAGGGGAGAGAGGGAAATGAGAAATTGGAAATGTGATGGGAATGGGCGGCTGGGATGAGCCATATCGGGTTCGGGTCGTTTCTGGTGGAGATGCAGGATTTAGATTCGCACGGATAGACTGATGTCCACGTGGACGTGGCTGCCGTCAATACCGCAAAATTAAAAAAAAAAGTGGTGACTTGCCTAACAAAGAACTAAGTCGGTGGGGACAATGGGGAAATTGTTTACGTTGTTGAGTAGAAAATCCAAAATAAACTTTGATGCTCTACGAGAAAGTTGAGGGGCTGATGGAGGTTCAAGGGGCGAATCCAGAAAAAACCTTTTTTAGCGGGCGGACGATAATCATACATATATTCACCAAAATATTAAAGTATAATGATATAGAATAACGTTCTTGACAAATAGGATAAAGAAAAATGATATAATGATATGACGAGATGAGATTTTTGTCGTGAGCTAGCTCAATGAGTCACTCGATATGATGATCGCACATCGCCTATCGTGATTTGCACTTATCATAATCTATATGTAAAAAATTATGTTATCTTAAAATTTTGAATTATTATCCCTCCTTTATATATAATGAGAAATTGGTGGTTCTCTTAAAGGCACTAAACAGCGCCACCTAAGCACATAAAATAACAGCATGTGTCATATATTTTTTTATTATTAAACTAGAATTTTTACATTATGGGTATTTTTTATCGTAATTAGAATCCTAATCAAGTTAAATCTATCTAAAATTAGAAAATTCTAATTACAATCGAATATTTGGTAATCTTAATCAAATCATAATTATCCATAACTTAACCCAAAAAAAATCAAATAATCATATTTTATATTCTCTTTAATTATCCACAATCAATGAATCTAATAATCATATTTTTTTAATTCTCTTTTCTTTTGTATATAAAGGAGGGATTAATGGTTTGCTATTAGCCTTATATTTCAAAAATTGTCACATGGATCTCCTTAATTTTTAAAAGATAAATTTCACTAAATCTTCAAAAGCTCTGCAAATTTTCTCAAAACTCGAATAAGTTTGAATTTTAGAAAATCACCAAAATATTTTTATTTTTGCACTTAACCCCATAAAAGCATTACCCCATAATTTTACACGAACGAACATTATCCCTTAAGTCCAATATATAACTCTCAAAACATTCATGTTTGCATATTAACCCATAAAGTTACAAATAACTACTAAAAAATAAAAATTACAACTAGCCCTTTGATAAATATGAAACTACAAACAACCCTTTAAAACATCCAAATCACAAAACCCCTTTAAATTCTAAAAATTATAGAGAACCCTCGAAAAATCTAAAATGACAACCATCCCCTTTAAATTATAAAAATTATAGACAACTCCTTAAAACTCCAAAACTATAAACAGATCTCTTAAAATATGAAAATTACAAACAACTCCTTGAAAATCTAAAACTACAAAAGGCCACGAAAATCTAAAATTGCAAGAAGAGCCTAAAAATCAAAAATACAAAGAACTACTAGAAAATTTTGAATATATAAATAGTTCCTCCCAAAAACAAAAATTATAAACAATCTCTTTTACAATTCAAAAATTAGAAGCAACATATTGAAAATTCCGAAAATTACATAGAACCCCGAAAATAATAAACAACCATTCTTAGGGTTTACTACCAAAAGTTATTAGGGTTAAGTGAGAAAACTAAAAAATTACATATCCTTAATTTGTATTTCTGTTATAAGAAAAACAAAAATAAGCTCTACTCAAATTATTTACTTTTGAAGGAGCAACAAATTCAGAGAAAAAAAAATTTGAGTACAATTTAAAATTTTTAATGGAAGTAATTTCAATTTTAGAAGCAAAACTATAACCAAAAAGAAATTCACAGAGAACAAACAAATTAGATATACGGAAAAAAAACGAAATCAACCAAGAGTGCGAGCACGGGCATAACGCTTGTTTTAGTTATGTGCAAAAGTAACGGCAATTAAGCTATCTGAAACATAAATATATTAAATTAGTTTGATTCATATTCTAGAGGACTCTAAACTATGTGAAAATTTTACCATATACATTTGATGATATTTTGAACAAAATGATCGGCGATGATCATGAATTTGATGAGTTGATTAGTCTAGCTAACGATAAAATTTAAGTTCACCAGCTCACAATATTATTACTCATAGGATAAATTCTCAACTTAAACGGTTTGAAGTTCAAATGGAGCGCAAATAATTTTTAAGTTATGAGGGAAAACTATAAATTTACAAGGTTTTAGAATGGAATATTTCCTAATCATATGGATGCCACTGCCCCCTAAGATGCATGTGTATCCGCCTTGATTTAAGCAAGGGTGTAACACCGTGAATTTTCGATACATTATTTTTCGATATTAAATACTAAATAATATTTTAGATATTGGATATTATATTAATCATATATATATAATGATAGAGGTTATTAATATTTAGTTAATAATATTATTAGATTAATCGTTACAAATTGTCATGAACACGTAGGTAATATTTGATTGTATTATTATTACGTGCTTGATGATATTAGTTCCACGTGCATTTTTCTACCACGCATGCCAACCCTAACCCTAACCCTAACCCTAACCCTAACCCTATATATAAATATAATATTTTATTTTCCCAAATCCCATCCCATTCCTCCACCCCATCGTCGAACCTGATTCTTTCTTTCTTCTCTTGTTGTTCTTCCATCTTCATCGCTTCTTTCTTTTATTTTCCTTTACGTTCTTAGTTAACCAGCGTTTTCACCTGTTTGACTGCCTCAACGATCTCTTTGTTAACCACTTGCTGTTCAGCGATCTTTGTTGTTTCGACTACGACCTCTGCCTGCCATTGCACCGCGACATTCCTGTAGCCTCCTTCCGCCAGTTATCTTGTTGTTCATTCCTTCATCGCCGCCTCTCCACACCTCGTCCTCCTCCTCCACCACCCGCTCCACGCCCCAGCCGAGATCCCCAGCACCACCCCGCTGCCCTCCACCCTCAGCCGCGCGCCCCACTCCCCTCCTCCAGATCCGCACCTCCCGTCGACGCCGCCGACGTCGACCGAATTGCCAAACGACGCAATCGTCGTGTCCAAACTGCAGCTGAGCCGCGTCGAATCGTTCGACAACACCCGAGGCAAGATCCCTCTTGCCGTTGTCTCATTTATTTATTTTATGAATTAATTCGTATATGTATAGTTTAGTTCGTGTCAATTTGATATCATATGCACAGTTAACATCTACATCTTCGGTGAATATTCGATAGTATAAAATTATTCGTGATGATTGGATAGGTTAAAATTGATCTATGATTAATTTCGTGCTATTTAGAAGTAAGAATGTATTTTTAGGATATTTCTAGTATTTATTATAATTATAAAATATTTTTAAAGAAATTATTTGGTGAAAATAATTTATTTTGAGTAAAAAGTATTTTAATTAATTGTTATGATTAAAAGAAAATTATCTGAGGAGGAAAAGAATTTTTGAAATATTTTAAGAGGTTTTGTTGAAAAAGAAAAGAAATAGAGGTGATTTATGGAAAAGAAAATAGTTATTGTCCATAAATAATATTAAAGAGAAAAGGTATTTTTGAGATATTGGATAATTATGTCGGAATTAGTTTAAAGAATTTTTATGGGAATTTATGTTGAAAACCGCGTCATTTCATGTGGTTAACTTCTCTTATTTCACATTTTCATATTGTACCGTTGTTGATAGTTATTCACGTTATTGTTCATGATACACGACACTGACACGTAGAGTAATTGCATACGTTATTCCGTGCTGAGAAGTTTCAAGATCTGAATAGTGAGTTATTAGAGTTATCAATTACATGTGTAAATAGCTCGTGTTCTCGCATTTATATCGTTTATTGATTAGTCCTGTTGCATTTATTATATTCTATTTATATTGTATTTATTCATAGTCTTGTTGTGTCCAGAACCGTAGTAGTTCATGACTTAGGGACTTGGTTTGTCATGAACATGACCTAGTGACATGTGTGTGTTGACCGCTAGGAGGTGAACCCGTTTGATATATCGTATCGTTGACTTGATTTACCCGAGACCGTGGGATGGGAAAGTCTTGGTTCATGTATTCGATGTGATTGTTATGTATCTTCCGCACCGTGCAAGTGATCTTGTTTTCGCACTGGGGTCGGGTTTGTTAGCTGATCTTGTTTTCATCGACAAAGGAAATCGCTTTCACACCGAGTCTTTTGTGTTCTACGTCGGAATCGGAAAGGCTGTAGTCTTCGTAATCGTAGATCCGTAAATTAGATGCGCCAGAGGAATATGAACCGCCGCTATCCCAATAATATGAACTTTGACTCTTGTGAGATATAGACCGAGACCTATTATAGGATGGCTAGACGCTTAGAACACATGAGTTGGACATGTTGATGCTTATTTCCAGTTGTATGTTCCATCCGTGTATGGTTCGGGTTAATATTTAGTTATTTACAATTCGAGACATATGGTATATACATGAGGGTTTCCTTATTTGGATTATTTCGCTCGGCGCATTCACGCCTCGCTTTGTAGATTTCTAAATATTAATCTCACCCGGATTTACATGGATGGTTAACCATATTGTTATACTTGATTTGTTCGCATTTTTCGACACTTGCATTTCATTCGCATTATTATTATACTGCCATTATTTGTGGGATCTTGCCGTGTGTTATACATGCTGACGTACTCCATTCTCTTGGTGTACGTCAGATTTAGATGACGGACAGGTCCAGTATGCAGTCGCACCTGAGCTAGAGTACCCGCAGCAAGAGTGTCTCCCAGATGGTGGAGAGGATCAAGTTGAAGCATAATTTAGTTCTTTTATTTTCGAGTTTGATGAACCTTAGACTTCTTTCAAGATTTCCATTTTAACTCGCTTGACATTTGTTTCATGATTCTCTAGTTTCTTTAGCCACATGAATTATTTCGGATATGTGGACTCTTTTATAGTCCCGATGTTATTTCATTTTGGTGATATGTACTCTCGTTCGGATTATTATTTATTCTTACCGGCCGTGATTGTGATGTATTTTATGATTACTTGACGCCATGATTAGATTGAGAAGAAATATTCCATTCAGATTTCTCCTCAACCTAATACGTCATGCGCTTGTTCGCTCCGCTGTATTTGGGGAAGCTGGCGTGACAGTTTTGGTGGTGGCCCATGCAGTCGACCACTTCCCGAAGTTTCACAAGAAGAATATGATAAATAATTTAGACACGTATCACTATTCCATCCAGTAAGACTATGTTTAGACCCTTATCCTATAGGTTATGCTTGATTTCTATCCTATTCGATTTTGATTCGATTTTACTTGATTTCTTCGTTCTCCCTCTAATGTTTGAATTCCGCCTTTCCTCCGAGCCATGGCAGTCCACGGTAATAGTAATCCCTCCCGTAGTGGTGGCCAGATGCCCGACGTGGATCCGCATCGCCTTTGGAGATGATTCAGGATTGGCTACCAACCAAAGCACCTCTTGGCAGACAGCTGCACGGAGCCTCAGCCCAAGATCCTCCTCACACGGAGCCCTGAGTTAGGGAGTTCGATATATGCACCACCGCCCTCGGGTGCCGAGGGGTCTCTAACACAGAGGAGTTTCTCCAGTCACGGAGACTATCCTTACGCTGGCTCGTATTCCCCGCAGAGTGGGTAGGTCTCATGGATGTTCACCACCGATCTGGCTCGATCCGGTGGAATGTAGAGAAGACTCATTTGGAGAGGCCGATTTTATGGGAGACCTTCACAGCGCTTCAATCGGAAGTACCTTCCCACCGCCGAGATGAGCTTTTGTGCGTTTGTTGCTTCAAGGTGGAGGTCGATCACCGATGAGTATGAGGCGAGTTCTCCTCTCTTAGCCGCTATGCTCCCCACCTTGTTACGCACCACCATCGAGGCACAGTTCCAAGGGTTTGGATAAGTATATCGATTGGCTCTGGCTGGTAGGACACTCGCGACGCACGATACCGCTCGATGCGACGCGAGATTGAGAGTGCGTAAGGAGCCCGAGGATCCTCATATAGTTCGTAGGACACTAGTAGCCCCAGCCTAGGAATGCCGACCGCCCTCCGTAAACAAGATGCTCCTCGAGGCGTTTTCATGGCCACCACTTCCCCTGGTCCTATCACGCCTCGAGGCCTCGTGGTCGGCCTTCGGTGAGGTGTTCTCATTGTGGCTACCTCGGACATACCCAACAGAATGCCGTAGCGCCTTCGCTTTGTTATAATGTGGATCCACCATTTCCGAGTTGTCCACGGTAGCACAGGATCGTTTGCTACCTCCTCCAGTCAATCTTCCAGCTTACCTCGATCATTTCCAAACTTTCCAGAAATTCCAACGCAATGATCATACCTCGAGCAGGACCTCTTCCTTCCCAGGGCAGGGTTTACCTGAGAACGAGAGGCCATGCCGCCGACCTTCATGATGTCAGCTGTTGAAGCTGAGGCGAATGACCAGGTTATCACTGGTAAGATTGTCTACTCTTACTTTTAAATTACATATATTTTCCTATTATTTAGCATTGCATGATAATATCACGATAGGATATGATTATGAGTACTAAGTTAGTTATATTTACCTCCTTCCGTATTAGGCAAGGTCCTTGTTTCTTCCGTTCTTGCCTTGTCACTTTTCGATTCCAGAGCTTCCCATTGCTTCTTGTCTCGTCAATTTGCGGCCACCCATTCTCTTCCTATAGCTCCTCTGACCACGTGCTGGAATATCAATACTGGTAGTGGTGTCTTGGTAGCATCCAGTGGATATGAGGCATGTCCTGTGGTCATCTGCGGGAGAGAGCTTTTTGCAGATTTCTTAGTTATCGATTTGCCGAGTTTCGATGGTGTGTTTGGTATGGATTGGTTGGGGTCATTCTTCGCCACCATTGATTGTCGCCGATGGAGTGTAGTCTTTGAGATTCCAGATCACCCGAGGTTTGAGTTCCTTAATGGCAGTATCACGACTGGAGCCGTGGAGTTTAGAGAGAGACCGAAGAAGGCGATGTTAGCTGCTATGCAAGTGGAGCCCGAAGCCACCGTTGTTCGAGAGTTTGAGGATGTGTTTCCGAGGATATCTACGGTTTCCACCGATCGAAGCATTGAGTTTTCCATAGAGTTGAAGCTCGAACCGCCCGATCTCCAAGACCCTTATCGATGCCTCCAATGAGTTGGCCGAGCCGACTCGCTAGATGATCTTTGCGAGAGGATTGATTCGACCTAGTGTATCACCGGGAGCGCCTATATTGTTTGTGACTAAGAAGGATGGATCAAAGCGAATGTGTATCGACTACCGGGAGCTGAATGCAGTGATAGTGAAGAACAAGTATCCTCTTCCCGTATCGATGATATATTTGACCAGTTGGGTGGATCGAGAGTATTTTCTAAGTTAGATCTACGGAGTGGGTACCACCAGGTGAAGGTGAAGGAACCTGATGTTCCTAAGATAGCTTTCAGGACGAGATATGGGCATTATGAATTCCTAGTGATGCCGTTTGGTGTGACCAATTAATGCTCATGAGTTTGATGAATCTGATACTCTATGATGTGCTGGATAAGTTCGTGGAGGTCTTCATTGATGATATTTTGGTGTATTCGAAGACCGAAGAGGAGCATACGGAGCACTTGCGGTTCGTGTTGCAGACGTTGAGAGAGCATCGGCTATTTGCCAAGTTTAGCAAGTGCCAGTTCTGGTTAGATCGCATTGCATTCTTGGGGCATGTAGTGTCGGGAGATGGTATATCTGTGGACTCGGAGAAGGTATCCGTTGTTAGAGATTGGCCAACCCCTAAGTCCAGATCCGATATTAAGAGCTTCCCTCGATTAGCTGGATACTACCGCACTTTATCGAGATTTCAAGATCGCAGAGCCAATGACGCGACTGACGAGAAAGGATGTTGGTTTTGTCTGGTCCGACGCTTGTGAGCAGGCGTTTGAGGAGTTAAAGTCTCGACGACTTCACCCGCCTTGATGATACCGCATGTGAGCGGAACTTCGAGGTCTTCGTGGACGATCCGGTAGAGGATTGGGATGCTCTCCAGCCGAATGGTCACGTGGTAGCGCATGCCTCGCCGCTAAAGCAAAGATGAGCGTAACTATCCTACCCACGACCTGGAGTTAGCAGCTATGATCTTTGCTCTTAAGCTTTGGAGGCATTATCTGTTGGGAGAGCAGGTGAAGGTGTTTACTGATCATAAGAGCTTGAAGTATATATTCACTCAGAAGGAACTCAACATGAGGCAGCGCAGATGGTTAGAGCTAATGGCAGATTTCGACATCGATCTTCGCATCATCCCGCAAGGTCAATGTAGTGCCGATGCATTGAGTCGGCTGTCGCCATCATGACCCTCACGACTCGGAGACTTCAAAGCAGGATGTACGAGATATGAGTATTGAGGTTCTTCTTCCGTGGGTCACCGCTTTGATGAATCTCCGTGATTCAATCGACATTGGTCGGCGAATCAAGGTCGCCACCGTGACCCATTCCTTCAGAGGTGCAGAGAATTAGCAGTAGCTGGTCTTCGGCCGGAATTTGTTATTCATGAGGATGGATCCTTGCGATTCGGGAGTCGTATTTGTGTGCCGGCAGGAGATGTTCGAGAGGAGTTATTGCAGGAAGCTCATAGTTCGCAGTACTCTATCCATCCCGAGGTAACGAAGATGTATAAGGACTGGTGAACTTTGGTGGCGTGGTATGAAGAGAGATGTGGCTCGAAGTGTGGCGCTTGGTTTGTCGGCCAGTGAAGGCGAGCATCACAAGCATTGCAGTTTATTGTACCGCTGCCAATTCCGAGTGGAAGTGGCAACATGTCACCATGGATTTCGTCACTGGCTTACCTCGGAGCTCTAGACAGAATGATGCTGTTTGGGTGATCGTAGATCGATTAACCAAATCGGCTCACTTTATTCCATTCCGAGTGACATACCGATGAGCATCTTGCTTAGAGATATATGGAGGTAATTGCCTATCTCTAACTCTTTGGTGAATTCTTCCTTTCCGTGATATTAGTAAATTCTTGGTATTACAGAGATTGTGCGATTGCACGGAGTTCCGTGTGCATCGCTCTGATCGTGATACCCGATTTATTCAATTCGAAGAGTTTGCGCGCGAGTCTCGGACGAAGCTCGGCCAAGATAGCTTATCATCCGCACCGATGGACATGGAGAGGACCATTCGTGATTCTAGAGGATATGCTCGAGCATGTATGCTGGACTTTCATGGATCGTGGGAGGATCACTTGCACTGGTGGAGTTTGCTTACAACAGCTTCCAGCGCAGTATTGGGATGGCCCCTTTGCGCCTTTGTATGGGAGAAGGTGTCGCTCTCCTTTGAGTTGGGATGACATTGGAGACCGAGATTTTGGGCCGAGCGATTTACAAATGGCTGATGTCAGAGATCATTCGAGCGATAGCATTTATTCAAGCAATCAAGATGTAGTTTACCGGCATTTGGAGTTTTAGCCCGAGACCATGTATTCTTGAAGATTTCAACCGAGGCACCATTCGCTGGGAGGCGGGAAGTTGAGCCCGCGATATGTGGGACCTTTGATGTCTTGGAGAGAGTTGGAGAAGTGGCGCATCGACTTGCATTACCACGATTGGCCGGAGTGCATGACGGTTCCACGCCTCCCGCTTGAGGAGGTATGTTGGAGACCCGAAGTCATGTCATGGATTTCTCGAGAGATCGAGGTGCGACTGATTTGACCTATGAGAAGCGTACTGTGGCGATTTTGGACCAAGAGAGAAGACCCTCCGAACAAGACCGCGCCTCGCCGGGTGATGTGGCACCAGATTCCCGAGAGTCGACTTGGGAGTCGAGTCGAGATGCGCATGATACCCTCGCTTGTTCTTGGACTCTTAGTCGGTACATTCTATTCCATAATGTATTGTCGCTACCTCATATCTTCTTCTAATTCAGATATGTAGTTCTTTTGAATATCTCTCCACATATTTAATTGAATCTTTCATTCCATGTCCCTATCCCTCGGGTTGTTATACACTCCTATTTTTAATTCGAGGACGAAATTTGTTTTAAGGGGTAGGATGTAACACGCTGAATTTTCGACACGTATTTTTCGATATTAAATACTAAATAATATTTTAGATATTGATATTATATTAATCATATATATATAATGATAGAGGTTATTAATATTTAGTTAATAATATTATTAGATTAATCGTTACAAATTGTCATGAACACGTAATATTTGATTGTATTATTATTATGTGCTTGATGATATTAGTTCCACGTGTATTTTTCTACCACGTGCATGCCAACCCTAACCCTAACCTATATATAAATATAGTATTTTATTTTTCAAAACCCATACCCAGCCCCCATCCCATCCTCCCGTACAAACACCCCATCTTTCTTTCTCTCTCTCTCTCTCTCTCTCTCTCTCTCTCTCTCTCCCTCTCTTTGTTTCATTCTCCTGCTCGACCACCGCATTCCTCCTCTCTCCCCGCCTTCCGACCTCATGCGCCATCACCGCCGCCCATCCTCATCAGTCTCATCCCTCGGCACCACCGCCACCCTCATCGCCCATCGCTTCCGCCCGGCCAATATTACCGGCCTCATCCGACCGCATAACGCCCATCCTCCTTGTGCGACCACCTCGTAAGCCACGCCGACCGCCCGTGGCCGTGACCACTTCGCCGCCGCGCGCATGCACGCCCGCGGTATCATATCGTTCCCCGTTGCTTCACCTTCGTCATGCCGCCTCCACACCCCTCGTCCTCCTCCTCCACCACCTGCCCACGCCCCAGCCGAGATCCCCAGCACCACCCCGCTGCCCTCCACCCTCAGCCGTGTCCCACCTCCCTCCTCCAGATCCGCACCTCCGTCGACGCCGGCGTCGGCGACCAGCAGCGCCAATGCGTGGGTGTGTCCAAAATGCAGCTGAGCAGCGTCGAATCGTTCGACAACACCGAGGCAAGATCCCTCTTGCCGTTGTCTCATTTATTTATTTTATGAATTAATTCGTATATGTATAGTTTAGTTCGTGTCAATTTGATATCATATGCACAGTTAACATCTACATCTTTGGTGAATATTCGATAGTATAAAATTATTCATGATGATTGGATAGGTTAAAATTGATCTATGATTAATTTCGTGCTATTTGGAAGTAAGAATGTATTTTAGGATATTTCTAGTATTTATTATAATTATAAAATATTTTTAAAGAAATTATTTGGTGAAAATAATTTATTTTGAGTAAAAAGTATTTTAATTAATTGTTATGATTAAAAGAAAATTATCTGAGGAGGAAAAGAATTTTGAAATATTTTAAGAGGTTTTGTTGAAAAAGAAAAGAAATAGAGGTGATTTATGGAAAAGAAAATAGTTATTGTCCATAAATAATATTAAAGAGAAAAGGTATTTTTGAGATATTGGATAATTATGTCGGGAATTAGTTTAAAGAATTTTTATGGGAATTTATGTTGAAAACCGCGTCATTTCATGTGGTTAACTTCTCTTATTTCACATTTTCATATTGTACCGTTGTTGATAGTTATTCACGTTATTGTTCATGATACACGACACTAACACGTAAAGTAATTGCATACGTTATTCCGTGCTGAGAAGTTTCAAGATCTGAATAGTGAGTTATTAGAGTTATCAATTACATGTGTAAATAGCTCGTGTTCTCGCATTTATATCGTTTATTGATTAGTCCTGTTGCATTTATTATATTCTGTATATATTGGATTTATTCATAGTCTTGTTGTGTCCAGAGCCGTAGTAGTTCATGACTTAGGGACTTGGTTTGTCATGAACATGACCTAGTGACATGTGTGTGTTGACCTGCTTAGGAGGTGAACCCGTGTTTGATATATCGGTATCGTTGACTTGATTTACCTGAGACCGTGGGATGGGAAAGTCTTGGTTCATGTATTCGGATGTGGCTGTTTATGTATCTTCCAGACCCGTGCCAAGTGATCTTGTTTTCGCACTTGGGGCTGGTTTGTTGGGCCAGTGATCTTGTTTTCGCACGTGGCTAGTGAAATCGTTTCGTCACCTGAGTCCTGCTTGTGTTCGGACAAGCCGGAATCGGATTGCGCGTAGTCCTCAGACCGTAGATCCGCGGAAATTGAATGCGTAGAGGAATATGAACCGTCAGTTATCCGAATAATATGAACTTTGACTCTTGTGAGATATAGACCAGACCTATTATAGGATGGCTAGGCGGTTAGAACACATGAGTTGGACATGTTGATGCTTATTTCGGTTGTATGTTCCATCCGGTATGGTTCGGGTTAATATTTAGTTATTTACAATTGAGACATATGGTATATACATGAGGGTTTCCTTATTTGGATTATTTCGCCGCATTCACGCCTCGCTTTGTAGATTTCTAAATATTAATCTCAACCAATTTACATGGATGGTTAACCATATTGTTATACTTGATTTGTTCGCATTTTTCTCGATTACTTGTATTTCATTCGCATTATTATTATATCGCCATTATTTGTGGGATCTTGCCGTGTGTTATACATCTTGGCGTACTCCATTCTCTTGGTGTACGCCGATTTAGATGACTGACAGTCCAAGATGTACGCACTCGAAGCTAGAGTACCAAGAAGAAGAGTGTCTCCCGGATGGTGGAGAGGATCAAGTTGAAGCATAATTTAGTTCTTTTATTTTCTTAGTTTGATGAACCTTAGACTTCTTTCAAGATTTCCATTTTAACTCGGTTGACATTTGTTTCATGATTCTCTAGTTTCTTTAGCCACATGAATTATTTGGATATGTGGACTCTTTTATAGTCTGGATGTTATTTCATTTTGGTGATATGTACTCTTACGTTACGGATTATTATTTATTCTTCGGGCCGTGATTGTGATGTATTTTATGATTACTTGACGCTATGTATTAGATTGAGAAGAAATGTTCTATTCGTATTTCTCCTCAACCTAATACGCCGCGCTTGTTCGCTCCGCTGTATTTGGGGGCTGCATGATGTGTTTTGGTGGTGGCCCATGCAGTCGACTCAGCTACACATTCCGAAGTTTCACAAGAAGAATATGATAAATAATTTAGACACGTATCACTATTCCATCCAGTAAGACTATGTTTAGACCCTTATCCTATAGGTTATGCTTGATTTCTATCCTATTCGATTTTGATTCGATTTTACTTGATTTCTTCGTTCTCCCTCTAATGTTTGAATTCGTCTTTCCTCGAGCCATGGCAGTCCGTGGTAATAGTAATCCCTCCTTAGTGGTGGCGGATGCGGCGTGGATCGCATCGGCTTTGGAGATGATTCAGGATTGGCTACTAACCAAAGACTCCTCGGCAGACAGCTGCACGGAGCCTCAGCCCAAGATCCTCCTCACACCTGAGCCCTGAGTTAGGGAGTTCGATATGCACCACCCCCTTTTCTCGGGTGCCGGGGGTCTCTAACACAGAGGAGTTTCTCCAGTCACGGAGACTATCCTTACAGTGGCTCGTATTCCCCTGCGAGTGGGTAGGTCTCATGGATGTTCACCACCGACACGGCTCAGATCCGAATGTAGAGAAGACTCATTTGGAGAGGCCGATTTTATGGGAGACCTTCACAGAAGGCCAATGGAAGTACCTTCCCACCGCCCGAGATGAGCTTTTGTGCGGGTTTGTTGCTCAGCGGGGAGGTCGATCGGTCGATGAGTATGAGGCGAGTTCTCCTCTCTTAGCGCTATGCTCCCCACCTTGTTACGCACCACCATCGAGGCAAAGCCTGCAAGGGTTTGGATAAGTATATCGATTGGCTCGGCCGGTAGGACACTCGCGACGACGATACCGCTCGATGCAAAGACGCGAGATTGAGAGTGTGCGAAGGAGCCCGAGGATCCTCATATAGTTGAGGCGGGACACTAGTAGCCCGGCTAGGAATGCCGACCGCCCTCCTCAAAAGATGCTCCTCGAGGCGAGTTTTCACAAACCACTTCCAGCAGATCCCTATCACTACGGAGGCGCCTGTGGTCATCTTCTGGGAGGTGTTCTCATTGTGGCTACCTCTGACATACCCAACAGAATGCCGTAGCGTCTTCGTTTGTGTTATAGGCGTGGATCCGCCGACCATTTCGGTCGAGTTGTCCACGGCAGCAGGATCGCTTACCTCCTCCGCCTCGACTTCCCACCTCGACTCACTCTTTTCCAGCCCAAAGTACTCCACCAAGATGATCATACCTCGTGATCCTCTTTTCCTGTGGGTTTATCGTGAGGCACTGAGACAAAGAATACCACGCCAGACCTTCATGATGTCATTTGTTGAAGGCGAATGACTGAGTTATCAGCGGTAAGATTGTCTACTCTTACTTTTAAATTACATATATTTTCCTATTATTTAGCATTGCATGATAATATCACGATAGGATATGATTATGAGTACTAAGTTAGTTATATTTACCTCCTTCCGTATTAGGCAAGGTCCTTGTTTCTTCGTTCTTGCCTTGTCACTTTTCGCCAGCTTCCCATTCCTGTCTCTCGCCAATTTATGGCCACCCATTCTCTTCCTATAGCTCCTCGACCACGTCTTTGGAATATCAATCTTGGTAGTGGTGTCTTGGTAGCATCCGGTGGATATGAGGCATGTCCCGTGGTCATCTCATGGAGAGAGCTTTTGCGATTTCTTAGTTATCGATTTGCCGAAGCTTCGATGGTGTGTTTGGTATGGATTGGTTGGGGTCATTCTTAGCCACCATTGATTGTCGCCCGATGGAGTGTAGTCTTTGAGATTCGAGATCACCCGAGGTTTGAGTTCCTTAATCGGCGACGATCGAGCCGTGGAGTTTAGAGAGAGACCGAAGAAGCGATGTTAGGCTGCTATGCAAGTGGAGCCCGAAGCCACCGTTGTTCGAGAGTTTGAGGATGTGTTTCCGAGGATATCTACGGGTTTCCACCGATCGGCGATTGAGTTTTCCATAGAGTTGAAGCTGGAACGCTCCGATCTCAAGACCCTTATCGTATGCCTCGGTGAGTTGGTAGAGCTTGGACTCGGTTAGATGATCTTTGCGGAGAGGATTGATTGACCTAGTGTATCACCGGGAGCTTTATTGTTTGTGACTAAGAAGGATGGATCAAAGCGTAATGTATCGATCACCGATTGAATGCAGGATGAAGAACAAGTATCCTCTTCCCGTATCGATGATATATTTGACCGGTTGGGTGGATCGAGTATTTTCTAAGTTAGATCTACTGAGTGGGTACCACCAGTGAAGGTGAAGGAACGATGTTCCTAAGATAGCTTCGGGGCGAGATATGGGCATTATGAATTCCTAGTGATGCGTTTGGTGTGACCAATGCCGCGATGCTCATGAGTTTGATGAATCGATACTCTATGATGTGCCGGATAAGTTCGTGGAGGTCTTCATTGATGATATTTTGGTGTATTCGAAGACCGAAGAGGAGCATACCGAGCACTTGCGTTCGTAAGGTGCACGTTGAGAGCATCGGCTATTTGCCAAGTTTAGCAAGTGCGATTACGGTTAGATCGCATTGCATTCTTGGGGCATGTAGTGTCGGAGATGGTATATCGTGGACTCGGAGAAGGTATCTGTTGTTAGAGATTGGCCAACCCTAAGTCGGTATCGATATTAAGAGCTTCACGGGATTATTTGGATACTACGGCACTTTATCGAGATTTCGAAGATCGCAGAGCCAATGACGCGATCGACGCAGAAAGGATGTTGGTTTTATGCAGTCAGCTTGTGGCGGCGTTTGAGGAGTTAAAGTCTCGGCGACTTCAGCCCAGTCTTGATGATACCGCATGAGCGGAACTTCGAGGTCTTCGTGGCGTATCTGGTAGAGGATTGGGATGCGTTCTCCAGCCAGAATGGTCACGCGGGTAGCGATGCGGCCCGTAAAGCAAAGATGAGCGTAACTATCCTACCCGACACAGGTTAGCGGCTATGATCTTTGCTCTTAAGCTTTGGAGGCATTATCATTGGGAGAAGCGGTGAAGGTGTTTCTTGATCATAAGAGCTTGAAGTATATATTCACTCGAAGGAACTCAACATGAGGCGCAAGCAGATGGTTAGAGCTAATGGCGATTCGACATCGATCTTGATACCATCTGGCAAGGTCAATGTAGTGCGGATGCATTGAGTCGGCTGTCGCCATCATGACCCTCACGACTCGGAGACTTCAAAGCAGGATGTACGAGATATGAGTATTGAGGTTCTTCCGTGGGTCACGCTTTGATGAATCTCGATTCAATCGACATTGGTCGGCGAATCAAGGTCGCCACCGTGACCCATTCCTTCAGAGGTGAGAATTAGCAAGAGTCGGTCTTCGACCGGAATTTGTTATTCATGAGGATGGATCCTTGCGATTCGGGAGTCGTATTTGTGTGCCAGCAGGAGATGTTCGAGAGGAGTTATTGCAGGAAGCTCATAGTTCGCAGTACTCTATCCATCACGGAGAATGCGAAGATGTATAAGGACACGAATGAACTTTTGGTGGCGTGGTATGAAGAGATGTGGCTCGAAGTGTGGCGAAGTGCTTGGTTTGTCACAGTGAAGGCGAGCATCGGCGTGGGAGTTTATTGCAGCCGTTGCCAATTCCAGAGTGGAAGTGGCAACATGTCACCATGGATTTCGTCACTGGCTTACCTCGGAGCTCTAGGCAGAATGATCTTTGTTTGGGTGATCGTGATCGATTAACCAAATCGGCTCACTTTATTCCATTCCCAGAGTAGATGACTGAACATCTTGCTTAGAGATATATGGAGGTAATTGCCTATCTCTAACTCTTTGGTGAATTCTTCCTTTCGGGATATTAGTAAATTCTTGGTATTACAGAGATTGTGCGATTGCACGGAGTTCGATGTGCATCGTCTCGGATCGTGATACCCGATTTACTCAACTCGAAGAGTTTGCGTGCGAAGTCTCGGACGAAGCTCGGCCAAAGATAGCTTATCATCCATGAGCCGATGGGCGGTCGGAGAGGACCATTGATTCTAGAGGATATGCTCGAGCATATGCGTTGGACTTTCATGGATCGTGGGAGGATCACTTGCACAGTGGAGTTGCTTACAACAACAGCTTCCAGCAGTATTGGGATGGCCCCTTTGCGGCTTTGTATGGGAGAAGGTGTCGCTCTCCTTTGAGTTGGGATGACATTGGAGACCGAGATTTTGGGCCGAGTCGATTGCAAACCGCCTGATGCCGCCAGATCATTCGAGTTTACTTCGCATACAGGACGCATTCAAGCATTGGCGGATGTGAAGCGGCGGCATTTGGAGTTTTAGCACGGAGACCATGTATTCTTGAAGATTTCCCCAACGAGGCACCATTAGCTTTGGGAGGCGTGGGAAGTTGAGCCATGATATGTGGGACCTTTGATGTCTTGGAGAGTTGGAGAAGTGGCGTACCGACTTGCATTACCACCGCATTGGTGGAGTGCATGGCGTGTTCCACGTCTCCCGATTGAGGAGGTATGTTGGAGACCCGAGTCATGTCATGGATTTCTCGAGAGATCGAGTGCGACTGATTTGACCTATGAGAAGCGACTGTGGCGATTTTGGACGAAGAAGACCCTCCGCATCAAGACCCAAGGGCCGCTCGTGATGCGGCACCTGCATTCCTCGAGAGTCGACTTGGGAGTCGAGTCGAGATCTTGTGATACCCTCGATTGTTCTTGGACTCTTAGGCTGGTACATTCTATTCCATAATGTATTCTTTGCTACCTCATATCTTCTTCTAATTAGGGATATGTAGTTCTTTTGAATATCTCTCCACATATTTAATTGAATCTTTCATTCCATGTCCCTATCCACGGGTTGTTATACACGCTCCTATTTTTAATTAGAGGGCGAAATTTGTTTTAAGGGGTAGGATGTAACACGCGTGAATTTTCGATCACGTATTTTTCGATATTAAATACTAAATAATATTTTAGATATTGGATATTATATTAATCATATATATATAATGATAGAGGTTATTAATATTTAGTTAATAATATTATTAGATTAATCGTTACAAATTGTCATGAACACGTAGGTAATATTTGATTGTATTATTATTATGTGCTTGATGATATTAGTTCCACGTGTATTTTTCTACCACGTGCATGCCAACCCTAACCCTAACCCTATATATAAATATAGTATTTTATTTTTCAAAAACCCATACCCAGCCCCCATCCCATCCTCCCGTACAAACACCCCCATCTTTCTTTCTCTCTCTCTCTCTCTTTCTCTCTCTCTCTCTCTCTCTCTCTCCCCCTCTCTTTGTTTCTTCTCCAGCAAACCCACCGCCGCCTCCCCTCTCTCCCCGCCTTCCGACCTCGCCGCCATCACCGCCGTCCCCTCCTCCTCCGTCTCCTTCCCCTCAACGCCGCCGCCACCCTCCCCACCACTTCCAGCCCTCCTCCGCTCCACCACCCCCAGCCCATCCCGCCATGCACCACCTCCCGCCCTTACCATCGTCCGCCGTCCACGACCTCCGCCCGCCACCCCGCCACCCCCACCCTCCTGCGTTCCTCCACCTCCTCACCGCCGCCTCCACACCCCCTCGTCCTCCTCCTCCACCACCCGCTCCACGCCCCAGCCGAGATCCCCAGCACCACCCCGCTGCCCTCCACCCTCAGCCGCGTGCCCCACTCCCTCCTCCAGATCCAGACCTTCCTGGCCGGACGCCGACCGACTGCCAAACGACGCACTCGTCGTGTCCAAACTGCAGCTGAGCCGCGTCGAATCGTTCGACAACACCCGAGGCAAGATCCCTCTTGCCGTTGTCTCATTTATTTATTTTATGAATTAATTCGTATATGTATAGTTTAGTTAAGTGTCAATTTGATATCATATGCAGTTAACATCTACATCTTTGGTGAATATTCGATAGTATAAAATTATTCATGATGATTGGATAGGTTAAAATTGATCTATGATTAATTTCGTGCTATTTGGAAGTAAGAATGTATTTTTAGGATATTTCTAGTATTTATTATAATTATAAAAATATTTTTAAAGAAATTATTTGGTGAAAATAATTTATTTTGAGTAAAAAGTATTTTAATTAATTGTTATGATTAAAAGAAAATTATCTGAGGAGGAAAAGAATTTTGAAATATTTTAAGAGGTTTTGTTGAAAAAGAAAAGAAATAGAGGTGATTTATGGAAAAGAAAATAGTTATTGTCCATAAATAATATTAAAGAGAAAAGGTATTTTTGAGATATTGGATAATTATGTGGAATTAGTTTAAAGAATTTTTATGGGAATTTATGTTGAAAACGCGTCATTTCATGTGGTTAACTTCTCTTATTTCACATTTTCATATTGTCTGCAGTTGTTGATAGTTATTCACGTTATTGTTCATGATACACGACACTAACACGTAAAGTAATTGCATACGTTATTCCATGCTGAGAAGTTTCAAGATCTGAATAGTGAGTTATTAGAGTTATCAATTACATGTGTAAATAGCTCGTGTTCTGCATTTATATCGTTTATTGATTAGTCTGTTGCATTTATTATATTACGTATATATTGGATTTATTCATAGTCTTGTTGTGTCCAGAGCCGTAGTAGTTCATGACTTAGGGACTTGGTTTGTCATGAACATGACCTAGTGACATGTGTGTGTTGACCTGCTTAGGAGGTGAACCCGTGTTTGATATATCGGTATCGTTGACTTGATTTACCTGAGATCGTGGGATGGAAAAGTCTTGGTTCATGTATTCGGATGTGGCTGTTTATGTATCTTCCAGACCCGTGCCAAGTGATCTTATTTTCGTACTTGGGGCTGGTTTGTTGGGCCAGTGATCTTGTTTTCGCACGTGGCTAGTGAAATCGTTTCGTCACCTGAGTCCTGCTTGTGTTCGGACAAGCCGAAATCGGATTGCGCGTAGTCCTCAGACCGTAGATCCGCGGAAATTGAATGCGTGTAGAGGAATATGAACCGTCAGTTATCCGAATAATATGAACTTCGACTCTTGTGAGATATAGACCCGAGACCTGTTATAGGATGGCTAGACAGTTAGAACACATGAGTTGGACATGTTGATGCTTATTCCCAGTTATATGTTCCATCCGTGTATGGTTCGGGGTTAATATTTAGTTATTTACAATTCGAGACATATGATATATACATGAGGGTTTCCTTGTTTGGATTATTTCGCTCGGCGTACTATGTCTCGTTTTGTAGATTTCTAAATATTAATCTCACCCGAATTTACATGGATGGTTAACCGTATTGTTATACTTGATTTGTTCGCATTTTTCTGATTACTTGTATTTCATTCGCATTATTATTATACTGCCATTATTTATGGGATCTTGCTGTGTGTTATACACGCTGACGTACTCTATTCTCTTGGTGTACGTCAGATTTAGATGACGGACAGGTCCAGTATGCAGTCGCACCTGAGCTAAAGTACCCGCAGCAAGAGTGTCTCCCAGATGGTGGAGAGGGTCAAGTTGAAGCATAATTTAGTTCTTTTATTTTCAGTAGTTTGATGAACCTTAGACTTCTTTCAGTATTTCCATTTTAACTCAGTTGACATTTGTTTCATGATTCTCTAGTTTCTTTAGCCACATGAATTGTTTCAGATATGTGGACTCTTTTATAGTCCTGGATGTTATTTCATTTTGGTGATATGTACTCTTCCGTTCTGGATTATTATTTATTCTTACTGGCTGTGATTGGGATCTGTGACTGTGATGTATTTTTATGATTACTTGACGCTTGGCGTATTAGATTGAGAAGAAATGTTCTATTCGTATTTCTCCTCAACCTAATACGTCGCGGGCTTGTTCGCGTTAGTTTAGGTGTATTTGAGGCGGTGACAAAGGGGCATGCTTATGTTCGATTACTAGAATCTTTGGAGGCTTCGTTTTCGTGTTTGAGACCCCATTTTCTTCTTAAAAAATTTAAGCAAGGGAACTTGAATGAGCTGTTGGGAATGATCATGGTATATCTAATACTATTATAAAAGTGGATTGACATGTTAAAACATTTCTTCCCAGAGCATCCTCCAAAACACATGCATACATAAATAGAATACATACATACATCCTCCAAAACACATGCATACATACATAATAAAACACATGTAACATACATTCATACTTAAATAAGAACAATTATTATTTTTATAATTATTTTATTAATAATTTTCTTAATTAAATTCCTTTATAGTGCATTTAATATCTTAAATGACCTCTTCCATCCACTCTCTCCACTATTTCACAAGTCCTTTCAATTTCTACTATATATCTATTCTTTATTATGTAAAAAATAAAATTGGGTTATATCGTAGTATAACTAGAAATAAAAATGAATAAATAAAGTTAGATAAGCATATTATAATTAGGTCATATGTGTAGTATATAATATAATTATAATAAAAATGAATAAATAAACAATAAGAATGAGCAACTTCTCATATTCATAACCGTGTTCCATTTCTCATTCCTATTAACCAACTTTAATTAGTTGCATCATTGTACTCAATGCTCATTACTCCTCTACTAATTACCATAACGTCTCCGCTATGCACTTTCTCACCTCCTCATGACTCATCTCTTTTTATTCTCTATAAGAGAGCAGAAAAAGTGCCCTCTCAAGAAGATGAAGATGTGGGATTGTGTCATGATAAACACTGATACTTATAAGAAGGATGTAAAGCAAAATTTTCCCCTAATGAAGCAATGCACCGAGATGCCAATGCTCCAACGCCATTCTGCTTTGGTGGGAAAGACGGATTCTATATGGCGGATTCAACTTCAGTTGAATGGTAGATTTTTTAAGACAATTCTATCAATTAGCTTTCTCTTTATTCTGAATCATATCTCATTTTTAATTTTACGGAATAATTCTTCAAGATTTGTTTTAACCTATTTGTGTTTGCTTCACATAATCAAAACATAGATGGGGGAGATCCGCTAAGTGCTAAATATCCTCTAATGTGAATGTTTATGGTGCTCTCAACATGCAGGATGTTGCCCTTTGGTAGTGGGACTGTATCGGATTAGTTGGGAAGTGTCAAGAAGACTCGCGAGATGATACTTTGCGTCCTTTTGGTCCAGTCTTTGGTGCGGAATGAGGTCATGATGAGTCAGAGAGAATCAATGCTACTGACCAATTCAAGTTGAAGCGGTTCATGTCCTACTTCTGAGATTAGACAATGCATGTCGCTAGAAATAAGAATGTCAACTATGTTGTTGACGGTGATTTTTAAGTACATCTTAATTATGAATCTTTTTCGTCACCGGTATAGCGTCAGAATTATAATTTTTATGTGAGTTTCATCAATAGCTTTTTATTCATAGAATGCTAAAACACCGTATGAGCGTATGTGGTTGTGTATCATGCAAGTCTAAATACACAACTTCAATTCAAGCTTTAGATCAAAGGGATGTTTAGTTACTGTTCACGGGGAAAGTTGGTTTCTCGATCTTCATTGCGAAATTCATTACAACTTTTTGGTTTTACAAATGAATTCAAAAAAAAGTTTGCCTTTTTATAAGGCTACAACCAAAATCAAAGAAAAGAAAAATTATAACTTTTCTCCTTAAACAAACACGGGATCCGTTTATCGAATCCTCGCTTGCGTGGGTGTCTTTGCCTGTGTCGGGGTTTATCCGTGGACCGCCACGTGATCGTAATCCAAAATTAGATCTACATGACCGAGGGAATTATTTCACGAAGGAAATAATCGCCTAAGTAAGTGAAATCGACCAAGCGAGATCACTACTCTTCTCGGGATCAAAACAAGGTTTGATCTCGAGGAATCACGTGTAGATCTTACCTAGAATCTCTCGAACTCCTTTGTTTTGCGTCGCCGGGTTTGCCAAAATCCTAGATCTGGTCGTCGGATCGCCTCCCCTTCTTTCTTCAAGTCCAGATCTATGCAAAAATTCAGATCTTGATCCGACAGAGCTTCGGCTTCTTTCAAAAATTTCGGCTCTGAGAAAATGAGACCCTCCTCCTCGATTTATAGCCTTGAAAGCAGGTAAAACGGGTCGGATCTCAAAGAACCACCTAGCCACCTCTTGGTGGCTCGGTCCGAAACCAACACTTGGTGGCTCGGTCTTGGCCGAGCCACCATTTGGTGACTTCGACCGCAGAAACCACCTCAAAGTAGAAACGCGAATTTCGGCCCTGCTTCGCCAAGTGGCCCTTCTTTCGGTCTTTTTATTTGCTTTTCAATTTTTGAGTCGATTACGTTGATGCGAGTCGATTTGGTTCGGAGTTGTCGGTTTCGTTGATTCGAAGCTTTGGAATTAGGTTTATCCCATCGCTCGCATGTGATTTGTCGCTTCGTTGACTTGCACGCTTCGTCGACTCGCTTCATGCGTTTGCGTTGCGGTCATTTGTTGTTGCGTCGTCGACGGTTCGTCGTTATGTCGTCGGATGGCTCGCCGATTGTCAACTCCTCGTCACAAGCTATGTTCGGGAACTTATAGGCAATTTTCAACGCCTACAGTTACTTCGTGTATTTTAATTGGTGTAGCCAGTTTTGTTCCTTTGTGCTAGCTTTAAAGATTAGATACATGTGGTCCTTGAGTATTTGAACAAGTGAGAAAGTTTAAATGTTGGGTTGATTTGTATATGTTGATGCACTTAGTTTCATTTTATACTTTTCTTAATAAGAGAGTGAATCCCATCAATCTTTACCTTTTATTTTATTATAAACAAGTGATGCCCCTGTCCGCACGGGTGTATCTGCCTTTCTTTATTTTATATATTTATATATTTAATCCATTTATTTTCTATGAATGTCTTTATTAGTTATGTCGATGCTTCTAATTCTTGAAACAATAAGAAAAAGTTAGCTCACTGAGTAAGCACGTAGATTTTTTACTTTAATTTTTGAAATACAAAATTAGGAGGAGCATGTGCTAGATCTTTGAGATGTAGGACCAATAGTAAACCGTAAATATTTTTATACATAAAAGAGGTGTTTAAACCATTTCTTTTTTTTTTTTATCTCTTCCCTTTCGTGTAGTTCAATTTTTCCTTGAAAGTTTATTTTGCTCTCGAGAAAAGCACATCATGGTTTCTTTATTTATAATATTTTTCACTTAATTCTCTTATCTATTTATGATTTTTCAGTCTCATCTTAACTTCATAGCTAGGTTACATTCTATTTTATATATTTTTGGTGTTTGTTTAAAGTTGGACATACAATAATGGAATGTTATTGTGAAGGAATTGGCAATTAATATATTTATGTCAAAATTTTAGTTCAAAAGCGAGAATATTTCATCCATTTGGATGAGAACTTGCACATCTGAGATATCTTGCTAATTATTTGGAAGAGAGTTCGATTTGAACATTTATAATGAATCAATATCTAAAAGAGAGTTCATTTTATTCTTGATCTTCTACACATGTATACATATTGAGGGTAATTTTTAAAGAATATAAATTATCTTTTACTTTTACCATATATCTTCTACACATGCATATTGGTCTTAACAAAGATCTTTTATTATGAGAGAGGATAACGAGCCTATGAGACAGGAGCCATAATTTAGAATGAAGTTGGACATACAATAATGGAAGGTTATTATGAAGGAATTAGCAACTAATGTATTTATGTCAAAAAATTTACTTCGAGAATAAAATATTTCATCCATTGGTTGAGAACTTGCACAAGTAGATATCTTGCTAATTAGTTCGATTTTAAACATTTGTAATGAATCAATGTCCAAAAGAGAGTTCATTTTCATTCTTGATCTGCTACACATGTTTAAATATTGAGGATAATTTTTGAAAGAATATAAATTATCTTCTACTTTTACCATATATATTCACAAAATTTTATCTTATTAGTTTTGAACAAAGTTTGTAAGATCGAATTGATATTTTTTGGCCATATAAAGCGAAAATTTTATTATGAAAATTCAAAAGAAAAAAATAAATATGTCCACGTGCAACGCACGTGCACTATACTAGTAGGTACAAAAGTAACAAAACTGGTATGTAGATACAACAAAGTTCAATAGTTTTCAATCGCTGTCCCGATCATGATTTCCTTAGCCCACGGTCTCAATCTGGATCACTCAATGCTTCATTCACATTGGATTTGCCGGAAGTAGTGAACAACTTCTTTTTGTGAGGAGTTGAGTTTACTCTCTTATGGACTCCACGACTCAACAAACAAAATCTCTCCAACACTTAAGTCAGTGATTTACATATAAGAATATTGCAATCTCAAAATCTCAATGTTAATGGAATGTGAATTCCCGTACTTAAGATTTTAGGACAAAATTATCACGTTACGAATGAGGGAAAAAATACCTTGACATCTTGGCAGAATAAGTTTGTTTAGCGAGTATGATGTGATAAAAGCTAGTTGACGGAGCATTGAAAAGTCTATGGCCCATCGACTCAGCTGGATGTCCTACCATTTGCAGAGGGGCGGAGATATCGTGCCTATTTGGACTATGGTGGCATGTAGATCCTAATTATATAGGGGTCTTATGAACTCTGAAACTCACTTCCACTCGCCTCCCAAACTCCTTAAAACTAGGGGTGGAAATGAACCAAATCAAACCGAATACCATGGTATTCGGGGTTCGAATTCGGATTTATGGCGAGTAAGGAAAGAGTGTGTTCAAATTCAATTCATTAATTAACCCAAATATTCATTAAATGTTAATGAATACCTCATTAGCACACTTAGTAAGTCATAAGATTCTTGAGCATGCTATTATACTATGTGTTTATAAATTATTAATATAATAATATAATACTTAATTTTTATACCAATTTATACAATACTTATAAATAGCAATATTTATAATATTATGCATAAAAAATAATACAATATAATAATATAAAATTTAAAAACATATAAAAATTTAATAATCAAACAAGTTAAAATTGAATATGACCGAATATCTCAATGAATAATAAGAGAACTATTTATTAATTATTTGGTTTGTTGTCACCGTATTTAAAACCCTAAACCCCAACTAGGGCTGTGCAATCGGTCGGTCGGTTCGGTTTTTGGCCAAATTTTGTCAAACCGAACCGAACTGTCTATCATTCAAAATCGAACCGAATCGATTCAAGTCGGTTCGGTTCGGTTCGGGTCGGTTTGTTTAGATTTCACTTAGGTACAAATGTTATGTCCAAGTTCAATTTCACCTCTAATCTGTTGACCAAGAAAAAAGTCCCCTACACTTCAATTTATTGAAATTCATGAACTATCAAATGCTACTAAATATTAGATGAAGAAATCAAATTCTTAGTCTGCCAAAGCTTACATAATTTTTTGAGAGAAAGCTTACATAAAGAATTAAATTGATCTCAATCAGATAGACAAAGTAAATAAAAATATATAATAATTTGAATGTTGGGTATAGTTTCTATAAAATTATAAATCCGATCCAAAGAGAAGTTTGATCCAAATATTCTCTTGTACTATGTGTATCAATCGAGGAGAAAAACCAAGAAAAGCTTAGAATCAATATTAGAGTTTAAGTTTCTTACCTCCAAAGTAGATTGGTCCAAAGTAGAAGAAGCAAATAGAGAATAGAGAGAGGTAGAGAACTAGAGATGATGAGAAGCCCTAGAATTGGAGAGGATACCATTGTTGGGATATTTTGTCGCCATTAGGTCGCGTGAGAGAAAAAGATAGCAAGCTGCAGCCAAGCAACTCTATATGAACTATGACGGGTCGAGTTTTAAGTGGATGCGGATAGTAATTAGAATGGGTAATACAATTCGGTCGGTTCGGACGGTTCGGGTTGAAAAAACGTCAACCCGACCCGAACCGAACTCTTGTCAAAACCAAACCGAACTGTCAAATTTCGGCTGATTCGGTCAGTTTTGTTCGGTTTGAACCGAACTATGCTCACCCTACCCCAATCTCTCCGTCCACCCTCCCCCCGCCAAAAAAAAAATCCCCAAAAACCACCCTCTCCTCCCTCTTCAAGCTCAAGTCCAAAACCCCTAAACCCTCCATCTCCCCCACAAAATCCGCTATCCTCTCCGAACCCGACCCGGACTGCCTCGCCGACCTCTTCCAATCCTCCACCGTCTCCTCCCCCGACCTCCACGGCGATCGATTCCTCTACAAACCCACCATCCAAAAGCTCCCGAGCTCCAACCGCCTCGACCTCGTGGAGTGGATCCTCGAAGCCTAGAAATCCGACCCGAACCTCCCCAGATCCGAAGGCTTCCTCATCCGCATCATGACCCTCTACTCCGAAGCAGGCATGATTGATCACGTCGTTAAAACTTTTGACATTATAACCCGAACTGGGCCTAAGCATAGCGAGCGCACGTTCTGCGCTCTTCTCAGTGTCCTTTTGAAAAATCAAAAGCTCGATAGGTTGATTTAGGGGTGGCAATTTATGACTCGACCCATTGACCCAACCCGACCCTACCCGTTTATAATAGGTATGGGTCAAGTTATATGGGTCAGGTCATAAACGGGTCAACCCGAATTGACCCATTTATTAGATGGGTAAATTAGGGTTAACCCGGACTGACCCGTTTATTACCCGTATATGACCTGTTTAATTTGCAACGGGTCATTCTCATCCCCAAATCCTCGCGACTTTGCCTTCTTCAAGAGAGCTCGAGGGTAAAGCGGACGATGGCGGCGGCGAAGAGAAGCGAGGCGTGGCGGCGGCGGCGAATCACGACCTCGGCGAAGAGTGGCGAGCTCCGGCGACAAGAGGCGAGATCCGGTGTTGAGAAGCGGCGATGAGAGGCGGCGATGAGAGCCGGCGACGAGAGACAACAACATGTGGCGAGTAGCGAGTCCTCTTTCCCCATCTAATTTCAACATCAATGAATTTCTCGATTTTTCATTTAATTTTGATGGGTGTGTGATCCTATTCTTTGTAATCTAAGATCAACTCTTTTTTGAACTTTTTGATTCATTCAATTTGATTAAACTATTTTTTAAAATTTTTTTTACAGGTCGATTGCTCTACGTGTTTGACGTTCACTCTTTCCTACTTTTCTAATTTGGTCACTGTTGTCTACATGAAGTTTGAATCTTTCTCCTATTTGAGAGCTCAACCATTGATTCTCTTTCATATTTGATTTTAAAAATATGATTTTCCTTCTATGGTTTCCTGTTTTTTTTAAGCCGTAATTGGAGCAATCTTGGTATATTTGGAATTGTTGACCATAAATTGATATGGTGATTGTTAAAGCCTAAAGGTGCTGAATCTGTTGCAAGTTCAAGCTAGCTAAGATTTTTTTTTTTGGGAGTGATTTGTATTTGTAGTGATATTATTGTTAAGATATGTATTTAGTGAAAGTTTCAATAAGCATTTTAATTTCTTGTTCCATTATTTTTATTGATTCCCCTAGTTTCTTATAGTTACGATATGATACTGGGATATTTGAACAGTTATCCTCATCCAATCCCATGTGAAAATATATTCCTTGACTTCATTTTCTTACTGTTTAACAAATATACTACTTTCATTGGCAACGACAACCTCCGCGAGTGATTGCATCAACGAAAAGTTATAAATGGGCATATGTGTAATGATAAGCGGGTCGTTCGGATTACATGGGTCGGGTTGGGTAACCCGTTTAATAAACGGGTCGGGTAGCATTGACCCGTTTATTAAACGGGTCGAGTCGGGTCAAGCTTATATGGGTCGGGTTAATTATGACCCGACCCAACCCACCCGACCCGACCCGTTGGCCACCCCTAGGTTGATTGAATCCTTCAATAATGTACCCAAAACGATTAAATTGTTGCCTGGGGTCACGCCGCATAATATAGTTTTGCGGGGGCTGTGCTATAACGGGAAGGTTGAAGCTGCACGCAAGGTGCTCGGTGAAATGCCAAATAAAGGAATCAAGCCAAATGTTGTAAGTTACAATGCGTTGATTAATGGGTATTTGAGAAAAGGTGATGAAGACGGTTACAATGAGATATTGAAGGAAATGAATGAGAAGGGTATCGAGCCCAACGTGGCGACTTTTAACTGTAGGATTTCGCCGTTAGTGTGCGAAAGGAAGAAGCTTAGAGGCTGAGCGGTTGTTGGACGTTGCGTGCGAGAAGAAGTTGAGGCCGAATAGGAGCATGTTTAATATGATTATAGAGGGGTATTGTAAAGAGAAGAATGTGGAGAGTGTGATCAGGGTTTTTGAGAGGATGAAGAGACTGAAGGAGGAGGATAAGGATGGGGCATCTCCTGATTTTGTGACATATACTGTTTTGATCAAAAGTTTGGTTGAGAGTGGAGATGTTGGTTTGGGGTTGGAGATGTTTGAGGAGTTTGTGGTGAGGAAATGGTTGCCGCCTTTTGAGGCGGTGAGAGGGTTGGTTGAGGGTTGAAGAAGGAGGAGAGGGTGGAGGAGGCTAAGGAGGTTGTTGTGAAGATGAGGGAGATTGTTAAAGGTGATGCTATGGATACTTGGAAGAGTATGGAATCTGAGATTTCTTTCTAAGGCGTGACAAAAATTTCAGAAGGATTTGGACCTTTAAGGGCATTTTGATTTTTGAATGGTTTTGGATTCTGTCTATTCAATCATAACTTCATAACCTTATGTTTAGTTGATGAATTTGTTTTGAGGAGAATAAGAAAATAAGCATGGAAATATGAAGATGGTTATATTTGAAATTGATGAATAATAGTCACGGACCTAACCGTTTAATCTTTGGTTGATGATTATGGTGGTCATGGGGATATCTGGTAATGGTTTCTGCTAAGGGGGTGTTTGGTTCATGGAAAACTCAACTAGGGAAATATTTTCCACCCATATTTATAGGAAATGTTTTCCACCCAAAGCAAATATTGAGAAGTTAAAAAGTACAAATTTTTCTTTTCTTGTGTTTGGTTCAAAACAAGAAAATGGCTATCTTTTAAGAAATGTGTTGTTTTCCTTTTCTTTGTTTGGTTCAAAACAAGAAAATGGGCGTTATCTTTTAGAAAATTGCCAACAACCTTATTTATGACTTTACAATGGCTATATTAACGGGTAGTTTGACATGATCAAATCCTATAAAATCACTCCATCCTCAACTATCCATGAACACAAAACTTTAAAAGTTGAAAAATATGAAATGGGATATTACAACAATGAAAGATAGTTAGGGACGTTGGCTCAGCTATTGGTCTTTTTTCAAAATTGATCACCTCAACTTCAAAATACAAATTCAAGTAGATTGCATTCTAATATCGTACTAAAGAACGCCTTATCTTACTATGAACATTGTAAATTAGTTTGCAATCTTCTTAAATTGACCATCATCATTGCCAGAAGCTCAAAAACCGAGCTCAATGTAGAACCCAAACCCACACAATATAGAGCTAAACAAGCCCAAAATCTGGAGACCAATAACAAAAACATCAGCAAGAATGGGAAAAGGCTCAAAACCGAATAAAAAACTACTGCATATAGAGCTAAACAAGCACCAAAAAACCAATTTGGTGAGGCATTCAAAGGCCACAAAATCAAACTAAACAAGCTCAAAGGCCACAAGATCAAACTAAACAAGCTCAATAACCACAATATGGAGCTAAACAAGCTCAAAAGCCACAAGATGAAGCTAAACAATCACAAACACCACAATATGGAGCTAAACAACCACAAACACCACAATATGGAGCTAAACAAGCTCAAAAACCACAATATGGAGCTAAACAAGCTCAATGGCCACAAGATCAAACTAAACAAGCTCAAAAACCACAATATGGAGCTAAACAAGCTCAAAGGCCACAAGATGGAGCTAAACAAGCTCAAAAACCATAACATTCCCCCTAAACAAGCTCAAAAACCACAATACGGAGCTAAACAAACTCAAAGGCCACAAGATGGAGCTAAACAAGCTCAAAAATCACAATATGGAGCTAAACAACCACAAACACCACAATATGGAGCTAAACAAGCTCAAAGGCCACAAGATGGAGCTAAACAAGCTCAAAAACCACAATATGGAGCTAAACAACCACAAACACCACAATATGGAGCTAAACAAGCTCAAAGGCCACAAGATGGAGCTAAACAAGCTCAAAAACCACAATATGAAGCTAAACAACCACAAACACCACAATATGGAGCTAGTTTAGCTCAAAAACCACAATATGAAGCTAAACAACCACAAACACCACAATATGGAGCTAAACAAGCTCAAAAATCACAAATGGTGCTAAACAAGCTCAAAGGCCACAAGATGGAGCTAAACAAGCTCAAAGGCCACAAGATGGAGCTAAACAACCACACTAGCCACAAAATGGAGCTAAACAAGCTCAAAAACCACAATATGGAGCTAAACAACCACAAACACCACAATATGGAGCTAAACAAGCTCAAAGGCCACAAGATGGAGCTAAACAAGCTCAAAAACCACAATATGGAGCTAAACAACCACAAACACCACAAGATGGAGCTAAACAAACTCAAAGGCCACAATTTGTTCCTTTAAATGGTAACGTACACCACGGTACGGAGAGATGAAGTCGGGCATGATAGTGTATCCAGCGTCACAAAGATAATATTTTCCTACATTATAAAAACAAAATTCGTCATCAATTCGAACATATTATTAAGTTGACTATTTATTAATTGACGCGGAAGATTACCATCATATACTCTCAATCCGTAAGGCTGTGGTCTGGACAATGCGTTTTGCAAAATCCTATAGTCATTTGCCGCACCTTCCCACCCAGCTAGGACATATGTGAAAAGTTTATTTGGAGTGTACGCAGTTAAAATATTTTGCGTTACACCTTTACGCCCTCTAAAGCGTGCAACTAAGTTAGGGGGTAACATTGCGTCAACGTGTGTTCCATCTATCATACCAATGCAATCCTATCAAAACTCAACAATGATTCAAAATATTAGTTCCTCATATTATTATATTTTGCAAATCACTAACTCAATAAATTTATTTCTCTCTTACCTTAAAGTAAGGGAAGTAGTTCGGATTGTTGACAATCTCCGGTGGAATCTCATTAGGTGCTTGCTTCATGTATCGATCACGTAGACCATTCATAGCTTGTAGGACTTTATTAAAGTACCTACTAACTGTTTCGCCCGATCTTATGAACTCGGTCCTTATTACTCTATTTTTTGTTTTATGCCCCACTATGCAAAGAAACATAGCGAGTTGTTCTTCAACTTGTAGGTGTCTCGTGTCTTTTAAAAAACCATTATTACGCATTATATCAGCAAGTTTGAAAAAAGCATCAGGCCTCATTCTAATATAAGACCTACAACTATCACTATATCCTTCAAAGACACGCTTGAAATGGGCATTTCTACAAAAAATTCTTCTCATCTTATCCTCGAATGGAGAAAAACCAATTGATTTACGCCTAGCACGCCTTCTCAATAAAATAGCTATCATTGTTACCACGGTACATACAGGTTATGCGAGCACACATCCTCACTAATTGTTCTTCATCTACACCATCCATCTACATTAATTACAAAATAAAATATGTTTTAAGGCGATTATGCAAAAATGGCTCATTCTAATATATGTAAGCAATATTAATAATTGATATTGTAGAACATAGACATGCATAGGATTGATTATGATGGCAATAATAACTAAGCATTAAGAACTAAATAAAATACACCAAAAATATAGCGAATTTATAAAACTTGTCATGATCAATCCTACAGTTCAAATCTAGCTACGGAAATCTAGCAATTTTAATAATTGATATTCATCTACTTGTCATGACTTTTCCTACAGTTCAAATGCACAATATAATACCACAAAACATTTTAATAAATTATTTATAGTAATAATCTTTGCAAATATCGGATGAAAATCTGTGAAATGTGAATGGCAGTCCAAACCAAAACTAAAATTCAGATCCAAAGAGTTTAATCATATTATTGCTCAATAACGCATAAATTACCAACATAACCCACGAATTTAAAGACAAGATCAAGCCCCCAAACAGGATCAAAAGTGATTTAGGGTTTTTTACCTCAGTTCGGTGCGTGATCCTCGGTACATTAAAACCGACACACAACCTCGCTGACCTCCTGCTCAAGCCCAAAAGATCTGAGCTTCAACAACCCCACCGCTCCCCCAAACAAGCCCACTGACCGCTTCCTAACAAATCGATGAGGAATAGGTCGGAGGCAACGTCTGAGGGGCGGAATCAAGGCTAAGAGCGGGAAAAACTGGAGGAAGAAGAAAGGGAAAACGAGAGAGCGGGTGAGCTTGAGGATGGCCGGAGATCGAGCGCGAGAGAGGTGGATGAGCCCTAGGTTTTCCGCCGAAAATTAGGGGAGAGAAATGGGTTCGGGGTTGGGAAAACGGGGGTGGGTACGGGATTAATAATATAATACGAGGGGTGTCAGATTTCTGGCCTATTTCCTCTCAAAATGGGAGGAAGTTATTTTCCTACAATATTGTACTTTTTAAGAAATGTTTTCCATAAAGTTGACTGAACCAAACACATGAAAACTGATTTATAGGAAAACTTTTATTTACGAAATTGCCATTTCTCAAAAACTTTTTCCAAAAGTGGTGAACCAAACACCCCCTAAATAAACAGAGATAGCAACCAAATTCATCTCCTACTTCAACTACTATATAACTAAAGACAAACCTTTTGCAATTGAATTTCATGCTCAAATGAACAGTAATTTTTCGGGTCCCACTTGCTGCTAGCATGTACAAAGAGCCCTGACATCCCCTCAACCTCTCTCTCCCTTCACTCTTCCACCGTCACTTTTTCTCTTCACAACTCCCACAGCTCCCACTTCCCCATGCCCAAATTCAAAATTCAAAAAAAATAAATATGCTCTCTCTTCATTTCCTTCTCTCTCCTCTCCGCCCTCTCTCTCTCTCTCTCCACAGCAGTCTCCCCTCTCCTTCCCTCTTCTTCATACTCTCTTCTCAACTGAAGAGGTCGCTTTCTCTCTGCTTCTCCCTTTTACATCGTCGGCGGCCTTCTCCTCAAAATCCATCTACCCCATCCTCGATCCCTAAAATCCATGGCGGATTCCAATCACCGCCCTCCACGTCAGCGACCAAGACCTCCTCCAACCCCACAACCTCGCCGCTGGCGGTCCCAATTCCTCTGGCCGTCTCCCCGCCGTCCGATCGTACGAGACCGATCTCGCTTGCTTGACTCTTGTGGGCTCGGTCGAGCTCGAGCAGGCGCTTGCTGCGGCTGCTGCCAATGGAGGGGATACATCGGAGGAGTACTTGGCGAACGGGATGGAGACGATGGTGGTCGAGACTTTGTTCCCGGGGAGCGGCGGTGAGCGAAGCTCGGTCTCCACGAGGCTGGTGAGTTTTTTTTCTTTGTTGTTTAAGTTTCGATCTTGGATTGATTTTGATGCATGATTGAATGAGTAATTAGATTTGGAAAATTCTAAGTTGAATATTGTTAGGGGCAGATTGAATGAGTAATTAGATTTGGAATTTGGAAAGTAAGCAATTCCGCGATGTTAGTTGTTCAAATATGTATTTCATAACTATGTATTTTCAAATATTGTTTAAATTGCTTCTATTCACAGAGATTACTTTCAAATGTTAGTTGTGTGAATTTCCTTTTTTTTCTCCTTCTATAATGTATAAAAAAGATAGGATTTGATCATGCATCAAATGAACAAGAATTTTGCTAGAATCACGAAGACAATAATTAGGAGGAAAAAGCATTTGGGACTTCATGAAACTGTTGATATATTTTTATATATCAATAAAAAGTGAAGATATATTTCTACTATAGTTACTAATAACTCCCTCAACTTGGTATTTAACACAAACTAACTTTATGAAACTGTTGATATATTTTTATATATCAATAAAAAGTGAAGATATATTTCTACTATAGTTACTAATAACTCCCTCAACTTGGTATTTAACACAAACTATCCACCTTATTATTAAATACAATTTTAGAGACTTTTACGAAACTTGCAGTGAGAATTTTCTAAATATCTCATTACTTCATTTTATAATTGAGTATTCAATTTCTTCTTGCAGATATATATAGCTTGGGTCATTTGATAGTTAATATCTCATTTTGATATTTAATAGAAATATAAATTTTATGTAGCTTAAGTATGAGATTTGATTGGTCATATTAGTTAACAGTACATAATTGCTTTTGGGGTTTTCCCCTTTATCAATCTTTTGTGGAAAAGCAATAAATTTCTTTGGGTTAGATATGTATGTAATGGTAATTTTACTAGAAAAAATTATTATTTTTGTGCTCATCTACTCCTTGGGTTTGTTTATATCTAATGACAAATAATTGAATTATACGATTGTAGTTGGATTTTGACGGTGGTGGCGCGCCACCACCGCAGACATGGAGGAGACTGAATAGTCATGTTAATAAATTGATGAAATTTAGTGTGAAATTTATGGAAGTTATGAGAATGTATTTAACCCACATATCTTTGGTGGCTTTCTCTTAGAATTTCTTTTGCGAACTTAATAGTTTTGTTGTCGTAAGTGATTTCTTGACATTTTGTTTTGGATTTGGAATACAGGTTAGCCCTTCGTCTTTGGTTGTTTGCTCGGGAAGAAGCTTCTTATGGAAGGGTAATGCTAATTGTCTACTCTTTGTACCTTTAGAGACCATAGTTTCTTCATGGGCTGCATTTGCATGCAATGGATTAAACATTTGGTTTTGCATACTTTTACTTTTGAAATTGCCTTGCTAATTTTTTCAGAAAGCACCAGTTTTTTTTAATATTATTTGGTATCTATGATAACTGTTCTAACTCGATTTGGTTTCCATTTTTTTACCAAGATAGATGATACTTATATATTGCCAATTTCAAGCAGTTTAGCTACTAAATGTAAAATTAGTAGATAGAAGACATTAAATGAAGTTTTTTGGTTATTATTCTTTTATATGAATATTTGCGGGACATACTACTTTATGAACTCAATATTTTTTGACTCTATAGTTGTGATCTTGTTTGGTTTTGTAAGAAATCATTAGCTATTTGTATAAACTCACTTTTGTTTAGGATGAATGGACTTCATGGATATAATTGAAATAATTTGAGAATTAGGAGAGCTAATAGCATTTTCAAAGATTTGAAGGAAAGAGTTCAAACTATGAAAGCTTTTAAGGAGTAATTTCAATGATTTGAAAGATTAATTTTAAAATAAGTTGCAAATATTACTCATTGTTTAGGTTTTAGATTGGGTGATTAACCTTAAAAGTGTGTGTGTGTGTGTATATATATATATAGAGCAAGGCTCCTATAAACTTAAATTGATAGGAAGGAGTGTCCACCAACTTTTATATCCATTGATCTTGTCTTGGGATCCGTGAAATCAAGATATGCACAAATCTCAAAGGTGGGCTTTATATCTTTCACGGATCCCAAGGCAACATCAATAGATAGAAAAGTTGGTGGATGACTATTCCCTATCAACTTAAGTTTATAGGAGCATTCTCTCTCTCTCTCTCTATATATATATATATATATATATATATATATATATATAAAAGCCGTTTTAATATGTTTTTAATTTTCAAAATTTAATAGTTTAAAATCTATTTTTTAAAACTATTTTGATCATTCATAATGTGATTACATTTTGATCCGTAGAAATAAACTCTCACTAATTGGCGATTTCTCCTCAAACTCAAGATCCATGGACATTGAAAATGCCTGCACAGTGAAAATCTTTCCAAATTGTTCAAGTTCTAGATTACTAATGATTAGATGTGATGCAAGCTCATTTCATTTTCTCTGGGTCACTTACAGAATGGTTAATAATTTTATATTTTATTTTTGTAGCCATCCAGATTAGAATTTTGATCCTGAGTCGAAATGGTCGTTTGTAAATATTGCAAATGTTCGTGAGGTATGGATTTTTTCCTTTTTGACTTATATAACATTTCCATTTTAATATATCATTTACTTTCATGTTTGAGGTAAATTTTTGCATATTGTAGTTTTATAGTTTATATTTTTTAATGTGGTTTTTTTACAGGAAATGTTACTTAATCATGCGAAGAGGGTTACGTTGATAGATGATGAATTTAGAAGGATGACTGCAAAATCCTAATAATCTGATATTGGTTATTTTGGTTATTTCTAAAGTGCAGGTTTATGTGAAACATTATCCTTCATGGTGAACATTTTCTCTTTATGATGCCAAGGTACATACTACATGGTATTGAATTGATATGACCATATTTGTTGCTATATTTTGTTTTCAACCCATGAGTGGCATTTATGCATAGATTTTATAGAAAGTTTAGTTTTTATATAACTTTTAATGGATGATATCAAGCAAAAAGAATAAATCTCAATAATATCTTGATGTTAATGCGTGATGATATTTGTTTAAGAAGACGTGGGGATTCCTTTTGTGATGTATTTCTCTTAGTTGATTAGTCAGCACTCTGTCAAATGGTGTTGGAGCTTGCCAAGTTCAACAATTACCAAATCAAACGCGTCTTAAGAAGTGATTGCATTACGGGAGAAATGTTTGATGAGTTGCTTTTGTGATTTTTTTTCTTCTTATTGTTGTTTTTCTTCTTCTTTTTGTTATAGTTGCTACACGTAGATGAAGATATTTGAGGCTCCAAAATTGGTGAAGATAATACAATTGGTTGTTGTTGGATTTGGCAATTTGGTGGTTTTTTTCATTGAGTTTTTTGTCTTTTGATCCAGGTACTGGGTCATGCTCTTCGGGAAGGGAAGAGGAGGCTTAACTATATTGGTATGTGATATTTAATTAGGAGGATAAAAAAATTCTCCGTTATTTAGTAGAACCGTGTTAATTATTCTCTGTTATTTAGTATGATAATTTTTAACTATTTTCTTTATACAAACCTATTTTTATAACACATTAAATTTATAAATATAAAAATCTAACTCTCATTATCGGTTGATAAGTTAAGATTGTATTCTTTTGGTATGCCATTTAGGAAAAAAAAATGATGATTGTTATATCATATATGAGAGTACCTATGAAGGAGGAAGCTAAGGATTAATAAATAGTAACAGGAAATAAAAATGAGAAAAGAGAAGAAACACTCAATGTTCTAACTTATAAAATTCCTTTTAATAAATTCCATTTCCTTACACGACGTTAGACAAAATTTAGTATTTATTCTTACGCTTATTGTATTCATTTTTTTGCAATTCCTCTAATAAGTCTTTTTAATTGCTTTTATAAATAAGTCAACACCGAGCCCTTTGGCATGTAGATATACTAAACTTTTTCTTATTGTGTTTTCGTGATTTTAACAAGCTTAGAATTTGTAAGCAATTTGATAAATTAAATGCAAGTAGAAGTCATTCGAGATATTTTTGATCAATCCCACTTAATATCTTTAATTTATAATTTGGATTAAAATGCCCTTGCCAAAATATCATCTCTCTTTCCTTTGATCGATTTTGGATGCCACAAGATTGATCCCTTATGTCTTTCGGGTTGTCCAAGGGTTTTGCTTTTGTCTCTTTTACGTCCAAGAGGGATCTTTGAAAATGTATGGTTTGTGATCATTCAATAGTCTTGACAAAGTTTTGAGTAAAAATAAAAATTATCTTAGTAGCGATACTTTCCTTTTCAGGCCATCAAAAATATCAATGGCCAAGTAGTTGCGAAAAGATCTATTGCCGTGGATTGGGCTGTCCAGAAGAAAATTTATGTTGCTGCTACAAAATCTACCTCTTTACAAGATGGTGAGTTATATACTCCTTTCATCTTCAGTATTTTCCTTTAGCTTTTCATCTCAAAATAATAGTATATGTTGTTATGGTTGGAATTATTTGTCTATATTGCATGGATGCATGTATGTATGTATGTATGAATTTTTGTGACAAATTTAGTTACTTATATTTGTCCTAATGCATTATCATTGAGTTATTGAGCTCATAGTGTTTGATGAAACGCTTTGAAAACACAAAGCATAAAAAATTATTTAGTTTACAAAGTGATTGATCTGGCACTGACTGTGAGATGATCTGACACTGACTGTGGGAGCACAACTAAAAGATATTGATCCAAACAATATGATAGCTATTATAAGCGGAATATACGTCACAAATTTCAGAGGTAAATTATTTACTTAAACTTACATACAAAATCAGGCTTGAATATGGAATAGATCTCATTATTTACTCATAATTATTAACAGGAGAAAATTCTGTTTCAACGACTACATCTTCAAAAATATACATCAATATTGAGGAACCAAGTGTCATGGAACTATCACTAAGGTATAATTTTCGATATTCATAATTAAGACATGTCAATATTTTTTTAAAGGCCATAAATATATAAATCATCATATCTAATATTTTGATATATGTTATTAGCGAGATTGAGTCGGACACACAACTGGCAATTATTGCAACGCTAATGACCTTCACACCAAATGAGTCAGCGATTAGGAATACAAAAAAAGCAACATTATCCGAATTACATAACTTCGAGAGTCCTGGAATAGCTGACGTATGAATTTAATTACTACTAATACTAAGCATTGTAAGCAAAATCTAATACTTAAAAATCTACAATATTAATGCAGGAATACCTCTTACTTTGTGACGTCAAAATAATAGGAGTCGTTGAGCAAGCTAAATGGAAGTACACAAGATGTCCGATTGTCGCCAGTAAAATAAGGGATCTGACTAATACTTTACAGTGCGGAACAATGTGACAAAGAGGTTATGGTAGTGAACATGTAAGCATTTCTGTAAGTTTTATATTATTCATTGATAATAATTTTAATCTTTTTATTTTTACATTGTGTTACCTGTTATTTAATTACAGGTACAAATTCACTATTGAAGTTCAAGATAAATCGGCTATTACTACTTTTGTGATTTTTAACAAGGAAGCTATCAAGCTAATCAAAATAACAGCACAAGAGGTCAGCCTTAGCAATAGAAAAGGTAACTTACTATATTTTTCAATTTTACACTTTCAATTAACTACGTTAATTTTAACAATAAAATGTGGATTGTAAGCGGAAATTGGAAAACACAATTTTCCAACAATAATAAAATCAATTGTTGGGAAATGTATCAAAGCTCAAGTCAAAGTTAATAAGTACAATTATATTGATGGACATGAAGGTTTTACAATTGCAAAATTGTTGGAATACTGGGAAGAGGTTGCAACGAAAGATAATAACAACTTCTGTGAGGTAAGTGTTTCAATATGTTTTAATAATCTGTCAATACTATAAATATAAAAGAATAATCTAGGTTTACTGCATGCTAATACATGAGAATTATCTTCACAGGACTCTTACCGTGAACCAACGTTTAATCTCTTTGATGAAGCTCTACTAGTAACTCCAATTGCATCAAGTAAAGGAAAAATGCTATGCACACCAATCACAACTTCACTTTTGAAGCCAAAGCTTGAGAAAAATTTCAATAATAGTCCACTAAAGATAAAAAATCTGGAAGACATTGAAAACAATAACATGAGGGAGCAGAACGACAAACATTTCGGTATTTCGGTATTTAGGCTTTTCAATGTTAGTTAATATATGATATATGAATAAGGTCTTTGGTTGAACTTTCTATTAAAATCTTTTACGAATGTCATATTTATCTGTTGAAATTATATTTATGACATTTCATTAATTTTATTTTCATTCTATTTCATTCTATTATTTTCCGATGCAATGCCTATATTTTAAATTGTTATTTCTCAGATCACCAATCAAGTAAATTAAATTGCTATGATATCTCTATATAATAGTTGATATACACATCATTTATAGAAATATAGAGACAACAATCTTATCTTCTTTTTAAATGAATCATAGATTCTTTTATGAAATTGGTTTTATTATAAATTTTAAAATAACAATAAATCTAGATTTTTATTTGCAAATTTTAGTATAGTTAACAAAGAGGCCTAACAGATCCGGTGGACGAGATAAATACTAGTTTTAATGTAAAAGCGAAACCTTAAAATTCTTGTTCAATCTACTACAAGAAATTCTATTTATGCTACTGATATGATTTAGAATATTAAACCCTTCTTTAAGCAACAATACAATTTTGAATCTTAAATATTGTTAGTGCTATAGTAATTTTTAAAACTTTGTCCACTTGTTCAAGTGAAGTAAATTTTTGACCTAATCCACTTTTTTTTGGGTTCTTGCAGATGATGATTTGAACATTTATCAGACATTTCACATATATAAATCTTTTCTGGCTCTATTAAAAAAATTAATAAAACTTGCAAATTAGTATATTATTTTGTTAAGCGGTTTGGAGATTCACTCAGTAAATAGTAGTAAAAGAATTTGTCTTTATAATTAGTTATATACAAAAATTATATTATCAATTTGGTGATAGATCTATCTTGATAAATAATACCCACAACAATGCCGGGTTTAATACTAGTTTTGGATAGAAATAGAGGCTCGGTAGTCACTTAGTGGTTTCGTTTGCATCTATGCAACGTTATGTAATGGAGCAACTGGTTGATTTGTTTGTTGTCAACGGGGTGATGGGAATTTATTATCATCGATTCACATTTTGGAACTTTGTTTGAGTACGTTTTGGTAATTATTATAATTTGCTGTAAGGCAAACTCTGATACGAGCAAATAGATCCACACGTAGCTGCAGCATTAGAGTGGAAATGAAAAAAAAAAAATAAATAACAATATAATCAATTTGGTTAAAACTGTACTGTATATCTGATCACTCAGAATAAACAATATAGCAAGTTGCAATAAAGATATAGCAATCATATACCAAATTGGTGAAATAGATAGTGGATTGAAAATTGATTCGGTGGAGTATTTTGTGTCTAAGGGAAATTTGTTAGTGGATGTGTTTAAAAATAAATAGGCAGTAAGACTTTAGGTTTATAGACAGAAAACCCTTTTTCATAAGTGGGTTGTCTTAAAAATAAATGAAGATAAGAGTTTGGGTTTATAGGCAAGAAACTTGTCCACCGCTTATGATGCCGCGACATTCATATAAAAAGGAAAAGGGGAAAAAAAAGGTTGATTTAAAAATACGTTGTATTCATATAGCAAGTAGTAGTAAAATATAGCAACTTTGGGAATCTATATAGCAAGCAACAGTAAAATATAACAACTTATGCTATATATCAAACAACTACTGAAGTACAAATTAATTTAAAACGAATTTAAATATGACTAATCTACCTAATTAAAATATGTTTAACATATCCGTTATTTAAAACAAAAACTCATTTCCATCTTTCTCCGCTGTCTTTCGAATTAACTTCATCCGATCTAATAACACCCTCAAATGCTTCAGCGTATGTTTAATCAAAGAAAAATCGATGATGATAAGTAATGAAAAATGAGTGATCCTATGCTGAGGATGAACTCAGTGAATTAATGGAATACATTCTAGGAAGGCCTCTTAAAATGTGAATTAGGGCCTGTTTGGTTAGAAAAAAATTGGGAAAGGTGCACATATGGAAACTATTTCCATCTTTCATTTCTTTTTTGTTGTTTGGTTCCTAACGAAAAAATGGGAAAGGAGGCACAATCACATGGGATAGAGCCCACATGTAAGATGAAGCCAGTAACAATCCCATGCATTTTTCTAGAAACCCATTTCGGCGTTTTTTGCAAGGAAATGCGTTGAAAACCCCAAGTTGGGACCCACAAGCATGAAAAATTGATTTCTTTTCCATAAATCAACTTTTTTCCATTTCCAGGAAGTGAACCAAACGGGCCCTAATGGAATACATATCCCATCCAGGGCTCAACACAACTTCTGAGTTTCAGTGCAACAAAAGAGATTTTTAAGATGATGTGACATAATTCAGATAGACAATCTCATAAAACTAAAACAATCCTACGAAAAAATAGTCTCCATCAGTTCACCACATACATATGGCATGCATATGCATAGTCTCCAGATGCATGCATATAATGCATCAACACAAATGTACACTGGCAGCTGAAAAGGTAATATGTATCACTAAATAGGATGTCTGAAGGAAAAAAAATTGTTATATATGGATGACCAGAGTTGGTTGCATGAGCAAGAGCAGACACCATATGAAAAGAGTATTTATTTTTCAAGGAATATTCAATCAAAAGTTGAAGTAGAAAAATGAAATAAAATGATATCATCTTGTTTTCAACGTCATGTACGTTTCTAAATAAAGAAAAATATCTCTGGCTTCATTAGCGGGAAAAGAAAATCTAGAGTAAAACTGTACAGTTCCATGAAAAAGCTCAGCAGAAATCTTAAAGTTTAGCCAAGAAACAGGGAGGGTACTCTCACTCTTCTATTCGCAAATCAGTTGGTAATTCGATCGTATTAACTATCCTCCAGTTGGTAATTCGATCATATTAACTATCCTCCATTCACTGTCCATAGACATTTGGCATGTACACTTCTAAAGCAGAGAAATGATTGTCCCGAAACAGCAAGACAATGCGAAGAAGTAAAACAGCTACACTACCAAAATATGGGCGCAATAATAGACAAATAGAGAAGTTGGCACAAGAATAGACATAAATAGGTTTTCGTTGTTGCTCCCTGTTTATGACTTTAGAACATAAAACTATAACACTCAACCCTCATCATAACTTCAGAGTTTTAGCGTAGTGGAAGAGCACTTCACATGGCATGAAAGCGCTCCTGGTTCAAATCCCACCAGCAACGAATTTAAAGTGGATTTAAAAAAAAATATCGCTATGTGAGTCCAAATTTCAACCAATGAAAAGGGCGCTCAACCTGCGGGCATGTTAGACCCTTAACCCCCCATCATAACTTCAGAGTTTCGGTATAGTAGAAGGGGCATTTTACAGAAGATACGAACGTGCTATCATCAAGTTGGAATAGACTCAGAGATGTTACACTTTGAGTGGCAAAAGTTTGAAGCTAAACATACATAAAATATGCCAAGGAATCAAGTTCTACTATCAGTTACCACACAAACAATTGCAAATTACTAGCAATATGCATAACCACATAACATCCCAGGATTCCCTGATGAGTGGGTTTCAATCCTCTCGAAAAATCCCCATTAGTTAGGGTACATTATTGTCAAAACCCTGCTTGACCTGAGTAGTGAAAATCCCAACCAGCCCATTCCTTCTCACACAAAAACATATAATTAGTAATTACCTCTTATTATGCTTCTAACTACCCATATAAATTGCCAAATCTTTGAATTTAATTTCACTAATTAATTCCGTGCCTTCTTTGCTAAATTCCATTTATTAATTTTACTACATGCGCCTTTCCAAATCCTTACTACCTCTTAAACACCACCTTGTTTCACCAAATATTAAACCAAATATATAGTTGTTTCATATGCATAACTCAACCCTATATGGACACTACATGTTTAGTTAAATGTCACGGTCCTTTGCCTAAAGATAGAATGAGCAATTGGGGGTGAAATCTTGAAATATAACAACCCATGCGAGGTCCTTTTTCTCATGATCTAGAAAAGGATGCAAAAATTGCAGAACCTCAATAGGAGGTTCAAGATTTAGATACTGAACAAGAAATACATTTGTTAAAGATATGGTTTAGCAATTTCGGTCTCATTCTTATCCAATAGACATTTAAATTGTATGATGTCAAGCAAAGTATCAAAGCGGCTGAAGAGATCATAACAATAAATATCAGAATTCACACATCACCAAATATCGACATAATTATGTTCCTCTCTTATCTAGAATACTACACAATGAAGCAACTTCACTTACACGAATAAATATAGCATTAACAATGATTCAGGTCTTTGAACATGTAATTAAATTTCAAACTGTAAGTGACAATGCATACTACTACCATGTTTGGCAACTTTGAACTATAATTCACTAGGATTTTAATCCACAAAGGGATTATAATCCATGTGGATTATAATCCATGTGGATTATAATCCATGTGGATTATAATCCATGTGGATTATAATCCATCTATGTTGTCAAATGACCAAAAGCGACATGGCTTATAATCCACCAAAAATAAGCTAGGGCACCCTAGCTTATTTTTGGGTGGATTATAAACCAAAATAAGCCACTTGCCAAACATCTCAATGTGGCTTATAAGCCACTTTGACCATTTGCCAAATATGCTCTTACATATCAAAGAAATCCTGAATCTCAATCCTTATAGCTACATTTAAACACATGATAAAACATGATACTCTTTTTCGATTCCTACATGGGTTGAAATCTGAAAATTGTACTTATTACACAAAAGATTGTTAACATAAACTTCTAGTCATCAAGCAACACGATAGTCACTTTACGAAAATACCAAATTCATTACTATATTGCATCATATCCTCGTAAAAATGCAACAAACACAATTGCATCCAAAAACATTCATCTTCATTATCAAAAAGATAGTAATCAATAAACAAGGTAATCAAGACCTTGGTACCTCTAAAAAGCCAAATCTCAAGCTTCCACAACCTTCTCATCCTCTTCACCAACATCATTCTTATCCAACCCAACAATCTTCTCCAACTCCAACCACCCGCCAACAAAATCCTTCTCAAACTTCTTCCTCAACCCCGTAACCACCCTCTTCGCGGCCCTCATCCTCTTTGCCTTCACCAACTTTTCCACCAAAATCTTCAGCGCCCCAAGGTCCGGAACCTTCTTCTCCTTCAAAGCATCCCCAAAAACCTCCAATCCCCCATCCAAATCCCCGTTCTTACACAGCTCCATCATATAAACCTTATACGTCCTGTAATTGGCCTCACACCCTTTTTCCCCTAACCCCTTATAAACCTCCCTCGCCTCTTTAAATTTCCCATTCTTACAGTAACAATCAATCAAATAATTGTAAGTAATCGTGTCGGGTTTTAACCCGTTTTCCTCCATCTCCTGAACAATCTTCAAAACCGTCTCGGGTTTCGATTTCGCTAAAACCTTGCCCATGATCCTAACATTGTACGCGGCCGCATCAAGAACAGACTTCTTATCCTTCATCTCCTTCCAAAGCTTCTCCGCCTCTTGCGGCTTCTTCTCTTTATAGAGGGAGTCGAGGATTGTCGTGTAGGTGATGGTTGTGATGGCTATGTTCTTGGATTGCATTTCTTTGAGGGTTTGGATTGCGAGGGCGGAGTTGCCGGACTTGCAATGGGACTTGATTAGTAAAGAGAACGAGATGTGGTCGGGGACGATGGAGGGGTGGGATTTGGGGAGGGAGAGGAAGAGCTCGGGGACGGAGCGGTAGAGGGAGGGGTGGTGGGTGAGGAGGGAGGCGGCGGCGGCGGTGGAGAGGTGGCGGAGGTTGCGGCGGAGGGAGGCGGAGAGGAGGGCCATTTTGTGGGGGTTAGGGTTTGGGGAGAGAGAATTTGGGGGGAGAGTGAGCGTAGTTGGTGTTTAGAGAGTTCAGTTAGGAGTGGAGGGGGCCCATGGGCTTGTTTGTTGAGTTGTTAAATATTAGTGGGCTTGTTCTGCATTATGTTCTTTTTTACCTATTGACACCTCAAATCTACTTTATTTTGCAGAGTAACCCTCAAATCTACTAATTATAGTAGAGAGGATTTCATGTGAATATCCTCAAAATATTGACACACCAGCCGCTCTGATACCAATTGATGAAGAATCGGCATCGGTTCGAACAAAAGAGAGAAGGCAATCCACTGCAGAAAAGAAAACAAGATTGCGAAGACTCAAGGATTTACGTGGTTCAACAATCGCCTATGTCCACATGGAAAGACGAGTCTTCTTTATTCTAGAGATTACAAGATATAATCTTTCTTACATTCTTGAAAAAAAACCCTGCAAAAAATCTAATGTACAGTTCTGCGTTCAAATTAACAAAATTTTAGAGTAAACCAAAGAACTCTATCAGCAGATTCAGTTTTGAATACAATACAAATTGTAAAGGAAAAACAACAACAAACAAATTTAATCTCAAATATTTTGGGAGCGAAAAGGTTAAAAAAGTTAATAAAAATGAATGACATAATTATTGCATGCTTCATCATTAACAAGGATCGATCATCAGCGATAAATCAGTATTCAGCTTGAGCTGTATCATACATCAAAAAAGTTATTTTCAACAATTAACTCAAAATTCTTTGCCTCATTAACTTAGGAAGGGAGCTCCATCTATTCTGCATCTTATATAGATTTTCCCCCATCTTTTCAGCATTATTCGTCTGTTAATCTCAAGATCATCGGTAGCATTTCTCTTCCAATGCTTCCAGAATCTTGATCAAATGGCGAAAAAAATAAAATTCTAAAATGTCCTTGAATACTTTTTAATCTCGTACAATATAGAAGATATCGAAACGAGATCCTTGTTCAACGCAGAACCACCAGGAATCCCCTTCACGGACTCAGAGAGCCGAGTATGATATAGTAGCAACTGTGTCAATGCCGACTTCAAAATATCCATTCCACTCAAAAAATTGCTAAAATAAGTAATAATGTCTTTGTGCATCAACTCTATGGCACTCTTCCATCTGCTTGCAAAATCCTTGACAAGGGGTTCAACATCAGAGACAACAGGCCTTTTTGCACTAGGACTCATGTCTTCGCCTGTTATATAATTATTTGATAGTTCAAGAAGAGGGGAGGAAAAATAGATATCTTCAATTTTCAGATATAAAAGTAAGGGTTTTTGTCTTAGTGGACCCTAAATTATTTCATAAGTGTATATTACATCCTCAAATCTTCATATTTCTATTTTTTTATTGGTTGGATTCCGTCCATAACAGAAATTAATAGATTTGGGGGTGTTATTTAGAAATAAGAATATTTGGGGTCTAATTTAAAATTTAAGAAAGAATTTAGAAGTCTAATAGGAAAAACTCATTTTTAAAGGGTTTTATTTTAAAAGAAACTTAATAGATTTGGGGGTATAAATTAGAAATATGAAGATTTGGTGGTCTATATACAATTAAGTGAGAACTCAGGTCTATATGAGGAAAAACCCTAAAAGTAAATGAAAGACAATGTAGTGTTCATCTCAATTCACAACTTACAGGTTTGTGTCTTTACAAACTTGATCAAATCACTGAAATGCTCCAAAAGAAGTTCTTCCTGCATTATAAATTTCAGATGCTTTAAAATCCAAGGAATCTCATGTTTAAAACATAATATTTGCAACTAAAAATATGAAAATGCGCAATGCTTGGGATTTTTGATAATAAAGCTCAAAGAAGTCATGTTTAGTAAAGGTTAAAGATATACTATACTAATTACGTGGCATGCTATATTAACTGCTTCAGCGCAAAAGTGTTTTGGCAATTGATTCATTTAACATAAATCCTAGCCATTTCTTGTAGGGTTCGATTCTTCCTCTTGACTACCCCATTTTGTTGAGGAGTTCTAGGAGAAGAGAACTCATGTTAAATTCCTTTTTCTGAGCAAATTTTTTAAAAGAAGCATTTTCAAATTCTTTTTCATGATTTGACCTTAAGGTTTGAATGAGGAGTCCTGATTCTTTTTCAATTCTTTTTGAAAGTTTTTTGAATTTTTTTAAAATAGTCACTCTTGTTAACTAGGAAAACAACCCATGTAAATCTAGAGATATCATCGACCACTACTAAATAATATTTCTTACCACCTAAACTCTGCGTACTAAGATGTCCAAAAAAATCTAAGTGAAGCAATTGTAGAGGTTTAGTAGTGCTTACCTAGTGCTTGCTTTTGTGAGAAGATCAAAAAAATTTTTTACCTTTGATACACGCATCACATTGCTGTAGTTATAATATGTCTTTGAACATCCAATACAAATTATGTAATATTTGTGAAATATTAATAGATTTAATTGTTGCACATATAATTTGGGTACCATTTATATAATTGTTATATATTCTTAGAAATTATTTTGTTAGATCATGCATTGTGATGGTCACTTGCTTAGAGATGTGATCTAGCATAGAAATTTCTTAAACTTGTGCTTAAACTATAACTAGTAAAGAATAACTTTGTTATAACAAATTATTATGCATGACACCGACATGTGGGATGTGATGGTGGGTCTTAACTATCGGGAATGGAAATTCCCCGGGTGTAAGTCATAAACACACATTGTGATGTGTGTAGCACTAGATCGTATTTGAATTTTCTAGGATAAGAAAAATAGATAGTAAATGATACAAAGTCTAGATATGCAATCAGAGTGGAAATTAATGTACATGGACACACTATTCACAATGATCACAGCAATATATTAATTTCATCAGTTAGTAATCAATCATACTAACTAAGAAACCAAATCAATCTAAATCTTTCCCCTTTATTTTAATGTTATTACAATGAATTGCAAATATGTACTTTTAGTAATTTGGATAGAAGAAAACTGAGATAGGTAGCACATGTATATATTTACGCCTAAAAATTTTATCATGACTACATGCATATATTAATTTCATAGGGAGAGGAAAATCTTCAATACTTTACATCTCTAATAATTAATCAACTAAAATATAAGAAGAGAAACTTCCAGAATTAGAGCTGCTATTAAGCCATAAAGTACAGATTTTTCTCAGTTTTCCAGTAAATTAGGTTGTAAGTTGACTTCCTTCTTAGTTTCTCTATTTTGATTATCTCTTCCCATTTACTCTGAGCTTTTTGATTCAGTTATAGTATTCAAGGATGAAAAGGACCAAATATTGGAAGTTAACAACTCTTCAATATCTAGTAATTTGTCATGATTATTTACCGCAAATGAGGATATGTTGCTCTTTAACAGGTCCTCAAAATGCATCTGCATTTTTCCAGCTTCTGGCCCTGCTTCCTGTTAAGAGAAACCTCACCAGAAACTATATTCAGTTATAAGATCTTGAAAGTTACCAAAACAATAAGTAAACAATTAGATAATTCTGACCTTCAATATAGAGATTGTCATATCATAGTTATTTATGAGGAAAATTGTTTGCAACTTCGGTTTTGTGAAGGTTTTAGCTAGCTTAACAAGCAGGTCATCAACAGCCATACACAACCGTTCCAAGTTCAAGTCAAGCTACAAGGATAAAACAACAGAGGATAATTTCCTTTATCTTGAATCGATTGGAGAATTACCTTGCAAAACGCTATTATCCCTCAGACAAGAATAAATTAATAATTGCACATAGACCCTTGTTGTATCATTACCCTTGTAGTTTCATTCTTGCAGATGGACCCCCTAGGTGTTTTTTGTTGACTCTTTTAACCTGGGTGAAACATTGGCAGATATTGCCCCCGGGTGAAATTAGTGAGTATATCTGAGGGTAAAAGAGTCAAAAAATTTAATCCAGGGGTCTATCTGCAACAATGAAACTACAAAGGTAGTGAGTTCAAAACAATGATACTGCAGGGGTTCTAGCTGCAATTAACCCTTTTATTAATACACCCTAGTGATATCCTATTAGTTTGGGGCATGGGTTTTTACAAATATCCCAGTCAAATATAGATAATTAATAATTATTTGTCTAACCTGACCATCTCCATTTTCGACATTGAGATGAACAAGTGAGGCAGTGAATTCAGCATAACGCCTCATTACATAGTGAGGATGAACATCGTTTTCCCATAGTGTCCTTACATCGGCATTACGCAGACTGTTGATATGCATGTCAAATACTATCTTGAAACGAGGCCACAAAGAAATGTTGACCTGCTCAAATAGTTAACAAATTCAATTAAGACCAAAAACTTCCCAAAAAGAAGATGACAGACAAAGGTAAGCTCTAAGCAGTGAATTTTTACAACTATAATGTACTAGATTTAGGTTATGATAATTCTTGAAATATGGATTATATTTAGTCCTTTCATAGTTGCTAGATAATACTATATTTATCTCAGAGAGAAATAGAAAAGGCCAAGATTATTATTCATCTAACTCTAACCTCTCTTAAATAGAGATTAGGAGGATATTACAAAATAGTGCGAGATAAAATCATGTCTAATCACATCTCACAATATCTCATAATATCTTATAATATCCGCTAGATCTAAATACTAATAATATCTAACACTCCCCCTCAAGCTAGAGCAATATTACTATATATGTCCATCTTGTTACAAATCAAAAATAAAATAGCTAGTTGCAAGAGCTTTGACAATGTCATCTTTGTCTGAAATACTTGAAGACATCAAAGAATCGAAAAATATAGTAACAAACATGTAAGAAATCCTAGGTGGGTTAGCAAGTAGAGAGAAATCCTAGGTGGGTTAGCAAGTAGAGAGAAATCCTAGGTGGGTTAGCAAGTAGAGAGAAACCCTAGGTGGGTCAGTCAGTCGAGAGAAACTCTAGGCGGGCCAGTCAGTAAAACTCTAGGTGGGTTAGCAAGTAGAGAGAAATCCTAGGTGGGTTAGCCAGTAGAAAGAAGCCCTAGGTGAGTCAGCTAGTAAAAGTAACGTCTGAATCAACTGTGTACTTTTGCATCCAACCAACAGACGAAGACGAAGAGTGTTCATGATGAACAGTACACGCGGGGTTACTGTTCTTTGATGAACAGTACCCATGATGAACAGTGCTGCTTTGCCCTTTTGAGGTTAGAGTTTTTCAGGGGTGGGGTTTTTTATTAAGGTTCAACAAAACTTTAGTAAATAAATAATGTAGAAATCAAAGATATTGTCGAAGCTGCCAAAGGTGTTGTCGTAGCCGCCGAGGGAAAGCATGGAGGCAGTAAAACTCCTTGGCGACCCCGAAGTCGAGAAAAAGAAAGAGGTCTCTCTAGAATCAAGAAGGCTCTGATACCATATAGAGAAATAGAGAAGACAAAGATATTATTCATTTAACCCTAATCTCTCTTAAATAGAGATTAGGAGGATATTATAAAATAGGTATGAGATAAAATCATATCTAATCACATTTCATAATTTCTCATAATATCTTATTGTTGATTTGCGAGTGGCTCTGATACCACTTGTCGAGTTGAGAATGGTGGTGAACACTAAGAAATATATTATTATTATTTCTCTAGTAGTACAACACTCAATACTCTCAAATATAAATACTCTCTCTACTACAAACTACTACACTCTTTAACAACCACTCACTATTTAATTTTCTTTCTCCCTCTTTATTTCTCTCTCTCTCTCTCTCTCTCTCTCTACTGGGATTGGATTCATTGAAGGCTTGAGGGTTATTTATAGTGCAATTGTGGTAGGTGTATACTGTGGAAGTTAGGTCACTACAGTAATGGTTGGTGGGTCATGGCTACAGTGTTGGTTGGTGGCATAGTAGGTGGCCACTGACTTTAACACTTATGATATCTGCTAGATCTAAATACTAATAATATCTAACAATAGCATATAAACCACCATCACCAACACCACCACCACCACCAATGCTACCACCACCAGCAAAACTCACTTATTTTAAGATTTACTGTCAATTATATGAAGACATTTCTTCAATTCAATTGTGTTATGGTTCATCTCCTTGATCAATTTTTTTAAACATTTAATCATACCGAAATTACAGAATTAATTGGAGTATCAATAGGTGGTGTAAAATAACTTCTCAAATGCTCTCAAACAAACCTTATCTAAGTACGAGTCCAGACATGGTATCCTCCTCTTAAACATGATCCGCTGCAAAAAGATGGTGAATCACGTAAACAATTTGTCCATGATGGAAATCTGATAAATCAAAAGCAGGAAATAGCTGTTGTTAGGAGTGGGACAAAAGTAAAAGCATATAACAACTGCATAACCAACCTAGCTACTGCATATATTTCTTTGTTATATAACTGTTGATGTGTCTTCTCTATATAGCTGTGTTTTTTTTTTCAATTTTATTTTGAGAAAAATGATGAGAGAATCGTGAGATCCCCCCAGCAATTCCTACATTGCCCATAACAGGTTGATGCTTCATAGCTGCAATATGTGCTACCATGAAGACACCAATATAAACAAGAGAATCTTAGTCATTAAACAGTGAGATGGCACACACGGTCGTCAAACATCGTAACCCTCGAAAACACCAGATACGAGAACACATCCATTTATATGTGGTTTTAAGAAAATATTTATACCCAGCTTGTTATGCACATCGGTTGTTATTTACATGGGGTAGAACCTCAAGTAGAGCTTGTAATAGCAAGAATTGCAATATTTTTATGTCAAGAGCATTGCAAGAAAAGGATGAAAAGTTAAATTGGCAGCACAAAATGTACCTGGTGCTGGTGAATTATCCTGATCATAAGCATTATACCAATCGCATCATAACTATTCGGAAGTACTGTGTTAAAATGCTCATCAATTACTGCAAATGGCCCTGAAAGTAATAACGACAATCAACAGCTTTATTTCATGTTTTGCGCGATAGTGTTTCTAATAAACAGATCAGTTTCATGATAACTGTAGCTATATCCATGAGGAATATGTGTATCTTCCACTAGGAAACATCTATAGATTCTCATGAATGTCACAAACATCTAGAAATTCCACCAAACCATAGTCCAGGTTACAAGTAAGCATTTGACTATCTTCCAGTAGAAACCATATGCCCATGGAGCATACTATTGACTTATGAAATTCTGAAAATACCTGCAAAAATTTCGTAAAAGATTGAATTTTCTCCAAAGAAATCATTACAAAAAAGGTACCTGAATCACGGAAGAACACCATTGAGAAATAGTTTGATACATTATTTGTACAATTTTTGTGTTTAACAGAAAACATGAGTACTCTGAAGTGGCAGTATCCATCAAAAGCTTGTGTAAGCTCCTAAACAGAACTTCATATGGATATTTTTGAGAGTTAGCTTCAGCTATATGTGGGATCAATGCAGGATGTTCGATTTCCTGAAAAAATAAAGAAAACATGCAGTCATTTATAGGAACAGACCAGCTTTGAACTAGTTAATTATCAGTTCTATTGCTACTACCATTGAGAAAGTGCATCCTTATGGATAAAGTATTTTTAAATTCAACTGATCAGTCATGGTAGTTAAAAAAGGAGGCATCTCATTTTTGCTGAAGTTCTTGGGAGATTTGTGGAGGGGAAGCACACAAATTCAATCATAGGTTTTCTTGAAGAAATTGTTTCCATTGGAACAAAAGAGAGATGGTTCTCTTATAATTTGCTTATTAATCAAACATATAAAAGTATAGATGCAAACAGGGAGACTTATGAATTAAACTGAAAAGGAGAAGGTGCCTCTGTATAAAAGATGCAATATTATAAATATATACATAATTAGGTGCCAAAGAAAAAGAATATTGGAAATTGAGAGAAATATATCCACGCGAAAAAGGAGATAAGGTATTCTCTGAAAGTGAAAATACGTACCATGTGAAACAATGTAGAAAAGTTATATATTTTGATAAAGTTGAGCAGTAAGAATATGACCTGATATGATTTACAGAAATATGCAGGGAAAATATATATGCTAGAAAATTGAATATAGGATTTAGATATAGTTTATAGTTTCCATGAGAGAGGATATTATAACCAATATATAGTTATAAAGAAGAAAAATACTTTCAAAATCTTTATTCTATCTCCCAAAGAAAAAACAGAAGAACGGTTTTTAAGCGGTTCTCTTCCCCTTAAGAACAGGCTAGAGCTACGAGTGTCAACTCCAATAAGATCACTTGGTGATGCTATATCAAGTTGTAGCCTCTCCATTGCCCGTATGTATGCACGAAAGTTGGCACTTAAGACCTGGGGCAATAAAATAAAGGCTTAAGTTAAAAGCTTGGAAATATTGTAGTGTTATTGTTTGAAATCTATTGTTGTTAACATGGACTTTCTTGATGTTGATGCAAATATATTTAAGGTTTCTGAATGTGCACAAAACAAAATTTAATGCAGTATACTGTAACAACATTTACCTTGTTCATGGTATCAACATAAGCTGCACGAACCTCAGCATATATCTCTTTCCCATGTTCATTGAGAAAAAGAATCGCATATCTACACTAACAATGCACAAAAAGTGATTATAATATTTAAAATTTCCATTGGTATGATAGAGAACCTTGCGAAAAATGAAGGTAAAACCAATTCTTTATCAATTTCATCATTACAACATACTTGTATTTCAGAAGAACACAACATACTTGTATTTCAGAAGGACACTTTGCTGGAGAATCTGGATATTCGTTTTTGGCTTTCTTAATGCATAAAGCTTCTGAACAATAAACTCAAATACCTTGAAAGGAAAAAGAAGAAGAAGATATTAATCGACTTAAGAAGTAGTCCTAGTTGGACAACTGGCATCGTTCACGATAGTTACAGCATATATACGAACATGGTGAAAAATAAGCTATAAATTTCCAGTTCCAGACTAGAGATGAGACCTCCATGTCTAATAGAGCAATATATGACGATATGTAACTTGACTCATTCAGCAATATGCATCTGTTAGAGTTCTATAATTACATAACAGAAGCTGCTGAAATTTTACGGAATTAATCAAGTCGGAGTGAATGGTATATACGGCCATCCAATCTGCAAGACTTCTTCATATTGCACGGTGAAAATAATCCTCCACCAGCCATGCAAGTGTCTCACCTAAGCAAGGTGAAAGCCTCTTAGATCGTATAATAATGAGGGACAATCATCTATTCTCAAGGAAGACCAGGGATTCAAATGGATACTGTTAGTGGGCTATCCAAAATTTAACACTAATTATAATAACAAAAATAAAATATTTATGAGCAGAAGAGAATTTATAATTACAAAAACAGAGGCAATTATGACAACATACTCATAAATCTGACTGTTGAACATATATAAATATTCACCAGCGAACACGAATGATCTGATGCACCAAACAAGTGTAAAAGAAGAAAAGCAAAAATGCAGGGCTTTTTCTCTTATGGCTGGGTTTTTTTTGTTTTGGGGAGGGGGGTGTTGTCGAGGTGGAGGGGTACCAGATATCAGTAATCTTCAGGTTATACAAAGTTAGGGAAATCTATTCAACTCCTTGGAGATGATTGTACTAAAATGACATAAAATCAAGCATAAAGATCCAGAACAAACTTAGCCATATGCAATTACACTTGACAACCTTTGATACAGCCTTTTGACGAAGCCTTTCAAGTTCAGGCTGAACATCCTTCAGAGCTTTTGATGCCTTGACCATTGAATCAGCTTCAACAAACTTCAGTTTCTTGCTGAGGGTCTCAAGGCATTTTAAGTATTCATCGTTCACCTGCATAAAATCATCATTATAACAGCTGCAAAAGATCCTTTCTTATGGGAAACACAAACTGTTCTTCTATTGGAATCACTGGAAATTTTGATTCAATGCACTAATTCAGGAATACAAAAGAAAGAAAATGATAATTTCTAAAGTAACCAGATCCTCTTATAGAATTATCATCTTTTAAGCAGGTTTGAAGAGTTTTCAGATTGATAATGTATACATTTATAAACGAGAGGTGCTTTGGCACATCAACCAACCGCTTGCGCCATAATATGCTCGGTACTATGTTATATAAATATATACCTCTATAGATAACTTTCTCAAATTTTGTTAGACCAAATTATTGCCAAGTAATTTCTGAACTTTGCAGATATTTCTTAGATTTCAAGCTTTTGACCCATCTCAAACCATTCAAAAATGCCTAACTTGTAGTTATGGCTACCCATAGATATTATAAGCAGTCATTGAAAAACAATGAAGCAAAAGGATAAAGAACAGGAGTAGACAGTGAAGTTTCAGATGTGCTGAAAGTATGTAACTTGGAATGAAAACATGCAAGGTTTATGCTTTATCCTTGACAAAAATGTTATCCAACAACTATTATTATATTAGTTGCAGAACTGCAATGAAAATGAGTATACTAAATATCAATTAAATGCATTCAACCTGTGGTGCATTATTGCACAGCTCACATGTCCAATGAAAATAAATATCATCAAGGACTTTAGTCTTTGACATTTATCTGACTACACAACTGCCTACAACATGCTATCCTGCAGACTTAACATTTTAGAGAGAGAGAGAGAGAGAGAGAGAGAGAGAGAGAGAGAGAGAGAGATAAATAGTATAAATGCATCCAGAAATAGTAGCATTTATTGTTAAATGTGATGGAACCAGTCCTGGAAGAAGGTTATCACAATAATGGCGATAAATCAATTACCTCTCCATCAACAATAACGTCCACCATCCTTGGTGACACAATAATCTCTTCCACAAACTTTGTCAATTTTAATTCAGCGACCTGTTTAATAATGAGCTACGTCACAAGCATATCTTGAAGAGAACAGGAAACAAGTTCCTTAAAACTTCATGTCAGGCCAGAAACATATAGTTTATTTTTTCTTAAATGAAATACCACAGTCAAAGTAAGATTTGAGATTGTTTAACCCTCAGTGGAATATATTTCTACGGAGCTTAAAAAAAATTACTGGCCCTAGAACACAACATACAAAAATGAAGCATTACACAGTTACAAGCAAAGAGAGTGATTTCTCTGAAAATGGAAAACAGAAGTTGTCTTCTTCTGCTCTGATCTAGCCAGACAAGTAGACATTTATCAGAAAACAATACATACACGAGAAACAATTTCATGTACCAAAATTTTCTGCCTTTTCCAAAGGAAAAAGATGAAGAATATCATCAGATATTTAAGGTGTGACACTATGACTTGTGAAACAACTTATTCAGATTATACTATCAAGTATCAAGGTATAAATATTTTAAGTGAACATGTTATTCTGATTGCTTATCTAAATATTTCAACATCACTAGGAAGTTATTAGAAGCTTTATGTTATCGAGATAAATCAAGAAACAATTATGATCCAGAAAATTTTAGAATTTCTTTGCTCAAATCATCTGGAAGAGACACTGCTTGTAAGTGTAAAACTGAAGGAAACTGATATAACGACCACAATGCTATAAATCTGTAAATGTGTAATATAATATCAAGGCAGAGTACTGGCCTTGTTAAGAAATAAATTTCTCACCTATAAATGCAACTAACCTGCATAGCAATACAAGTTTCTTCTCTAAAGGAAGAATAATAATGGGGCATGGTGTGAAACAATGAGTTGGCAGAAATTTCAAATAGCTAAATGATGCATATACATGCTTTCACTGGCCAATTCCTAATTTATTCTGGAAGGACCTAGGGTTACTGGTTTAATACTTTTCATGGAAAGTCTTTAAGCAATTTGTATCTATGCAAAGCCACTGTTGATGCAATAGAGACGTATGATTAAAATTAAAATTGAAGCTCCTAATCAATTCACAGATCATATTTATCTATATTAAACTATCTACGAGGAAAGAAGAATGAGAAATTCATACCTTGCGGTTTTTCAGCTTCATCCCCATGTCCATGGACGTCACTTGAAGACTTTTAATCTCTGAACTTATAGAACCAATCACACCCTACCACAAAGATTTCTGTAAATACTGATGATCCAACAAATAATGCCAAAAGTACACCGAGCTAGCTTTAATTAGTAACACAAGCACAAAGAACAGATTTCGAGTTAAATCAGTTAAAAAAGGAAAATGAGCAGAGTCCTGATTCAACATGCAGGGAATCTTAAATAAATAACAATAGTAACAAATATCAGATAAATTGAAAAGATTAAATCATCAGATCAACTGGTTCTACACATGACAAGAGGAATTTATTTTACACATTCAATTACTGTCTATCAACATAAAAATACAAACAGGGAACCCCCCCCAAAAAAAAAAACGGTTCACTGTTATGAATCTCACAATAACACACTAATGAATGAAAAACTAATAGGTGAAATTGGATAATATACTCATTATTGTTATTCTTTAGAATGAAGATACAATAATTGTTTCAGCCAGGTTCCAGTGCATGAATGGATCACAAACATGAGATATAGTTAATAAAAAAAGTATATGTATTGATTCTAAATGCACAAAACTGAGAAGCAAGACATGGACATATCAACACAGATGCGATAATGCCAAACTTAGCAACTGAATCATTAAATCTCAAGCATATATATTAAGTACCTGGAACCCACCAAGAAGAGTTTCCATTTGTGACAAAATATTGTCGCAGTCACAAATTTGGTCATGTAATAGAACTAAGTTATCACTCTCTTTGATATAATCCTGCATGATAAAGAAATTAACATTCAAACTTGAAAAAAAAATAGTTCGAAATATCATAATAAAGTTTTTGGCTGGTTATTCAAGAAATCAAATTGCAGTCTATATCCATCTAACATCAAATCCATCTTGGCATGTGTGCATGGATTGCAGACATTGTGAGTGCGAAGATATCTAGCATGTTAGAAAATCAGTAATCCACACTGAGGCACCTCAAGTTAAAAAATTTGTTTCTTCAAAGAAATATGATGACCTGAATGGAATTCAGTTCAACTTGGTGGATGTTGTTCTCTACACCCTTTGTATACTCCCGTAGTTTGGTTCCTTTAGAAAGTATAGTTGCTACCTCCTGCGGACAATAAGGATGAAAAGCAATTATATACCCTAAAAGAAATATACTAATAATGATAGGACATTCACAAAATAAACATGTAATTAGATAGCTCAGAAAAGTTACATTAGAAAGGAAAGTGCAATTTAATGTGTCCCACTATATTAACAATAATGCATAGCTCATGAGTATGTCTAAGAGATCATGAATCTGCGGAGAACAACAGAAGCTTCTATCAAATAATTAATAAATCCAAACTTTTATACATTTTCAACTGAAAGTTCAGCAAAATGCGGGAAGGCCTTAGGATGCCATGTACTGATGTACGCATCTAGATGTCTGTCGGGTCTCTGTAAACAGTTCAAACTAAACAAAGTTCATGTACAACAGTCATGAAAATATTTCTTATCATGCAGTCTATTCAGTATATATCAAGAGAATGTCATTATACTTTTATAATCCATTATGCCTTTAGACCTTCATGGAGCAATATCTTCCTATATGTGACTTATTTGAATCCACATTGGTTGTTCATAAGTATACGCTTGTTCGTGAAACCATATAAATTTTATCAGCATCAATGACACATCAAAATTTAAATTAAAAAAATCCCAAGAAACTTCGACAAAATTCAACAGAAAGTTACTCACAACATCATCTTTACATTCTTCCAGCTCCTCTTTAAGCCCCTCCAATGACACATCATCACTATTCCAACAATAGAACATACTAATTACTAAACAAATAAACTCACAAAAAATTAAAATTTAACTAAAATAAAGAATTTTTGATGTGCAAATAGTGTGCAGTAAATTAATATTTTACCTGCTAGCATCTTCGTCTACGGACAAATTCCCAACGAATACTCCCAAATCAAAACCTAGCTTCTGATCGTCTTGCATCACTGCACTAGAACCTCCCTGCATCCAATTCTCATAAAGATTAAAAGTTCCAACAAAAACGAGAATTTTTTCTGTTTGGATCTAAAATGCACACTAAAACCAATTCAAATTTCTTACCATTTAGATTACGCGAATAAAAAACTTAATTTTGCGCGTTCCTCAAGAATTAGTTGAGTTTCTTACGATTTTAATTAATATCGGAAAATTCTCCCTTTTTTCTTTTCTTGAGATCTGAGTTTTTAAGCGGGTCGGGTCGGATATAGAGGTCCAGAGCGCCAACCCGGCTAAACGATCACGTGCACTTCACGTGATTTAACTGAAATGTCCCCTCTTCCGTCTCCAACTAACGAAATCGAGCTCAGTGAAAACCCTAAAAATTAGGGCTTGAGTAAATCACCTCTGCAATCGCCATGGTTCGAGATCGATCCTCGACCATCTCCACCTGCGGATGCCTTGGGCGCTGCTCTGCAAGCGCGGATTGGCGAGGAAATCTTTATGAAGGTTTTTCTTTTCTTTTAATTTTTTTTGGATTTTTTGGTTGATTTTAGTTTATTAAGGAGTTTAAAATTAGCTCTTTTTTGTGTATGAAGAAGATTGTGTGTGAAATTTGCAGTTGTGCTGCGAGATTGGTGAGGGAAGATAATTTGGGGGGAATTATGAGATTTGAAATTCTGAAGGAGCTTTTCAAATTGGTCCCAGATTTTTCCAGGTATTTACACTGTATTTATTGATAATTTGAGGATTATGAGATTTGAAATTATTGGCGGTCTTTTGAATTTTATGATAAAAATATATAAAAACTATATGGGTGGAATAGTAATTTATTTGGTCAAAGCTAGCTTCTTTAGGTGAGTTTATAAACCAGTTTTTCAATAGCTGGGTTATGCCAGCTTTTTAAAATGGGATTTATAAGCTAACTTATGTGGGATTGTACTAAACATGTAGATATGAAAAATCTAGCATGAAATTTGATCCAAAAAAAATTAAAAAAAAAAAAACTCCCTCAAACACCCAATAGAGAGTAAATCAATTAGCTTTCTAACTTTAAGATAGCTGTAAACATCCCAAGCATAAACTAGGAGAAAAATGTTGATGTTCTTAGTATTTTTAACCAAGGTTTGACGTTAATTGCTGTGAAGATAGCTGATTCTTGTTGATAAGTTGATGGAAACTATTTTTAACCAAGGTATGAAGATTTTGAATGCAAAAGGCTTTTGATCATTTATTTTCTGCGTTCAGATAGAATCTCTGATCTTATGAGATTAAGTACTGTCTTGATTGTGAGCATCATATTCCTTTTTCCCAATTTCCTTTCAGATGACCTGTGCCCTTAATATATTCAGACAATTTTTTACCATTTATACCTTGAACTATACATTAATTGGATTCGGATCTTTTCTGTCGCAGCCTAGTGGAGAGACCATTTCTAAATGATAACCATCTAGTCTTTAGGGAAGTCACTGCAATTCGTAGGAAAATAGTGTCAACTATATCGTGAAGGAATCACGAAAGTCTAAATATTGTTGGAAGGTGATGATTGAGAAAGTGGTCTCTCTACTTGCCAAAGTTGCAGCTGAGAGGATCCAAGTCCATATAATTTTTTTGAAATTTGATACATGGACAATATGACATTTTCCTAGATTCATTGCAACCCTCATGGGAAACTTGTAAAGTGCAGGAAATATTCAGTTCAGACTGTTTTTATCCCTTGATAATAGAAGATTTTCCTAGTGCCTTTTTGTTGGTTGATATGGACTAAAATCTGCAACTGCAGACTTTTCTCTAATGGTGATCATTCATATACACTGTTTTACTTATAACTTGATGGGCTGTAAACATTGAGCCATAACAACGAGAAGCTAAGGTTATGTATATGCTAGTATATGCCAATTTCTTCACAATTTTTGTCAATTTTAGCCTTAGTAATCATCTAAAGCTAGTAAAAAAAAAAGACATCTAAAGCTAGTTATGCTTGTGTATTTGCTTGAATTGTACAAGTCAGAATAGAAAGATACGAGTAATACATTGTTCAGTAAGTGGAAAGAAATTCTCCATCCAAAAAATCAAGCTTTTGAACGTTAAAATCCTCCATTTAAACTTAAAACGAGAAATGGCAAAATTTTAATAGTCTTGTCAAGATCAATAAGATTCTATTGAGAACTTCACTATATATGTCTAATGGATTGAGCCCAAACACGGCTTATTAATCATTTCCTATTAGTGAAATCTGAAGGAAGCCCTAAAATTTTGTGAAGATTATTCGAGTTAAAGATATCATATTGCTATTATTATCATCTGATTGCTTTCTGTTTTCTCCCCTTTTTTATGAAATAGTATGATCTGGTCTCTGTGGGTAAACTGTCTACATGTTCATACTAGATTGAGCTCCAAGTTCATAACCTGCTATTAAGTATTAACCAAGCAGACATTGTCAACATCCAAACCCCTATATCAAGATTTTGAAACATAATCGTTCAGAAAAAGGAACCTATTCCAACATAAAAAAAAATCTGAAAAAAATAATATTATAATATCCAGCTACTCACCCTATATGATTGCTAAATATTGCTACATGAAAAGCAAACCGACATCCAAAATTGCTCCGTATTCGTATTGAGTATGTGCATGAACGTTTCATCCAAGCTTTGATTCTAATTTTGCTACCTTGTAAATGAACAAATAATTACGAAAATACTTTGAAACCTTAATAAACACAAAGCCAGCCCCCTATAACCAGAAAAAGGAAAATTGCAAGAAGAAACCCTGGCAATGACATCTGAGAAAACAACATTGTCTCAATCTTGAAAGCTATTTATCAGTGGTCGGTTCGAAAACTGGCTTGAGCTCGTTAGAATTCTTCATAGGTGAAACTGGCTCAGGATTTTCAGAACTCATCGGAAGTGAAACTTGCTCAACATCTTCAGAACTTTTTGATGGAGAGTCATGCTTGACATCTTCAGAACTCTTTGGAGGCGAATCTATCTTCACATCTTGCTCAACATCTTCAGAAATCTTCGGAGGTAAAACTGGCTCAACATTTTCAGAATCAAGTTCTTTAGCCTCAGAATGAGAACCTGTTAACTGCTTCGCTTCTTCGACCAAATTCTTCACAAGCTGTTCAAATTCTTCAGCATTGGCAGATGATTCCCCTTTAGTCTCAATGAGATCTTCAGGGTTCGCCATATACTTAGCGATGATTCTCTTCTTTGTAGTATCAATAAACTCTTCGGTCTTATCACAAACAGCTTTGAAGGCCTCATACTGATTCTTGAAGTTTTCGAGCGCGCTGTTGGTGAATTCCGTCTTTTGGCCACATGAAAGCTGCATGGCCCAGAGATATGAGGTTATCGAGTCGATGAAAGACTTGTAGGCTTTCGCCATTTCATCAACATTCTGATCCATGGTAAGAGGAAGGAGAATTATTGTCTTGAGGAAAATCTCTCTATTAGCTTACATAGTGATCTTGAGGGCATTCTTGATTTGAATATAGATATGGGATTTTCCTAATTTTGATTGTCACATTTGAAAATGGATTTTTGTTGGGTGGTTTATTTGGAAAGGAATTGATTTGTTTCCTTGTAAAATAAATGGGCGCAATAAGGGAAATTATGAGTAAGTGTCCTAATTTATTGAAGAAATTCTATGAATAAATGCTGAGAGGGATTATGAGAGGGTTGGATGGGGACCTGAATGATGACCTGAATCATAGCTTTCCATAATCCTCTTCGTATTTATAGAATTAATTAATTAAAATAAATAGTGTAAGTTTTATGTGTTTAGAGAAATTATTTGATGAATCTGGTCCGTATATTAATCATGTATTAAAGAGATGTCTACCCTTGCAAGTGCACAATTTTCAAATAGACTACTTCAATTAGTATAGAGTTATTGTCTTGTAATAGTCGGATTATTTAGTTTTGAGTCATTAGCAATTGAATATAATTAGTATTACATTGCTTATTTGGTCTTACCTTCTTACTAGTTGTATTAGTATTTGATAGTAATAGAATTAGTATTAATGTGAATGTAATTTGAATAGAACTAGGAAAACATATCCCTATATCTAGGACATAGAAGGGAGAGAGCTCTTGTGAGTTGTGACCTTTCATCTGATAAAAGACTTGCAGAGCTTGAAGATCATAAGTAGAAAGGACCGAAGATTTTAATAAGAGTCATGATCACTTTTGGCGGGAAAAGCAATCGGGACGCAATTCAAAAATCTTGGATTGCTACTGATGCTGGCTCTGATGTTCTTGTTTGGTTAATCGTAAGAAAAAGCCTTAATCAAGGAGACGGTATGGATAATGCCTTTGATGCGGAAAACAGGCTTTATAAAGACTTTATGGCACTTGAAGATCACAGTGAAGCTTCTAAAGAGAATTTGAACACAATGTAGAAAGTGTTTTGCTCATGCTGCAGGTGTGCGCGATGCTGAGTTCTATGTGAAGGTATGCACTTGGCGAGACGTTTGCTAGGTATTCAGACAAGATTCATTTCTATGTTGGGTGCATGAAATCAGGCGAGGTTTTTTATGGGATTGGTGTTTATCATTAAACTTTGTGATTATTGGTTCTCCAGCTATTCATTTAAATTCAACAAGCATTTGATTCGTTTACTTATCAAAATTTGTTCAAATTTCAGTATTGTTGTTACATAGTAGGATATTAAAATTTGATTTTCTTTGTATTTATGTAGGTTTAACGGTTACTTAATTAAGAAACTTTAGAATTGTAATATCTAGCTAACTATCATCTCTCAAGGTTGAATGTTTCTCAAGTAAGTTTTAACAAAACATTCAAATATGGATTTACAGATTCTTACAGCAGGGGAATATTTTCTAATTACTAATTAAAATACTATAAAAGATTAAATTTTTAAATCAAATAATTTCAACCGGAAAACTGAACATTTAATCAAATATTTCAGTATTCAGTGAATAACTAAAAGAAAAATGGCATTTGAATTCGAATTTAGAAAAGGAATCTAGTCGAGATTGTAGGCATCAAAATTGTCGAAGAACCTCAAATATGACTAAATTATGAGAAGATCGGGACAACGTCGTCGAAATCTCAAGAAGTCAACACATGAGAAGATTGTGTCTCGCTACGATATGAGAGACAGCGGTTTGTGCCTCGCCATGAGCGAGACACTTGTTCATGTCATTGGCGAAGACACTTGTGTGTCTCGCTTCGGCGAGACACTTTGATGTGTCTCGCTACTAGCGGGACACTGGTGCCACATACGGCGAGACACCTTGATGTGTCTCGCGACTAGCGAGACACTTACTTGTGTCTCGCCAAATACGAGACACCCGTAATACTTAAAATGAGCTCGAAGGGTCTAAATCAATCTTTGGTGGGGCCCACTTGACTTTATCAGCGAGCGTTGAACGCGTTAATGGCGGTTACCGCGGCGAAGATAAGCCCACTGGCGTAATTCTAGGGCATTTAATCATGCCTAAAAGCGGGGAAACCGTTACGGATTTGAAGGGCGATATTGCCTCGCTTGTCGTGGCATTATACCATGGCTAGCGAAGCTACCCCTCTTTGTAGCTAAGCTGACACCTGACCGCCAGGTTAAGCGGCGGCTTAGAGGCGTTTCATTTCTGCCCTTCTTGTAAATTTCACTTATGACACATTGTTTTGAAGAACCGCGTTTCCCAGACTATAAATACCTCCTACGTCCACAGGCGTTGTGCCATCGAAGGGAAAAATCGAATCCAAGCTTCCTGAGTTCAAGAACACGATCCACGGAGATTCCTCGAGTTTAAGCCTTGACTTATTCTTGAGAAGAGTAGATATCTTACCTTGCTAAGATATTTCTTTGAAGTTCTTGTTTCCTTTGAAGCATCAACTAAACCCCGCCGATTCGACGATCATTTTCGGTGGTCCACGGTTACGTCCGGCCTGACAAAGTCCCACAAAAACAAGAGATCTACACTTGTAGCGTCTTTTGTTGAGTTTGTGAGAGAGTTATTTAATTTTCTTGTAATCGAGAACCAAAAGTGTAATTTTCTAGTTTTACAAAGAAAACAACTTTCGACCCAAACGCGATGGCGACCACGGTGGGAATAGCGGTCTGAGCGAGATCGTTATTAGCCGACCTTGCGCCCGTGGTAGACCTCATGGTTGATGGAATAGACTACTTCTTCGATCAAGCCAAATTCAAGAGTATCTCCTCTTCCACATCGAAGTCCTCCTCACCCCGCAAACATCTGAGGATCTCATCCCCTAAGAGGGAGGTTCGCTCTATTGTGATGTGCAACGATCTTCGTTCGCTTGCGACAGAGGCGATTTCCCCTCTCAACAAGATCTCAACTGATCTGACGAAGAGAGCTCGTTAAAGACGACGTCAAAAGATGGCTCGTCAATTAGCCAAGGCCATGGAGTCGACGGATGGAGTTCACTATCGTAACTCACGGATCAAAGGCATCAACAAACCGCACTCTCAATACAAGACTCTCCCAAGGAAGAATGGGTTCTCGCCAAAAGGGCCCGATTGACAAAGAAGGAGCGCTCAAAACGCCGCTGCACGCTTTGCTCGAAAGCATCGCCTGTTGTTCGCAAGGCGCAAGAGTCAAAAGCAACCCAGCAAACGGCTCAAAATCGCCAAGCATGGATCCCGAAGTCGACATCAAAATCGGCTCAAGAGTCTGTCTCGCCAACAACATTCACCGACAAGAATCGCCAGGCCAACAGATAGCTGATGCCGCTTTCAACAATGTAGGCAAAACTGCCCGGCCAAAGATATGAAGCCTCGCCAACAGCCGGTAGTAGCAAACCGCTCGCCGGCCGAAGCTAACCGCTCGCCAAAAGCGGAGGCCCTCCATGCATTGACAAAAGATGGGCTTTTCCGCCCTTTCTTCCACTTCTCGGATGAGGTATCAACCTTTAAGTCCGAAATCGACAACTTGTTTAGTCGTCTTGGTCCACAACCAGAAATAAAAGCAAGGTTCCAGTGAAGAAACGCTTGGATTACCCAGTTGAAGAGTCTTGAGCAAGCCAAATATCTCGTGTCTCTAGAATTCCAATTGCATCTCGCTTGAGCATCCCACAAGGGGTCCACGAAGTCCTAAGAAGAAGAAGTTGAGGCAAGTGACTCGCGAAAATCACGAGAGATGACCAAACCCTTGTGATTCATACGTACAACTTCGGATGACGGCCAAGCCGACGGAAGTTGTCTCTCAAGTCAAAGAATCGTCGTCCCCAAAGAAGACGTGTCCTCCACTAAGGACAACGCTACACTTGGGGTGGAAGTGCAAATTGTAATAACCCACACCAACCACACCATCGCCGGGGTGGCAACACACCTAAAGAGGACGATCGATGAAATAGGTTGTTCTTGCTCTTGTGCAAAATTGATTAAGACGTTATCGGGATGCCTCGTCGAGTTTAACGCCACCCACAAAGAGCTTCAGATTCAAACGCTTTCGCTGAATCGGAAGATCGAAGCCAGCCAGATGACATCGAAGAAGAAGGAGATCATCCATCCAATTAGATGAGTTTCAAACAACTATTAACATGGTAAATAAAGGAAAAGACCAAGAAATGATGAAGATCCGGACTTTACCCTCGGAGGAAGAGTTAGTTCTCGATTTCTAGAATGTCTCTTATAATTGCGAGCTACCCAAGCGATCGACTATAGAAGGATGCATGAGGAGAGTCATCGATGACCAAACCCTTGTGATTCATACGTACAACTTCTGGCGACGCCAAGCTGACGGAAGTTGTCTCTCAAGTCAAAGAATCGCCGTCCCCAAAGAAGACGTGTCCTCCACTAAGGACAACGCTACACTTGGGGTGGAAGTGCAAATTGTAATAACTCCACACCAACCATCAGTCAGTGGCACACACCTAAAGAGGACGATCGATGAAATAGGTTGTTCTTGCTCTTGTGCAAAATTGATTAAGACGTGGTTATCGTCGATGTGCCTGTTCGAGTCGAACGCCACCCACAAAGAGCTTCAAGATTCAAACGGCTCGGCTGAATCCGAAGATTCAAGCCAAATCAAGATGACATCGAAGAAGAAGGAGATCATCCATCCAATTAGATGAGTTTCCGAAACAACTATTAACATGGTAAATAAAGGAAAAGACCAAGAAATGATGAAGATCCGGACTTTACCCTCGAGGAAGAGTTAGTTCTCGATTTCCCGAGAATGTCTCGTTACAATTATGAAGCTACCCAACGATCGACTATAGAAGGATGCATGAGGAGAGTCATCCGATGACGAAGCTTCCGACATCAATTCGGCGATAGCTTCCGATGACACAATGTCAAGTGTTGGTCGCCATCCCAGAGAAGCTTTTGCAATTACTCCCGATGTCCTGGCTCAAATGTTACAAGAAGCCCTAGCCAAGCAAAGAGAAGAGCTTAAGGCTGAAATGAGAACAGAGATGGAGCTAGCCATGCAACAGATGAGGGAGTTGCAAACCCATACGGTTGCACAACAACTGGATCCACCAACATCCCGAATCCAAATAACAAGGTGGAGCTACCCACCATAATGCCCATAATGTCAAGACAACATTCGAGATTGATGAACACATTTACGCTGATCAACCTCCAAAGAAAGCTGCATCTGGTGCTCAAGATGGAAATGGTCCAATTCTTCCTATTGGAAGTAATCCAAAACAGGGGGAGGATGATGGCGAAAGGATGAAAGAGCTTGAAGATAAAATCAATGCTTTGATGTCCACACAGAAGTCAAAAGGACTGGTATCCCGTGGTCCGTATCCGAGAGTGGGATTCAATCCTTACCTAGAAATTCAGTTTGATTAATTTCACACCTTTGACGGGAGGGTTCGCCACACGACTTGATCTATTTCAAGTCTCATTTGGGGTGATCTCGAAATGAGCCTTTGATGATTCGGTCATTCGTTGGAACCCTTGGCGATGCCGATTGGTATCGAAGACTCAAGGCCGGTAGCATCAACTGTTGGAATGATATAGAAAACTTGTTCTCAACAACTTCTTCGATGACGACACCAAGTCTCGATTGGAACCCTCTGGATGAAAAGCGTAAGAGTGGAGAGACGATTGATCTGCTTTCGCTAAGCGCTTCGCAATAAAGCTATGAATTGCGGGATCCACCATCAAGAGTTCATATTGAAGACTTGCCACAACAATCTTTCTATAGAATTGTTGGAAGTCATGGGGTCAGTCCGCCAACTACATGGAAAGATCTCGAAAATACGAGGAGAACAAGCCGAACGCTTCCTCAAAAGGAAGAAAGCCGAAGAGGCAAAATGACGGTTGACCCTCGGTAAATTTTTCCTCTCGTAATAGAGGAAAGGCGTCGCGGATCGCCGATGGTCAAACGTTGCAACAACGACCCGCCAAAAGCTTCTAAATCAAAATTCCACAGACATACTCTTCGAGACGAAGAAGTTCGATCATCTTCAAACACCTCCTTGATAACAACAAAATCAAGTTGCCTCCGATTATAAATCAAGAGGAGGTCGACAAGACTTCGACCCTAAATACCGCGGCGCACTACGTAGGATCCTCCATCCTACTAAGGATTGCTTAGCTCTCAAGGCCATCATCCAAGCCTTGGTTGAAGCCGGCGTCTTAACGAAATAAGCCGAATCAAATTTGACTCGGCGTGTATACGAGTATAAATCGCCCTCTCAGACTGACAGTATACGAGTATAAATCGCCCTCTCAGACTGACAGTATACGAGTATAAATCGCCCTCTCAGACTGACAGTATACGAGTATAAATCGCCCTTTCCTCCGATAAATATAAGAGGTTAAACTGCTCTTCCTTCTTACTCACTCCGACAGGTATACGAGTATAAACTGCTCCCTTTTCTCCGATGAGTACAAGAGATTAAACTGCTCCTCCTAATTCCTCCGATGAGTATAAGAGCCCAATTTTGCAAAGAAAACTGGGGGTGGATAATCCATGAACGGGAGGTCCACTTCCACATTGAGCAATCAAACCTTCCTACAGTTAGGATTGTCTCAAAAATTCCTATCCTGGTCAAACCTTCCTACGCTTAGGACCACGGTCAAAATCCTCTCGATTCTTTCCATGAACGAGGTCCACTTCCACATTGAGCAATCAAACCTTCCTACGCTTAGGATTGTCTCAAAACTCCTATCCCGATCAAACCTTCCTACGCTTAGGATCATTTTTAATTTTCACTCCCACTTGGTCAAACCTTCCTACGCTTAGGACCACGGTCAAAATCCTCTCGATTCTTTTATGAATGAGAGGTCTACTCAACAACGGGCGTTGCTGCCCAAGAGAAAACACAATTCCACAAGCCTACGATTCAATATCGTAGCATAGATGTCATTACCTAATGACACCTAAACTATGCTTTCATGCATAGGATGTTATCTCGCCCCTTATCGGAGATAAGTCACGCCTAACACACGCCGCCGGGTAATCAATTCGTGATAATTGATCGCTTCCACGATTCAATATCGTAGCATAGATGTCATTACCTAATGACACCTAAACTATGCCTTCATGCATAGGATGTTATCTCGCCCCTTATCGGAGATAAGTCCGCATCTAACACATCTTTAGGGTAATCAATTCCCGTGATAATTGACCGAGCCTCATTATTCAATATCGTAGCATAAAGTCTAAGAGAATTCACTTTTAGCACAACGTAACATGTAGAACGGACTCGATAATCTACATGCTAGCCCAACTCAAACGGTAGTTGGTAAAGGTTCATCAAACCGTTGATGGTCGAGGGTTTGCCAAAATCCTATATCTATCATACAAGCAATAACTTGAGACGGCGGGTTCACTCTTCTGCCGGGGTCAAGCACTTTTTCATACCGTGATTTTAATGCACTTTGTAACTCATTGCTAATGCAAATGTGCCATTACATCGCCTCAGAAGCTCAAGCATGCTCGCATGATTCTCGGCGGTCCTTTTGAGCGAGACATCGATTGTCCCGCCGCTTTCAAGTGGGACAATTCCAGATATTACATATAGAAGCTTTATCGAAACTGATATTCAAAACCACGACGCTTTTCTCAATGATTCTCAAGGCATTCAATTACAACTCAAGTGGTGACTTTCAAGATGAAGATGATTAGTCCAAAATCGACTTCGACATTTCAATCAATCCAAATACAAATGCAAATGCCTATTGATCCCAAAGTATGGTCACGACGCCACAGAGCTGATTCAAGAAACTGAAGCAAAACATGGGCCTCTTCTACAAAGTTCAACGTTGAGCGAAGCAAGGCACATCTTATCCAAAGTATTCCGCACTTCGATAAAATACAGAGGAGTCCGAAAACTTTGGAGGGTATTTGTAGGCATCAAAATTGCCGAAGAACCTCAAATATGACTAAATTATGAGAAGATCGAAGGACAACGCCGTCGAAATCTCAAGAAGTCAACATATGAGAGTTGTCGCCCGCCATGCGATGACCGGTTTGTGCCTCGCCATGAGCGAGACATTTTGATGTGTCTCGCTACTAGCGAGACATTTTGTGTGTCTCGCCACGAAGCGAGACATTTTGATGTGTCTCGCTACTAGCGAGATTATTGGTGCCTCGCCACGAAGCGAGACATTTTGATGTGTCTCGCGACTAGCGACATCTTCACGTGTCTCGCCAAATACGACACCCGTAATACTTAAAATGAGCTCTCGAAGGGTCTAAATCAATGCCGGTGGGGCCCACTTGACTTTATCAACGCAGAAACGCTCGCATCGCTAATAGCGGTTACATCGAAGATACCACTAGGCGAATTTAGGGCATTTAATCATGCCTAAAAAGCGTGGAAACCGCTGCCAGCTGAAGGGACAATATTGCTCATTGTCACCGTGGCATTTTATACTACCTGCCGCTTAGCCAGGCGTTCATACCGCCTTACATGCGGCAAATTTCAAGACCGCCTCGCCAGTTAGTGAGGCGTTTTACGCTGAGGCGTACTGAAGCTTAACCGCAAATTTCCGCACTTATGACACTTGTGTTTCAAGAGGGCACGCTTCCCAAAGACTATAAATACCCTCCTACGCCCACTTTTAAAGGGTCGGCCATCGAAAGGGAAAAATCAAAATCCAAGCTTAGGAGTTCAAGAACACGATCCACGGAGATTCCTCGAGTTTAAGCCTTGACTTATTCTTGAGAAGAGTAGATATCTTACCTTGCTAAGATATTTGTCAAGTTCTTGTTTCCTTTCGAAGCATCAACTAAACCCCGCCGATTCGACGATCGCCGCCGGTGGTCCACTGATTACGCGCCCCCCGACAGTAAAGTCCCACAAAACAAGAGATCTACACTTGTAGCGCCTTTTGTTCGAGTTTGTGAGAGAGTTATTTAATTTTCTTGTAATCGAACCAAAAGTGTAATTTTCTAGTTTTACAAAGAAAACAACTTTCACCCAAAGTATGTCGACGACGCCAGAGCCGTGATTCAAGAAACTAGCAAAACATGGGCCTCTTCTACAAAGTTCAACGCTGGAACGTATAAAGGCACTTATTCAGTATTCCGCACTTCGATAAAATACAGAGGAGTCTCAAAACTTTGGAGGGTATTTGTAGGCATCAAAATTGCCGAAGAACCTCAAATATGACTAAATTATGAGAAGATCAAGGACAACGCCGTCGAAATCTCAAGAAGTCAACACATGAGAAGATTGGTACGCCGCCAGACATCTGTTTGTGCCTCGCCATGAGCGACATTTTCACCATGTCTCGGCCAGCAGACATTTTGTGTGTCTCGCACAGAGACGATTTTGATGTGTCTCGCTACTAGCGAGATACGGTGCCTCGCCAGCGAGATTCTTGATGTGTCTCGCGACTAGCGAGACATTTTACTTGTTCTCGCCAAAAACGAGACACCCGTAATACTTAAAATGAGCTCTCGAAGGGTCTAAATCAATGCCGGTGGGGCCCACTTGACTTTATCAACGCAGAAACGCTCGACATCGCATAGCGGTTACACGCCGAAGATACCACTAGGCGAATTTGGCATTTAATCATGCCTAAAAAGCAGGGAACCGGCATACTGGGGACAATATTGCTCGCTTGTCACGAGGGCACCATACTACCTCGCCGCTAGCTGAAGTTTCCATACCGCCGGGGCTACGGCGTACCGCGACCGCCAGCTAGTGAGGTATTGCCAGGTACTGAAGCTGCCGCTAACCGCAAATTTCCGCACTTATGACACTTGTGTTTCAAGAGGGCACGCTTCCCAAAGACTATAAATTTCCACGCCCACTTACGGGGGTCGCCCATCGAAGGGAAAAATCAAAATCCAAGCTTAGGAGTTCAAGAACACGATCCACGGAGATTCCTCGAGTTTAAGCCTTGACTTATTCTTGAGAAGAGTAGATATCTTACCTGCTAAGATATTTCTTTGAAGTTCTTGTTTCCTTTCGAAGCATCAACTAAACCCCGCCGATTCGACGATCACGCTTCTCGGTGGTCCACTGACATTGGCCCCCAAGACAGTAAAGTCCCACAAAACAAGAGATCTACACTTGTAGCGCCTTTTGTTCGAGTTTGTGAGAGAGTTATTTAATTTTCTTGTAATCGAGAACCAAAAGTGTAATTTTCTAGTTTTACAAAGAAAACAACTTTCACCCAAACAGATTCGGATTGATGATTTCAACTGAATACAAACACATACTATAGTATTTTATTCTACTTTAATTATTTGTCTCCAGTCCTCGATATGAAGGAGATGGCATTTATTAAACACAATTGTGTGGAGTTAAAGTATATTTGAGAAACCTTAAGCCATGTTTGTCAACCCATTAAAAACTAGGCAGTTTTATCATGTTTCATTTGGGGGAGGTGGTCCGACAAAGAATTGGTTTATAAAGTCACAATTTCTCCTAAGAAAAACTGGACCAATACTTACTCAGTATTTCCCGAGTGAAGAAGAATGAGACCGCAATATTATTGTAGTCTCACCTCTACCTATGCGCATTTGTACTTTACCCCATATTTACCTACCTTAGAATCTTTTAATAAAAATTGGGCCCATAGCCCTTGGATTTGAAGAATTGGATCCTTTCCGATTAGATGGTAATGAAGAGTATCCAACCACCACAATCCTACCTCTCATTCTAATTCCAATGACAAAGATGAAGCCACGAGGATTTGCACTATCACAATCTTGGTTTTCACAATAGTCATTTTAGAGGCTTATAGTGGTTTTGAAGATCATATTTAGAGTCCTATGTGGACTCGCCTTGAAATTGAATAGAATGATAGGATTGAGGTAATTAGACACTCTCAAATTACCACCTAATTGGGGAGCATCCCAATCCATGACGCTTATCTTTCTCAAAAATCATTGTTCGACAAGGTCATCAATGGATTTTAATCAGAAGCTTAGTGATTTGAAACCCAAAATTTGGCTTTAGAAATTTGAAATGAATATTTTCTATCAACTTACATTCTCAGCCTACAAGTACGATGATGAATGGCTGAACAAAATATTCCTGCAGGCTAATGTAATGTGTTCTGCAGCAAAAATACAGTCGTGATCTCTTGTTGATGCCTCCACGGCGGGACACCTTGATGTGTCTCGCTACTAGCGAGACACTTACTTGTGTCTCGCCAAATACGACACCGTAATACTTAAAATGAGCTCGAAGGGTCTAAATCAATCTTGGTGGGGCCCACTTGGCTTTATCAGCGGAGAAACGTTCGGACTCGTTAATGGCGGTTACCGCGAAGAAATCGCCCACTGAGGCGTAATTCTAGAGCATTTAATCATGCCTAAAAGCGGAAACCGTTCTGGCCAGTGAAGGGACAATATTGCCTCGCTTGTCGGTAGGCATTATCCACCGCCGCTAGCGAAGCGGCCCTCTTGCCTGCCGCTAGCGAAGGCGGCTACCAACTGCCTCGCCGGTTAGTGAGCGGCTTGGCTGGCATTTCGGTACCCGTACTTCCGCAAATTTCTGCACTTATGACACTTGTGTTTCAAGAGGGCACGCTTCCCAAAGACTATAAATACCCTCCCTCGTCCACTTGAAGTGCGGCCCATCGAAAAGGGAAAAATCAAAATCCAAGCTTCCTGAGTTCAAGAACACGATCCACGCGAGATTCCTCGAGTTTAAGCCTTGACTTATTCTTGAGAAGAGTAGATATCTTACCTTGCTAAGATATTTCTTTGAAGTTCTTGTTTCCTTTGCGAAGCATCAACTAAACCCCGCCGATTCGACGATCATTTCTTCGGTGGTCCACGGTTCGCGTCCCACGGTAGTCAAACAAAACAAAGATCTACACTTGTAGCGTCTTTTGTTGAGTTTGTGAGAGAGTTATTTAATTTTCTTGTAGCGAGAACCAAAAGTGTAATTTTCTCTAGTTTTACAAAGAAAACAACTTTCGACCCAAACAGAGATTCGGATTGGATGATTTCAACTGAATACAAACACATACTATAGTATTTTATTCTACTTTAATTATTTGTCTCCAGTCCTCGATATGAAGGAGATGGCATTTATTAAACACAATTGTGTGGAGTTAAAGTATATTTGAGAAACCTTAAGCCATGTTTGTCAACCCATTAAAAAACTAGGCAGTTTTATCATGTTTCATTTGGGGGAGGTGGTCCGACAAAGAATTGGTTTATAAAGTCACAATTTCTCCTAAGAAAAACTGGACCAATACTTACTCAGTATTTCCCGAGTGAAGAAGAATGAGACCGCAATATTATTGTAGTCTCACCTCTACCTATGCGCATTTGTACTTTACCCCATATTTACCTACCTTAGAATCTTTTAATAAAAATTGGGCCCATAGCCCTTGGATTTGAAGAATTCGGATCCTTTCCGATTAGATGGTAATTGAAGAGTATCCAACCACCACAATCCTACCTCTCTATTCTAATTCCAATGACAAAGATGAAGCCACGTAGGATTTGCACTATCACAATACTGGTTTTCACAATAGTCATTTTAGAGGCGATAGTGGTTTTGAAGATCATATTTAGAGTCCTATGTGGACTCGTCTCAGTCTTTGAAATTGGAATAGAATGATAGGATTGAGGTAATTAGACACTCTCAAATTACCACCTAATTGGGGAGCATCCCAATCCATGACGCTTATCTTTCTCAAAAAATCATTGTTCTGACAAGGTCATCAATGGATTTTAATCAGAAGCTTAGTGATTTGAAACCCAAAATTTGGCTTTAGAAATTTGAAATGAATATTTTCTATCAACTTACATTCTCAGCCTACAAGTACGATGATGAATGGCTGAACAAAATATTCCTGCAGGCTAATGTAATGTGTTCTGCAGCAAAAATACAGTCGTGATCTCTTTTTTACTAGAGTCTTGAACCCGTGACTCTTCTCCAATTTGGCAACAAATACATCTCTCCTTCATTCCCAAGCCCTTCATCTTCTTTCCCTGTTCCTCCTTTCTTCTTGCGCTTTTGTGGACCTCATGGTTTGCACTCGACAAAAAATACTTCTCTCATTTTTTTTTCCCATGCTTTCTTGCTCAATATCAGGATTGGGTAGCATCGGGTCATATTATCCAAAATCGATCGACACAGAGAGGACGTCTATCCTTGAACCGGTGCACAGTATACAAATCAAAGTGATCAATAGAAAACTAAACAGGAGCAAAAATCGAACCTCCATAACCAGAAAAACAATCGCAAGTAGAAACCCAATGATATCCCAGAGACCAACCTATTCCAACAAAGAACTACAAAAACTCTCAGGTCAATAATCTCAATCTTGAAAGCTATCTCTGACTTACGTGATCGGAGCCAAAACTGGCTCAAGATCTTCTTCTTCTTTTTTTTTTATTTATAAAAACCATCAGCATATCATAAACCATAAGAGTAGAAAATACATCAAAAGCCCCTCTTGCCGTGTATGACTCATACAAGACCAAGAGTGCGTCAAAAGAAGTGAGACATATCTCAACTTTACAAAATGAAAATCAAAATATGAGCCACACAAGCTCCTAAACAGGAAAGAGTTAGATACCAAAAAACCAAAATTAGCGACAACGAGAGTAGTATGTACCCATACGATCCAACCAGATGAGGCGCTGGATGTCATGAGGCAAGTTGGCTCAAGATCTTCATAATTCATTGTAGGTGAAACTGGCTAAACATTGCAGAACTTGTACCAGTTGAGATAGTATTGACATCTTCGTAACTCTTCGACGAATCTATCTTCAAATGTTTCTCTTCTTCGACCAAATTCTTCAAATCAAATTCTTCAGCATTCTCAAATGAAGCCTCAACAAGATCTTCAGGGTATGCCAAGTACTTAGCAATGATCGTCTTCTTTGTAGTATCGATAAACATTTTTGGTCTTAGCACAAACCACTTTGAATGCTTCATACTGATTCTTGAAGTTTTTCGAGAGTATTGCCGGTGAATTCTGTCCTTCGACCACTTGAAATGTGCATGGTCCAGAGAACGAGGTTATCGAGTACAATGAAGGATTTGTAGGCTTTTGCCATTTCATCAACGTTCTGATCCATGGAAGAAGAAGGATTGTTGTCTTAAGGAAAATCTCTCTATTAGCTTAAATAGTGATCTTGGGGTTATCCTTGATTCTAATGTAGATATGGGATGTTCCTATTTTGATTGTCACATTTGGAAACGGACTTTTGGTGTGCTTTGTTTTAGAAAGGTATTGATTTGTTTCCTTGTAAAATAAGAGCATTGCTTCGATGCTCCTAAAATTGTTTTTTATTTAATTTTTAATTAAAGGATACAAATTGTACTTTCCCTTCTATCTTCTTCCCTAAATCGTTACTGTTTCAAACCAAAACCCCCATAACTCATTCATTCACTACAATCTATTAAAATGATACTGCCCTAAATCTGATACATCAATAAAAATGCTTTTGTAAATTTATCAATAGAATCAGGGAACTCTCACGAATCATCAAATAATTGAGAGAGTTTGTTTCTATATATCAAGAATTCTTTGAACCCATTTCTCCCAAAATCTAATAGTGCCCAGATCTCTTTCGCAAAGTTTTTAATAAGTGAAAAATCTCAAATCCCATATCTCTTTTGACATGCATTGACTAGAATTTGCAAATAACTAGTTTCAGACCTGTGCGGTGCACGAATTTGTTTTGTTGATGTCAGTTATCAAACAGAGTTTTATGTGCGGATTATGAGAGTGTTAGGGTCCTCAATCTCCTTCAGATGACCGGTTCTGGGGCCCACTGTTCTTCCCTACACATGAAGAACTCATGAGAGGACGGAGTTGTGTTCTCCGGTTGCTCCTCCGACGATCAAGTCAATAGTTGATCTTGAGTGGGAAAGTATAAATTGAGTGTAGTTCAAAGTTGCATGAAAAACTCAGATCCTCTTACCCTAGGCAGTACATTCTCCTTTTATAGTGGGTTAGAGGGGTAAATGGGTAACTTTGGCCGAGTCTAGCTGGCGGCCTAGTCATCACCTTCTTCACAGGTGGCATCTGTTTGAAGGGGTGAGTCAGCTAGGTATTTAATGCGGGGATGACGATGATTTTGTCAGGGTAGTTAATGCAAGAGCAGTCGGCTGGCGAGGGGTTCGAGTTAACACCGCCTCTTTATTCTTTTGGTTGAGGGCCGGCAACCACTTCCTTTTCACTAAGTTACGCGAGTTGTCGGTTGATCGAGTCGGCCGCGAGAGTGGGCGGCTGGCAGTTGTCGAGCCGGCAGTGAGAATTGTGTGTGGTAGGTTGGCCGACAAATACCGTCTTTCAGCTCGGCTATGCGAGTTGTCGGTCTATCGAGTCGGCCGCGAGGGTGGTCCGGGCTTGTCGGCCTGCAGCGAGAGAATTGGTAGGTTGGCCGACAAATACCGCTCTTCACGGCTTGCGCGAAGTTGTCGGTCTATCGAGTCGGCCGTGGGAGCAACGGGAGCTATTTCGGTCTTGAACTCGTCTGACTTGGCGTGGAGTAGGACACGTGTCGGCTTCCCTATGAAGATTAATATTTAGTGACTTTAAGGGTCGTAACATGTTTAATGAGTGACATGTTTAAAAAAAATTGTAAATTATGAGAAGCATTAACACTATATATTCAATGTAATATTAATTGTATAAATCACAATTATTTGCAATCAAAATTAAAATAAAACAGAATTAGTCATCTATTATTACCCCAAGAGATAAAAGTAAAAAATAGGAACTCACTTAGATATTACTTGCTATTGCTCCAATGGGGAAAGAAGCCCCAATTCATATATAGAATGCAATAGGTGATGGTCTATATCCAGTTTGCACAATCGTGAGAGACAAATCAAGATTAAAAATTGTAGCAAACCAAAGGACATACTTGTTTGATAGTAAACAACAACTAAATCAAGTATATTATGCTGTTTTTAGATATGCAAAACAACCAAAGTTATATGTTAACTCATTGGACACACTTAACCAAATATGCATAAAGTTTTAAATCATTTTCTTCAGATAAAAGTTTCATTCTAATGTCAAATTAAGCAATAAAAACTTAGTAATTAATTATCACTCCGTCTAAACAATAGTGGTCAAATCTTCGCCCTAAACATGCTAATATAAATGAATAACTAAATGAAAAACATCAACAATCAAAATTGGTGAGAAATTAAAAGTTTAAGGGTCTTTTCGATTTATACCCTCTAACTGTAGTAGTTGCTCTTTTGTTTTTCTCTCTCAATGGAGAAATCTCGATTCCAACCCCAATATTCGTCTTGAACACATCAGCATATTCGACTTAAAAAGCCAACATAATCGAAACACGCCGTAGTCAAATAGCTGCCCAATCCATTATGATGGTGCATAATATTAGTTTTATCTTAGAACTATTGGAAATCAATTTAGTTTGCTGATTTTCTTTTTAAGACAATTAAACAGGGATATATTAGTAATTTAGTCTTAAAGATGTCAAAATTTTGAAGCTATTAGTGTTGAGGGTAAAATTGAAGGAAGAAACCAATTTGAGAGGTAAATTTAGAAATTATTATGATTTGAGAGGGAAATTAGAAAATATCAACAATTTTAGGGGTATATATCGAAAACCCAAATTTATTTTGGAAAGGTGAGAAAACTTTATTGCTTAATAAGCTTTACAGATGAACCTAGGCATACCCAACTGAATATATCCGCTATCCAATACAAACCTATCAAATTTTCGAAGGCCCCATGCACAAAAATTGCAAGAACCACAACTTTAATAGCAACGATCTCCTAGAAAGTGATCAAAATCTCCAAATATGCACAGAAAAACCCAAATTTAAATAGAAATAACAACTCAAAAGGGTCAAAATGAATCTCAGAAAAGAAAGATATCCAACTTGATAATCGAATAAAACGAGCTTGAAAGATTTCACCAAACATTTTAACTGAAAGGATCAAAGTCACAGTTGAGTTAGAACAATGTTAATAAAATGTACGACATATAAATGATAATAATGTTATATAAAAATTATCGTATGTCAACTAAATCTCTGGTCACATGATAACAACTTACTGAACTTATATCATATCTAAATCAACAGATCATGTTTTACCTTTACAACTTGTTCATCTTATAACAATAATAATAAAGTTAAAACATTCAAATTTTCCTCACAACCTTTTCGATCCTAATGTTTAACACTCCAGTAAAACATAATACACAATAGTATTGACCAAATTTCATAACATGTTTTATCAAATAAAGCTGTTAAAAAACAATAAAAATCATCACGAAAGTATTTTTAAGTTGTTTGTCAAGTGATAGCTCTTCTCAAGAAGAGAAAGATGAAGAAGAATAGAACTGGCCATTAATAGAAAATCTTATAACCACAAAATAATTAATAACACATAGAAAATATTAGAACTATTAATAACAAAGTGAAAATCTTGTAGCTAAGCTGTACCCTAGAAAATGATTAGTAACAAATACAAAATTGTGTCACTAAACTGTAGCTTCCCGTTCAATTTTTTATAAATATCTATACAGTTTTGCTACTTTGTTCTAATTTGGATCAAAACGAAACTTTTGAAGTTACATCTTTCCTGGAGCTCAAAACTGAAAATTAACTCTAAAAAGTTGATCAATTTCAGGTAAATTGCCCAAATTTGAAAAGTTGAATTTTAGTTTTTATATATATATATATATATATATATATATATATATATATATATATATATATATATATATATATATATATATATATATATATATATATATATATATATATATATATATATATATATATATATATATATATATATATATATATATATATTAGTAGAAATGAATGGCCTCTTCGTTCTACTACTCGTGACATACAAATTCTTCATCCTAACATTTTATCACGATCTGAACAATTGAAAATAGTTATATCTTTGGGTTAGGACATATCGAGCATATTAAGACTATCAAAATTTTCAGACTAAAATTAAATATTAGGATTATTTAAGAAAACTATAGCATCAAAGTGAATTCCAATCAAAGTTTGGTGCAATCTGAACATTGCGTAACATCTTTTGTCTTCTCAAGAGCTATGTGCAAAAAACACAATGCTTATGTGCCGGACTTTAGATCCAAACAGTGATTTTTTTAAATAATTTAAAGAAAGGAATTAATCATACATAAAATCACAAAGAAAAATAATTCTCAAGAGCTATTTTCAAGAAAGGCTCGAAGGATTTGAAGCACTGGAAAAAAATCGGGAGGGCAGGAAAGAAATGAAAGGAAGGGATTAAAGATAATGTTTATTTGAAGAGACATGTGAGGGATTTGAGACGGTGGAGGGATATTAACAGAATTGTTGAACACCAAATTATAGGATAAGTTCAGTTTTAATTTATTGAAACAGAAAATTTCACTTGTAAAATTTTCATTTAGTTTGTTGTTTTTGTTTTTGATACAGTTAGATCTTTCGGGTAACTAATAATAAGTTATTAGTAAGATATTCTTTTTCTTTTCTTTTCTTTTCTTTTTTTCTTTTTTACCCGCTAATAAGTAAGATATTCTTAACTTACCCAAAAATTTGTTTCTTGTTGATTTTTGATATAGTTAAATCTCTCGGATAACGAAATATAGAGAGATTTTTAGTTTTGCTTTAGTTTATATATATATATATATATATATATATATATATATATATATATATATATATATATATATATATATATATATCCACGGAAAACCCAATCTAAAAAAACGGTTTAATAGAAATCCGTGAGAAGCCAATTTTATTTAGCGGTGAGTTTTGTTTAGGCGGTGGAAATTTTTAACAGAAATTAGTTTTATTCTTCTTTTATCTGTTTAACAGAAATTAGAGTAATTCTTTTTTGGGGTTTTTATTTCAAGGCCCATTTGTTTACCCCTCTTTACCTCTAAGCCCATTAACTATTGTATGTATTCTCCAACCCAACTATCTTCTTTTTTTTGCCTCTAAACCCAATCTGTAAAATACAGTACATATACCACTTGTATTTATACAAGAAGATGGTAAAATCCCCTAAATACCCTTTCAATCCCCAACTCCCACCAGTACTCTCTCTCTATCATCTTCTTCACTAATTTCATCTCTAAGCCCTAGAATCACAAAATCAACCCGAACCCAATCTCCCGTTCGTGGCCGCCGTCGTGCTCGCCTCGTCGTGGCCTCCTCGTTGCCGTTGCTATCGCCGTCGCGGTCGCGAGCGCATCCCCCCAAATCTCTGAGCCCTAGAATCACAAAATCAGCCCGAACCCAATCTCGTGGTTGGAGTGGTTAAGCCTTCGCCCAGTTGCCCAACCCGTTTGTTGCCGCCCGCGCCTTGCAGCCTCGTGCCTGGCGGTCCGGCCACCGTGTCTCAGATCACGAAACAACAAACTCGGCTTCCATACTCTCTTCCTCTTCCAAGAAGAGAACTGAAGACGAGCACGAACTCCAAATTTAGAGTTACAAACTTCCTCAAAAAATGGCGGGAGGGAGAGAAGGAGAGCAAACAAAGGCGATGACATCGACATCAACATCAACATCAAAAGCTCCGTCGACGGCGAGCAAGAGGATGACGGAATCGCCGGGATGGCTGACGGAGTCGATGCTGATGCCGAAGAAGCACAAGGCGATTGAGGGCATCGGCGCCGCCTCGATCCTCGAGCTCAAGGCCCAGCTCTATCGATCACAGGAGCAAGCTCGCAAGCATAAAGCTACCAATCCCGATTCCCAAGAATTTCAAGATATGCTACTGTTGTCCTGTGTAGTTTTTGGAGTTTGCTATTGTAGTCCTGTGCAATTTTTTGATTGCAAGATATGCTTGATCTTGTATGCAAATTTCGCTTTGATTGATGGATTAGTTGTTTGTAAACTTCATCGTGTACGCAGGGAAAAAATTCTGGAAGTACAGCGTTGAGAAGATAGATTTTGAATTGTAATATATGGTTGTGTGTATATAGCGTGGAGTTTGATTTGTAAAGTATAGCATGATAAACTGGAAATGTAGCGAGATATTCTAGAAATGTAGCATGATAACCTATAAGTGTAGCATGATATCCTGTAAGTGTAGCGTGATACGCTGAAAGTGTAGCATGATATCCTATAAGTGTAGCGTGATACACTGAAAGTGTAGCGTGATACGCTGAAAGTGTAGCATGATAAACTGTAAGTGTAGCGTGATATCCTGTAAGTGTAGCGTGATATCCTGAAAGTGTAACATGATACGCTGAAAATGTAGCATGATTGTGCTTTAAGTGTAGCATCATAACCTATAAGTGTAGCGTGATACGCTGAAAGTGTAGCATGATACGCTCAAAGTATAGCGTGATAACCTGTAAGTGTAGCGTGAATTAATTTTCATGAATAACATGAGAAATTAGCAATTGAAGGTATAATTTACTCAACTACCAAGTTTAACCACATTAATTTCTCACTTTATTCATGTAACAATTATTTCACAATATTATTCATGAATTCATAAGAATTAGTTAAGAGAAATTTGTTAAATTTGATGAAATATTAGTTAAATTTGATTTTAGTCAACCACTCATCAATTTCACATAAGTTCACATTATTATTTCACATTACTTATTGCACATGATTATTTCACATTAACTTATCAATATTATTCATGAATTCATAAAATTAGTTTATTTTGTTATAATTTATCAATAATTTCACATAATTTCATGTTATTATTTCACATTATTTCATATTAACTTCTCCTTATTATTCATGAATCCATAAAAATTAGTTTAACTTGTCATATTTGATGAACCTTTTAGTTAAATTTATCAACCACTCATTACTTTCACATAATTGTATCTCGCTACACTTACAAGATATCACACTACACTTACAGGTTATCACACTACACTTACAAGATATCACGCTACACTTTTAGCGTATCACGCTACACTTACAGGTTATCACGCTATACTTACAGGTTATCATGCTACACTTCTAAGATATCACGCTACATTTCCAGTTTATCATGCTATACTTTACAATCAAACTCCACGCTATATATACACAACCATATATTACAAATCAAAATCTATCTACTCTACGCTCTACTTCCAGAATTTTTTCCCTGCGTACACAATGAAGTTTACAAGCAATCTCCTCCCAAATCCATCTCCCTTCTCCCTCGCTCATACAAATATCAAACAAAACAAACCATTAAAATAAAAAATGCTTTCCCATTGACCAAATCCTTAAAAATCAACCGAAATCAACAACCCAGACTACTAACGCCTCCTCATTGCCGACGACGGGAAGTACAAGAGCGAGGCCCAACTACTAACGCCTTTCGCCATTCCTCCTTCTCGAGGTTCGCGTTCTTATCCTGCGCCTGCACCCTCGCTCTCTTCCTCTTCTTGCATTCAATGGGCCCCACTCCCTCCTCCTCCTCCTCATCATCATCCAAGTCCTCGTCGCTGATTCGCCGATCTCTGAGGACCTCATCGTCGTCGTCGTGCGCCGCATAGGGGACCGCAATGGGAGAAGAAGGTTGAGACTCCTTGAGCGCGGGGCGGCATCGTCGTTCTCATCCGTAGCGGTTCGTCGGCCAACCGTGTCGTTAAGCCCTCAAGTGGCGGTGAGGGCGGCGGCCAGGGACACCAACAGGGGCTCATCCCATTCTCTCTCTCTCTCTCTCTCTCTCTCTCTCTCTCTCTCTCTCCCCCCCCACAACCCCTCTCTCTTTTCAATTCTGTAGAGGGTATAGTTGGTATTAAAAGAAAATAGTAGAGGGGCCCACATATGTAGGTATTGTATGTTAGAGATTAGGGTTAAAGACAAATACCAAAAGATAAATGGGTTAAAGAATACAAACAAAAGTGAATGGGTTTATAGGTAAAGTGAAGTAAACAAATGGGTCTATGAATAAAAACCCCATTCTTTTTTTTTTCTTCTCTTTTTTCTGTGGAATTAAGTTTAGGCGGGAAAGTAAGGGGCTATATGGATGCCACGTGACAACTACATTAGTAGTATAATATAGAAGATTTACCATTTCATTCTCCTTAACTATGAGAATGGAGAAGAACGAAGTAAATAGAAAAAGGCTAACATGATGCTTTAGATTGAAGCAATGAGAGACAAAGATAGATGCGGATGATAGAGGAAGATTTAGATAATGAGTTTAGCAAAATAGGGAAGAAGAACAATAGATGGAGAGGTTTAGCAATGATTTTTACCAAAAGAACAACTTAATTGATGGCTAAATCACGAATGTGTTGGGTCGCTTGAAGAATGGACATGGAGAAAAGAAGATGGGCATGTAAAGTCAAGTTAATAATTGTCCCTGAAGGTTTCAATAATTATGAAAGTGGGTGTGGAACTCATTTTCTATTGGCAGCAGTTTAATACAGGACTTAAGAGAGCGGAAAAGAAGGAGTTTAGTTACATATTGTGCCATTGATACTCCAAAAGGATTTTTGAGCGTAAAATAAATGGGTGCAATAAGGGAAATTATGGATGAGGGTCCTCATTTATTAAGGTAATTCTATGAATATATGCAAAGAGACATGATGAGAGGATTTGTATGGTATAGGTGCAAATTTTGGTTGGTTGAATCTTGACCTGAATGACGGGCTAACAATAGTGCATGTGCGTTGCATGTATATACATTTTCATGTTTATATACAGACTATAAGTGCATATTGCAATAATAATTTTCTATATGTATATAATGCAAATTGAAAACACTAAAAAATTAGTGAACCAATGGGAACTTGATAATAATTTGTTAATTTACTGAAATTTAAAATTTAAAATATCCGAAAGAGCACTCACCAAAATAATATGCATGTTATATTGTTATTTAACATAAAATATGAATGATATAATTTATTAAATATTTAGTATACCTAATGAAAAATAGAAACATACTCACCACAAAACAATCCTCCAAATTGTTTAGAAGAAAGTACCTCCACTAGTTTAATCCTCAAGCAATCCTGTAATTATACAACAAATTTAAATTTTCTAGTTCAACAAAATGAATAACTATTCATAACACTTTCTAAGCAGTTTAAAAATAATTTATGTTTTATATCATTTCTAAGATTTTCTAGATTTATCATTTTGGACAAAAAATATTTTAAGAAACAAAGCTTAAATGGAAAATTTTCCAAAATTCTTTTTATTATTAATACTCTACTTTATAGATTAAAAATAATTTATGTTTTATATCATTTCTAAGATTTTCTAGATTTATCATTTTGGACAAAAAATATTTTAAGAAACAAAGCTTAAATGGAAAATTTTCCAAAATTCTTTTTATTATTAATACTCTACTTTATAGATTAAAAATAATTTATGTTTTATATCATTTCTAAGATTTTCTAGATTTATCATTTTGGACAAAAAATATTTTAAGAAACAAAGCTTAAATGGAAAATTTTCCAAAATTCTTTTTATTATTAATACTCTACTTTATAGATTAAAAATAATTTATGTTTTATATCATTTCTAAGATTTTCTAGATTTATCATTTTGGACAAAAAATATTTTAAGAAACAAAGCTTAAATGGAAAAATTTCCAAAATTCTTTTTATTATTAATACTCTACTTTATAGATTAAAAATAATTTATGTTTTATATCATTTCTAAGATTTTCTAGATTTATCATTTTGGACAAAAAATATTTTAAGAAACAAAGCTTAAATGGAAAATTTTCCAAAATTCTTTTTATTATTAATACTCTACTTTATAGATTAAAAATAATTTATGTTTTATATCATTTCTAAGATTTTCTAGATTTATCATTTTGGACAAAAAATATTTTAAGAAACAAAGCTTAAATGGAAAATTTTCCAAAATTCTTTTTATTATTAATACTCTACTTTATAGATTAAAAGTAATTTTTTGGAAGTTAGGGGTCTAATCTATTTTTGCAGACAATATTTTCATTAATTTGTGGACTTAAAAGTAATGGTTCTGAATTTTTGGTCTAGTATAAAATTTTACATATTACTTAAAATTTTAGACTTAAAATTAAAATTAAAATTTTAGGGCTAAAATAGATTTTTTTTTCAGAACTAGTATTATATATATATATATATATATATATATATATATATATATATATATATATATATATATATATATATATATATATATATATAGATAGATGCTGTGGACATAAGATTAAGTTTACAAAGGGAGTAGTATACATGTTCCTGATCTATTTTAACTTTGAAAGCAAACTACCAGAACTTAGGGTTTAAACTAAAATTTTCCTAGATTAATTTAATCTTTAAATAATTTATCTAAAAGTTCTTTTGACTTAAAATTAACTTTATAGGCCCTATCTACAATTTTTCGAGAGGATCTATTTACCAATATCAAACTTCAGAGTAATAGACTCACAAAAGATATTGCAAAGGGTTTATAAACATACCAAAGAGGTGAAACATTTTGTTGCAAATGGGTTTCTCATGGTTCAATTAATTTATAGATTATTGATGCCTGATGGCTCAGTGTCCTCATGCCAAATACAAAATTTCTAGAAAATTAAGATTAGGATGAAGAAGAAATCCTTTAAATAATATTGTATTACGGTTAGAGAACAGTATCATATGCATGAGGGTTATCTTTGAATTAGAAATATTACCAGGACACTATATATGTGACTGAAATGTTCTTTCAACTAAATAATTGTGAAATACTAATTTTATGATATTATAGAAATTATCCGGAGTTTTGAAATACATTAAAACTTAAGGTAAACTTTGAAAAGCATACAAACATACAGAGTGTGTAATGGGGTTATAAGAATATCATTAATTGATTTAATTGAGGGTTTGGGGGTTATGATAGGAATTCAAATGCATTTATATTATTATTGGGTGGGGTTATGAGTGTTATAATGGATTTAATTGAAATAAAGGTAGTGAATAATATAATAATATTCCATCATAAATAAATAATATGATAATAAAAACATGCAATGCATGTATGCTGACCGGTTTCCTCTTATTTGTGAGTGTGGGGGGACCAAGTTGATATTTTTTTCTATGAGGGCACATATATAATTATACGCATAAATTAAATAATTTATATAATATAAATTTTACCAGTAAAAGAAACTTATTTATACACTAATCCCAAAATCTCAGTATGAAACCTTTTCATAATTTTTATATCAATACATGATTATTTTTATTTACTAAGCTCCTCCAATACAGGTGGCGGGGCTAGGATCTAACCATATTATTATGAAATGATCGAATATTACAATGTATAATTAAATTTGATATATGTAAGTAGGTGAAAGAAAAACCTAAACTTTATGTAATTGGAATAAAGTCATTTCACAATTCCATCATAAACTTATAAAACCACATAAAAATATGAATTATATTTCAATTTTCAATTATTAAATGGGAAAGTACATGAAAATAAAACCCTATTTCCCTAATCTACTTGAATCGCAAAGAACAATACATGAAAAGGTGATGTGTGTGTATAATTTTTTTTCTCCATATTAGTCCCCTAAAAATTTTAAGTGATTTAGAATTGGTCTTTCTCCTTAGAGGCTGATTGAGATTGAGAGAAATATTTTGTCATCTTCTAACAGTCTTGGGTGTAATTACGCTTTACCCATACCATTCAAATCCAACCTAAAAACCTTCACTACAGTACAAGTAGGGAAAATATTATATTAGATTTAAAACTATTGAATTTGAGCCCGATTTTGGTGGATTTTGATGTTGATTTTTGTTGATTTGGTAATTACCCGTCCCTATTTAACCACTATCCAACTCTGGTCAATAATTTGGATGGTAAATGTAACAAAGGATAATTTCTAACATTTCAAAGATTTTGTGAACAAATTGCAAGATATGAAGATTTGGGAGACAAATTTCAAATATATAAGATTTGAGGGATTAATTTCAAATACGCAAGCTTTAGGAACTAATTTCAAATGAAAGTTTTGAGGGACAATTATGACAAAACTCATATGCCTAGACTTATTTGTAAAAAACTACGGGGCCATGACCACCCATGACTCCACCATCACCTCTAACAATAAACCTTCATAATTATATGCGTTATCAATCTTATGGGGGCACCCATATAAATAAATAAACCTTAAGTAAAAATTCCAAATTTGTATGGGGCACGCATCCCCCACACCTCTCCTCATAGGTCCGTTCCTAATCAAATTACTCTAATTTCGAGTCATTAGCAATTGAATAGAATCAAGAGTGTATTATTCATTGGGTTTTTCTAATGGGGGCCTATGGGCACTCATAAGAGGATGAGAGAGATAGAGAGAGGAGATGTAACGAGAGAAGTTATGCAATTCAGGGGATCCACTTGTTATTTATTTCTCTTTATCCTTCTCGTCCACAAAAGAGTGCCTATATGCACCCATTAGAAAAATCGTGATTTATTTGGTATCATTACCTCGTAACGATTTATTTCCATATATAGATTTTTCTTATCATTACATTGTAATAACGTATTTGCTGCAAATTTGGTGAGGAAAATCGTATTTCCACACACGCTTCCGTCGAGGCTGGCTCAAGTCTTGCGGTAAAGACGAGCCCTTAAAGAGGCTTGGTGAAGCTTAAAGGCAGCAGCAGCGGCAACAGCCGCAGACACAGCTACGACCGCGTGCGGTAGCGGTAGGCGCACGCGGTCATGGCAGTGCAACCCGACCGCGTGCGTCTACCCCACCGGTCCGAGTCCAGTTCACACGCGGTCCCGATGAGATGCTGCAGTATTTTGGCTTTTATTTGGATGTATTTGGGTATTTTTTTTAGATTTGTGATGGAATACCAGTATCTGGATGAGGTCATTAATAGATCGGGATCACAGATTTAAGTACAATGATCATGAAAAGGAGTTTATTATTATTATTATTATTATTATTATTTTCTGAGAGGGATCATGAAAAAGAGTTGTGCACAGTTTTCACAGAAGTCTCCCGCACGCCAATGTGCCTTATTTCTGCAACAACACGCTCGTGACCTCTTGTTTTGATTTGTTGTGAACATGTGACCCTTGTCCAATGTCTATAAATGCATCCAATCTTAGTTTTCTTCATTCCCAAACCCTTCAACTTCTTCACCTGTTCTTCCTTTATTTTCGTTTTTTATTTTCTTGTGATTTGTGAACCAGATGGTTTACACTGGACCAAAATGTCTTTCTTGTACTCGTTCCATGTTTTTTATTCTCAGCATTATGATCGAAACAAGCGATTGGGTGGCATCGGGACATAGTATATGGCGTGAGTTGGAGAGCAAATTCCAATGTTTAGGACCGACCAAAGCAATGGATATGTTTGGGATAATTAGGAACTGAACCAGCAGAGATTAGAATAGAATGCCTGAGCTTATGTCTTTCGGGGCTTGGTCTGACTTCTTCGCCAGCTGGCTCGCATTCCAGTGTGGAAGTCGAATGATAAGCAATTTCCATCTTTCTGATTAATTACCCTTCTGGAGGCCCCGGTTGAAGCACACATTGGAACATCAGTACCGGAATTGTCGAATGCCAGTCCATTTGTACTCTTCTCTGAATCTTCGAACGAAACGGTTGAGCTATAAGGGAGACTTTGCTCCACAACATCGTGCTCACATTCCACTTTGATATTTACATCCCAGGCCCTACAAATGTAATGTATTGTCAAACTCCTCTGATAGCTGATTTTAATCAATATAACTTTATGGTCCGCAATAGGTTCTGCATATAATCTGATAAGGACTTTATATGTTATCAGGCGCGGTTGGAGGAGACAGTCTGAACTCTCTATTTCCACATTCATCTCCGCCATCTAAATGGATGACAATGAATGGGGTGGCATCTGGATATATCAATGGACGCTTTGACAATTTCATGGAGAAATTTTCTTATTTCATGTTTATTTAGACTCTTCAGGGTGTATGGCAAACTGAAAGTGTAAAAGGCACTTTTTGCAAGTGAGCATGTGTATCCACATGAGTATAAAAGTGAAGTATAGTATTTGTACACATAAAAATTTATTTTTGAAAGTAGAAAGTAAAGATGGTGTACCAATATTATTTATTTATTTATTTATTATTTAAAATAATATTATATTCTCAACGATTTGTTTTGTTTACTGCAAGTAAATTAATTGAAAGTGAGCTATGTATACTAGGAACGCCACCCCTTTGTTTAATTAACAAAAATAAATTAAATCATGCGAAGATCTTTTTGAAATTAAATAAAAGCGAGAAATTACCTCATCCATACGGACCATACCCAAAAAAAGTTGGTTTTTAATAATAGCCCTTAAATCATTAATACTTTGTAACAGACACATTGAAAATGCCATAAGTCCTCAAATCATTGAAATTGCCATAGGTACTACTTTTGACTAAAGTGACTAATTGGAAACAAGTCATAACCATGATCGCGATTTCAATAATTTGAGAAACAATTAATAATAGTAAATCCGTAAGGGGTTAATATCGAAATTTCCCAATAAATATATTCATAAAATATGTTCTCAAGCGCAATATACAAATATATGAAACGAGTAGAATTTGCTTAACGAAAGTCGCTATCGTGGAAAACTAAAAAGAAGAAGAAGAGATATAAATTAAAAGATTATTTTTTAGAGTACTCAGTTATGTATCCATTTTTTACGACATCCATATTTTTTTGGTGAAGTTGAATATGTATTAAATCTGGTATGACAGACTTTTTACATTTACTTTCAGGTGCACTTTCAATGAAACGAACACCTAACATGATAAAAATAGTCACTTTTGCACTTTTGTTTTTCACTTTCAGATAAACAAACACATGATAATATAAGTAGGGGTGCAGACGGAACATGTGCAGATCAAATATGATGCTTTTTGTAGCTGTATCCGCTAACCCATCACAAATGCGAATATGAATACAAACACATCTCAATAAGAAAAACTCATATTTATATCCGCTAAAATCAAATATGAATATTGTTTAAATACTACATATACGAAATGTATATGCTAAAAACATATATGATTGAAAATATATATAGATCATGTCATACAAGAGGATCCAATGACATGTTCGGCATATCCAATAATCTATAATTAGATATTTGAAATCATCAAAACTGACCTCAAGTCCATTAATTTAATGGTCAAAACTGACCTCAAGTCCATTAATTTAATGGTCGAAACAATTGCAACTATATCAACACATATTCTAATATATTCAAATACCAACCCGAATATTTCACTCTATATACGCATTCATATCCACATCCTATCAAATATAAATATTTAATAGCTTAATTCCTATCCTACCGGATACGGATATATCCAGAGACGGATGTTTTCTTGCACCCTTAAGTGTAAGGCATACTGGATACGGATATATACAGATACAGATATTTTCTTGCACCCCTAAGTGTAAGGCATAACAAGGGATATAGGTTTGAAGTTTACTTGCACACGGCTTGGTTTGGTAGGAGGGGATGTAAGAGCGAGGGACAAAAGATGGATTTGTGCTTGGTAGATGGTTTCTTGAGGGAGTGGTAAAGAGTAAGGAATGGTAAAGGAAAGGAAGAGACAACACAAAATGAACTAGAAAGTAAGAGAGAAGAATCCCTCCAAATTGGGAGGGCACAACAAGAGAGAAAATAAACTACAAAAACATGTACCTCCCCTCCAACCAAACATAAAGATTTAAAGGACTATACACCCCTCTACCTAGGGGTGCATTCGGTTCGGATACGGTTCGGATATGACACTTACCATATCCATATCCGCTTTCTAAAAACGGATACGGATACGGATACGGATATTCATCGGTAAGAAAAAAACATAACCATATCCGCACTAAACGGAAACGGATACGGTTCGGATATTAGATAAGCGGATACGGATACAATACAGATATTAATCGGATATTTGGGAAACGGATATGAATCGGATATGACAAAAAAATACATATGATTATAATATTTCGCACACTAAATATAACTAAAAAAACATTCATCTATTAAACATAATCAAGATAAGTTTATTCAACCATATAGAAAATGTCACCTCATAGACATAAATACTAGTCCTCATGTAATTTTCAAGTCTAATCTAAACAACAAAAAAGTGCAAAAACTGTATCCGGATATCCGAACCGTATCCGCATTTTCGACTAAAACCGTGATTCAAACCATATCCGGATGAAAATCAAACAACAAAAAGTGCGTAAACCGTGATTCAAACCATATCCGGATGAAAATCAAACAACAAAAAGTGCAGAAACCGTATCCGGATATCCGAACCGTATCCGCATTCCGATGCGAAAACCGTATCCGGATGAAAAACCAAAACCATAACCGTATCCGAAACCATATCCGACCGGTTTCAATTTTTCCCTACCATATCCGCTTTCTAAACGGATACGGTTGCGGTCGGTCCGGATATATCCGGACCGTTTTGCACCCCTGGCTCTACCTCATTGCACCTTACCTTACATTACCTTTCCTCTTTAAACTCCCTACCAAACCACGCCTAAGTGTAAAGCATAACAAAGGAGACAGGTTTTTAATTGATTACTCCGAAGTTGGATCTAAATGGTGAGATTAGTATGTATAACAGATTGGTGATTAGTAGTAAAAGAAAACACACATTATATCTCTCAACTCTGGTAAATGGCTATGCAATTCTAAGAGCAAACAGGAGTAAAGGAGCTCTTAGGTCAAAGAAATTGAATTCAATAATATAAGCGACCCAAGAAAATGAGAACGTATGCAATTATGGAAGAGACAAGCTGATCTCATGCTATTCTTATATGAGGGAATGCCAACCTTTGCTTTTATTGATGAAAGTAAACTGTATTTTATACATATGCCATCATAAATCATGGAAACCACAGAATACCATCATAAAAGTCTGAAAAATCAATATAAAGGCCCCAATGTCGACCCGTTTTTAAGTAAATGGCATACCTAAATTTCATTCCCTTGATTGTTATCTACTGTGCAAATTTACAACAAAATGGTAACATTTTAGCAGCGAATCCTTTTGATAAATAGCCATGACATTTGCAAAAGATGTTGCTTAGCCTGCTATCAAAGGTAGGCAAGCAACGATTTCTGTATTGGTAGAGATTGAGCTGCTGTGATAGAGGCCAAAATAATCAATTAGGGGTTGTAATGTTGACAAGGATCATAGTATAAGCAAGAATCATAACAAGCCACCAGATAGCTCAGAGGATGCGGAGGATACTCTTGCCTCATCCAAATCGGAAGCAGAGGATAACTGCTCTTCCAAGACACTAAGCAAATCAAGGTATTCCTCAAATGCGGGATGAGACTGCAAATTTGATAAAGGGAATTATTGACAGAAGTCTATATCTGTTAACTAAATTAAATAAGATAGATATTATGGAATGCTTTACCTGAAGTGTTGTGCTGTATGCTTTCCACAACCGTAGGTCATGACGAAATAGATCAAACAATACCTGGACAATAAAAAAAAACCCAGGAGTTATTCAAACTATTTTGTTCCTTGTGTTTAAAGTTCAGCAGCTAGCATGGGACCCTTTCTCTGATGGCTAAGTTCTTTAGCTCATTCCTTTGAGTTCTTAACTTATCGCAATTATAGGCGAAGAACTACTGAACTATGCCTCATGTAAAACTGAACTTATACCATGGAAAAAGAGTACGAAACAGTAGCAAATGAACCAACCAGTTTTAGTGGGACTGCAACTTTGAAAAATAGACTAACGTTCCCAAAAAAAAAGTACCGCCACTTTCTACCTTTCACTCATTTCTACCTTTCATATATATATATATATATATATATATATATATATATATATATATATAATTTTTATGCTAAATATCAGGAGACCAAGGTCTTTTTTGTTGTCATGCAGAGAGGGATTACATGTGGATGAACTTGCTACCAACTAGTCATGTATGCACGATATGATGTTCCCAACATGTAATCAAGAAGTGACTGGACAAGAGAATGTAATTTCCAGAGATGTGGACAGAATATTTAGAATCTGCAAAATTTATAATTAGCATATTGTACATGGAATATACAAATTACAACAAACTGATGGTCAAGAAATACTTGGTAGTATTCAATTTTGTAACCTTTGATCAATTATTCATTATAATTTTGAAGATGAGAATCATATCACACGCAAGACCGCTATTGGTACATTATATAAACGATATAGGATAGCCAGATGGGATAAGAAATGAGTGCCAAGACACCAACAGGATGATAATCATGTGCTTTCATGGGTTTGGATATTGTTATGACTCCTTCCACTAGCGCTTTTTATCATAGCCCAGGAGATCAGTGGAGGGTTGCTCATCCATCATTCAGATTAATATGCATGACCAATAAGGTATGGTCTTTAGCCAGAAACTCTTCTCCGAGGTTAAAAAGAAACCCCATCTCTTTCAACATAGTTCCTTGGCAATGAATATCAACCCATGTTCAGTGACATCACCCATCAAGCCTTCTTAAAAAAACCCAAAAGATGGACCCTCTTAAATTGGGAAAAGGTTTACATGACGATGGTCAAACTATTAGAAAGGTTAAGTAAGTTCATTCATGGGTTAACAGTAGCAGATATTGTGGCAGTGTTTGGTACTGTTTAGAGTGTATTTTCTACAACTTTTGTATGTTCGTAAGGCTGGAGACTCAAAATGGTCATACCAGATTTCCCACTTAATTTTCTGTGAGCAGAAGACATAGTTCAGAATAATTTAAATAAATTTCTAGAACACAGAAAAGTATTTTCATGTCTACAACTGAAAAATAAATTCTTGAAGGTAGCACATTGAAATCAGATTAATAATAAAATTTTCATTAAGGGTAAAACTATAGAGAACTACAAGAAAATTATGTCTATAAAATCCATCAATACCTCTGCACGTCTTAATAGAGTAGCAAGGACTACAATCCATTCCTTGAATTTCACAGAACACATATGAGCCAGAAGGAATTCAGCATCCAGTCTGCTCTGAAGAGTACCCATTTGGAGCTATAATTAAGAGAACAAGTTAACAAATTAGTCAATGCAACATAATATATTAATTATCACATAACTTTGAGTCCTTGAAGATTACAACAGCACATCTTTTTGATAAACAAATTATAAACCTCCTCTCTTCTGCAGTCCACACAGCGAAACCAGAAAAGATTTTAACTAGAGAACTGTATTACTGTGGTGGAGATAACAAGTTTTAAGTATATGTCAGCCATACATATGAGACGGATATATGAAAGATTTTTGGGGTGTGTGTCCAAGAAAAAACCCAAATGAAATCACTTAACTTGATCAAAGAGTTTTAAGAGGATAAATTATTTTTTCAGAAAATGTTCAGACTAAAACATGGTGAAATGGCTGGAGTTTCCTCCAGAGCAAACAATAAAGCTCCTTCCGTACATCCAGGCAATTGTAATATGAAAGGTAGTTATTTGACCAGTATAGTTTCTCATCGACTATTGTGTTTTTAGTTCTTAAACTAAGCTGTCAATTATGTGTTTACAATAAAGACACGCAAGTTACAGGAATGGTGTTTCAAACACCAAAAGTCTCAAAGATATGACATCAAAACAGAATATGATAAAAAAAAACTATACCTTCTGCCCAATCAGTTCAAGTCCAGAAGCAAAATTGTCTAGGCGTGCAGAACCCAGTCTTTCTCGTTGAAGATATTCCTGACAAATTGGCATTAGGCAATGTTAGGCGTCTAAATGACTAGGCCACATGGGAGAACTTCGATGAATCTCACCACTAAATCAAATTGAGTCCCCTTTACAAATGCTACAAGTTTTGAAAGCTCTTTTCCAGACATCAAAAAGCTGGCATGGTTTTCCAGAATGTTTTTCACAGAAGCAACATGTGCATTGAGCTCTTTGAATGAAGAGCTGTTCCAGATACAAACAGAGGATAAATTGCACAGAAAGAAGAGTTACAAAAATGAAGAGTATAGCTAAGTAATTATTCATACCTTTTCAAGTCAGATGACTGCCTCTTGTATGAGGAACGGAAAAGAAAATAACCCAAAAATTTAGGGGACGTCTTATCAGAGTCTGCATTGACATTGTCATAGTCTCTCCCCGATCTCAGCAAGAATCGCACCTGATCAATAAAAAATTGTTATTCCAGACAGTCCCTAAAAATATCAAAAATAACAATGAGAAGATGCATGTATTACATCCAAAATCATACCAGCTCCCCAGCAAGCTCATATAAGGACTCGTCAAGTGTTGCCTGCAAGATTTCAATTCACCAGTCTAATGACCCCTAAAGTACAAAAGTGGAGAAAAGAAGAAAAAGATGTTAAAAATCCTAAAGATGGGAGTTGGTTTACTTGTAGCAAGCGAAGGGCACAATACTGGCTCACAGCAGGACCTTCCAGCTTAGCAATCACCTGCGCAACATCAGTGCCCAAGATTATTGATAAACTGTGCTATATTTATTATGTAAGAAGAAGAAAGTACAATTTACAGTGTACAAGAAAAGCTTAGCTCACACATATATCAAAGAAGCTAACAGATATTTTTCACGAAACCATCGAAATATTAGTTTTACATTCCAACAGAAACAATTCAGAAAGTGACTGTAATCAAAATATTTTCAGAAATCAATGAAAACCACACATCAACTTTAGGTCCCATGTGATCAGAATTTTTAGAGACGACCTTTAGACGAGAGAAAATTTTTGAACATCTGTAGGATGCATCAAAGTACATTCAAGCCTTGTACCACATTATTTTATATCAGACTTAAAATTTATGCCAGTCATCTCCCAGAAAGAACTGGAAGTCTGGAACACAAACCGGAATGTCTGCTCCTGGAGGAAGATATCAACAGATCCTCGTTTGGTTCAGTAAACTGATAGATCTTACTTACTTATAGCCATACTAAGAATGGGAAATTAAGAACAATTTGTTGTGCCAAAAAAAGATCATTAGAAAACATTCTGTTAATTTTCTCTAAAACTTAACATACTTCAAACAAAATAAGAAGTTTGTAGACGCTGGTTTGATGCAAGATTCAGATATCTTACCAATATGTAACATGCAGCAGACCTGTACCACCTTCTTTGAAAGCATTCTTCAAACAATCTGAAAAGAGATTCACAATCACATAGGTGACCGTAAGTTAAAGACTGAAATTTGAAGCTAGGTATATTAGAAGTATATTTCAACTAAGATCATGAAACAAGGATTTTTGAAAACATAACTATTGGAACTTGAGAAGATTCTAATTTTGGGTAACAGCATTTACATAAACTGTTTCTCTTTTTCTTTTTTCGGGGGAGGAGGTGAATGGATTATAGATGTAACTATTTGACTCAGAAAATTTAATAAGTTACGTCGTACAACTTGATTGACTTATGTTTTAAAAAATAACTGCAGTAAATTGTTGACTATGTGGGGGGTTGGTTCAAATTTTACATGAGAACAAAGCTCAAAGACCATAAATAGATGACCAGATATTTCTTTCAAGTTAAAAAGTAATTATTACTTCAAGTGATTGCTAGCGCGGTGATATAATAATTACAAATAGACATCAGATGTTATATATTAAATCAATTGTAATTATTTATTTTAAGCTAGGAGTATTCATGCTGCATAAGATTATGCTTGCTAGTAAAGTCTTCCGACAAAGACATTCAGAAACAACAGCAATCACCAGAAGAATAGAATGACTAATGATAATATAGAACTGAGTTGGGTAACTTGGTTCAGAAAATATCCTGCAAAGCTTTCAGCATAAAGGTCTAGAGATTCGAGGCATATGACAGGAGTCCCTCATCTCATTTCTCTTGAAGACATGTCTATTGTCACTAATACATAACACTGGATAGGCTAAAACCTCCTGGAGATAGGACAGGTGGAGGAGAAAATATTTTAAAGTGTCCAATGACTAATGGTAATTTTGTTGCCCATATATGAAGCATGCACAAAATGGATGGTCAAAAAGGACATTTTTCTACGCTCATTCCTTTAGGGTGTAGAAATTTTGATCCACAGATTCTCATCTTGATTTAAACACTAAAAAGCCCTTACTGTTATGTCCCAGAAATTCTATAACATTAAACTAGCCAGGTCACTATTTAGGTTCCTTTCTACCCTTATTGAGTCACATAAACGGAACTCTGAATTGAAACGCTTGAGTTTTGGTTTTTAAACGGTTTAGTTTATCTAAAACTATACTAACAGAGATCTTGCATATGAATTATAAATGATTGTATTTAAATGAGAAGCTTAGGCTCCAGAGATTGAATTCTTCACTTTTGTCAAACACTGATTCTGAATGCAAAGTCTATCCATGTGTTATTGACTTTTTTTCTAATGACTCATCTTTGATCTCCATTGCATCATCATTGCAACAAACATCTTTCAGCAACTTCATTACTCTCCAGAGACTTGAGGCATCTCAACTTCATCACATTTTCCATTTCTCTTCATCTGATGATCTTCATCTGACATTGGATTAAGATCTGATAAATCCAAGTTGTAAATACTAGATTTTTCTTCACATCGACAACTTCCATCTGCAACCAGATTATCCTCGATTCTAGTCAAATGTTGAAGAACTCAATCATCTAGAGAGGGACATCATAATATTGGAATATAAGCATGAGAAGATTGAGTATACCAATCATTTCTTCAGAAACTTCCGCTTTGCAGTAAGCTTGTTATTATTCTTATGTTTACCAACATGGATTGAGTTATAACAATCTTGTCCCATTGTGTGCATTGAATCCCTTTTGGCACCACCTGACATCTATCTGCAAGTAACTATAGTGTCCTGTATTAGGTAGCAGGATAACAACAATCATTTGAGTATACCAATCACTTCTTCAGAAACTTCCGCTTTGCAGTTAGCTTGTTATTATTCTTATGTTTATCAACATGGATTGAGTTTCAACAATCTTGTCCTATTGTGTGCATTGAATCCCTTTTGGCACCACCTGACACCTATCTTTAAGTAACTATAGTCTCCTGTGTTAGGTAGCAGGATAACAACAATCATTTGATATCATGAACTTGAAAACAAAACTAAAGTGACAGCACTGACTGGTAACATTTACAAAAGAATAATTTGTTTCTTGGTTCATTCCTAAAAAGTTGTGATGCTAATGAAATCTCGTTGAACTGGATACTCAAGCTGAATCTGAGGCTTTGCAAGGGTCACAACCGGGAAGATAGTCAGAACCAGAAAAGTGGTTCTACAAGTAGACTTGATGAAAACAGCTTCCACACATCAGCAAATGGACAATCTTGAATTTTTGTGTGCACTGGTTAGTCTTGTATTTACCAGTTTAATTTTACTCTTTAATTTATTTAAAACTTGTATTTGGGAGATTTGATTATTTATTTTTATTTTCTCTTTAAGATAGGAGTTACAAAAATGTTCCATAAGTTCTTATCTTTATTATGCTTTTAAATTAGTTAGTTATTGCTTTTAGATCATTTGCCTCCTGGTTGGGGCTTACTTATAAAATGGAGTAGGAAAATTGAACTTAATATAATTACTAGATGAACTTAAGGAATTGATTGATTTTTTTTGAGATTTTAATCATTAAGTCTCCTTGTTTTCTATTATTAAAAAAAAAATCCTCGTTTTCTTCGACTCATTCGCTACACTGTATACTAGGATATACCCCAAATTGAAGAAAAAGCTCATCGGTTGTACTAGTCGAGAAGTAGGAGAAAATCTCCATCATCCAAACAATACATCTAAAATTTCATAACTTATTAATTAAATGTGCAACAATATTCTAGTAATAAAGAACTATCATAAAAACAGATTTAAGAATATTATCTTCAACTCACTCAGTTGATCTTCCAGCTGCAGAAAACAGATCGGCCCAGTGTCTTCCATCAGTTTTCCTCGCAACGCTCACAACCACATCAAGATATTCTGGAAAATTTTTGATCAAATCACATGTCTTCTCTAGAAGTGAGGGGCTTGAGGATTTTGTTGAAGTAGAAATCTGATTCTTGTTTGCACTTTGCCTACAGAAAAGAATTTAAAAAAACTTACTGAAAATTAAGATAAGTGCAGATATTTCTCAAAGCCAATCTAGCCACAGACACCATACACGATAAATTGGATTACATTGTGTTCAGTTGAATCAGTTCTATATGGTCAACGAATGGGCAAACTTTTGCCGCCAAATTGGTCGGGTAGATAAGCATAAATCAGAGCACGAGATAAGCATAAATCTAAAAAAACAAATAAATTAACATCTAGATCTATTACATTAGACAGGCTTGAGAAGTTCTCGGTTCATCTTGATGGCTATCTTTCTCTTAATTAAGTCGACACCCAATTGTATAAAAAAAAACAATGATCTAATTAATGATGCCCATATATGCATGGGATCTTAGATTTAGAACAGAGTGGAAAAAGAACAGATATCCATGACGATCATCACAGAAAAATCAAACTTCTAATACACATTGTCATAACTAAACACTACCAGTTACAAGCAGACAAATTTTAACAATCGGAACAAAAGGTTGCAGTAGTCACTTTGGTTATCGCCAAGTTAGTGTCATCTTCACTTCACCACTTTCCAAATAAAGTAAAATGCTCACTTCTTATCAAAAGACAGGACCACAAGTAATTAAAGTCACAATACTATAGGAGAGCTTTCCATCTATAACTTCCAATTAATTTCCCTCTTTTGTTCTTCAAAATTCTAGAAATTCACAATACCAAAAATTGCCACTAGAATAATCAAACATGATAACAAAATAATAAATTATATATTCGAATAAAAATCAGTCAATTTATATAAACAAATATTTGATTTGAATCACAGCATACCTTGAGATTTCAGCATCAAACACAGTGAAAAGAAGCCACTCCAAACAGTGCGAAAAGTGAGGTTTTTCTTCTGATAAGCATGCCAACCGTAAAGCTTCTTCACTTTTATCCCTCTAGTAGCAAGGAACATTTACAAGAAAGTTAGAAAATTTTAAAGTCTGTAATTACAGGGCACCAGTAAAGGTATGTTATATTGCTATGAGAGAGTGACTGTACAAGGAACATTTACAAGAAAGTTAGAAAATTTTAAAGTCTGTAATTACAGGGCACCAGTAAAGGTATGCTATATTGCTATGAGAGAGTGACTGTACTATATTCTTTGGTTTGATAACCTTTGCAGATCTCTTATTTTAATTGGTTAAGGGGTTGTTTGTTTCCATGCATTTGGTTGATTTTGCATTAAACAAAGGGACCCACAAATTTAAAATCCTAGATTTTCATCAAATACATTCTTTGTTTTGTATTTTTCATGGCACGGATTTGGAGTTGCCACATAAGATAAATGCATCAAAAAAGATTCCCTAAAATTATGGTGATTTCAACCGGATTTGTGATGTTAGTCATATATCCTCAATAAAATCCTTGTACAACCAAAAAAAATTTAGTTGCATTTTATCCTCCATCCAAATCCTCTTTAATATCCATTGCAAAATAAACAAGATTACGGATTTTTCAAAATCCACTACAAGCATCAAGATGCAATTCATGAACAAAACAGCCCCTACGAGGAGGGACTGGAAAAGTAGGTTGAAGTCTTGTAAGAACTAAAAACTAACAAAGAGCTAAAAGACAGTATTGTGGTCAAGGAGTTATTTGAAATAAACTAAATATTGTTACCCAATAAACTCTCAGGTTGAAAGCCACTGGAACATAATATCAACTCATAGGAAAGGGTTCAGAGTAAAAATAAGACGAAATTAGATTGAAAGGAGAAATTGGGGTACCTGAAGAAGATGACGAAGCAAACAATGCAATATAGTTTGAGCTTGGGGAGAGGGCTCAAAGCATGGGAATTCAGTGCATGCTGAGAATGACATTCTCTGAGAAACACCAACAACAACACCAGCATTTGGAAGAAGTCCCACAGGGTAAACCTCGCGATCAAATTCAAGCTCTGGATCCAACTGCAGAGAAGATCATTGAATTTATATTATACCAAACGATCCTTAGGAAGAGAATATCTTAATCTGCAAGAAGTAAGCTACGACAAATTTGAAATTTTAAACACATTAAAATTTTGGGAGAGATTTTAGGTTATATGCATGACAAAAAATGTTGAATAGGAATAATGATATGCATCACCAGCAAATCCACCCAAGCATATAAGGAGATGTCAAAGTATGTGGCAGGTTTTCACAATTTTGATTGGATTGAATGACTGGAATGAGGTGGAGGCGAACACTTGGGTAGCCTACTGACTAAGCCCATCTTGCTAGTTGCTACGCAACATCTTGCTTAGGGACATGCTGTTAACTGTACCTTCCCAATTCTTAGAACCTCTTTCCTTCAATAAGAAGTACCCTTCTTTTAACCACTGCTTAGCCATCTAGTTTTATTTTCTTTTAATTAAAGGGTGCTTAGGTATGCAGAACATGAGTATGGTACCTTCAAGAGCCCGTGAAGCTTAATAGTTAATCCAGCAAAGAATTATCATCAAGACTGTTTGGCTCATAGTTACATGGTTCGCAGTACGTAGCGGGTCGTTGTACGAATTCGGGTACGCAATTCGAGACTTTAAAATTTTGGATTCGACAGGGGGTAGCTTGCTTCGATACGCAAGTTCGATATAGGATACGATGTAATTTTTTTTGGTACGCTTATCATATTTCAAAGTGTATAATAGAAAATTAGAAACTAGAAAACTAATTATGCATTTCAATATTTTTTCATATAAAATACTTCAATACTTTATTTTTGTAGTTTCTGAATACATAAAACTTCAAATAGTAAATATTACACAGCCTCTTAATAATTTTTTTTCTATTTTACAACTCTCTTCCCCTTAACGTCAAGTGCATCTTCTTCTAATTCCGAGTCCAAACAATTCCATCTAAAATCCTCCAACTTACTTGAAAAGTCCTCCAAGTTATCATTATTGGGATCCATATCCCATCCTTTATATAGTCCAACTTTGTAATTCTCACGATTTACGAATGTTTGAATGGATGAATACTAACTTATCCGCCCTTCCACTGTTCAATCTATTCTTTTTCACACTATGTATGTAGGAATAAGTACTCCAATTTTTCTCAACTAAAGAGCTACTAATAGGCCGAGACAAAATCTTCTTAGCAACATCAATTAAAGAAATAGTGATCTAGAATTAGTTATTTACTTTGGATAACTTCCACTTACTGAAAGAATACTTTCAATAATATTATCGAAACATATAAAAAAATCCAAGCGCATGAGCATGAAAACAAACTTGTAAATCAACTTTGGTCCTCTCATACTTAGTAAGCGGTACGCTAATTTTGGGGAACCAATTCGTGTATTGGAGGGAATCGGTTCGTAAATGTACAGGGAATCGGTTCGCATGAACTGTTCGACAGTTCGAGGGGAGGTCCAGGGAATCGCGCAACTATGGTTTGGCTCTCCTTTTAATACCCTTTACTCAAAATACACAAATTTAGCACTTTTTCCTCGTCATATCTTCGTCTATTTATATTGCATGGCCTATGAATCTTATTCATAGCAATTCCACAGTTCAGGATCCTTTTTTAAATAAAAAAATACATACCGTCTACAGCATGTTCAGGTCTATGAATTGGAATGAAGTGCAATTTTATTTTCTCACAACCTGAGCCAACATACAATAACTCAAGGCTAGCAGCATTACCAATTCATGCTGAAAACAAAACCAAAGAACAAAAAAACTTGTACCCCATGTAAACAAGCGACTGAGAGTTCACTGGAAACCTTGGGAGGCTAAAATGCCATTGCTTTTCTGCAAGTTACTCTGCTACCTCGGTACATCAAATGCAAGTGACAGGAGACTAGTCTCAACATCTTTGGTAGGTGACTACAGAATATTCGCCTAAGTAGCATTAAACGATTTTCCGGTTATTCTCATTTTATTTTAATAAATGACCGTACATTTCTCGGAAGATAGGATTTAAGATACTCAAGTAAAAAAATTAAACCTTATACAGTGCATAAATCTGGAACACAGGTAGAACAATGGATTGATTAACTTTTTAAATAACATACACAGTGCACAATGTGTTCACAAACTTATAGGTAATCTATATGACTTACCTTTACTGGAAAAAAATTTCTATAGTTTAGAGTGGACGCAGATGCGTTGAAGAAATATATGAAATCGATAACATTTCATTTGATCTCATAATATCTATGAAAAAGATAAGGTCGGAACCATGACGAAAAATAAAACATGTGGGACAGCAGTAACATGAACTTTTAGGTTTAGAAACACTTTTATCTGTCCGATATATAAAATACAGTGTTAACACTCTCTTTCCACTATATTATCTTCTTTAAACAAACTACAAAACTTTATGTGCTTTGGTACTACATTTTTCTTGGAAAGAAAGCCCGCCAGGAAATGTTTACCTGTAAGAAATCCTCCTGTTTAAAAGGATCAACTCCAAGAGATGGGTACCAAACCTGCAATGATCCGCTTCAGTATAGAAACTATATTAGAGATTAAATCAGATGATGTCTATCATGATATAAAAACAAAATGTGACTATAATACAGCCCAGACTGAAGAAAATGCTTGAAAATTCTCGGAAGGCAAGTATACAAAACATATATATTACACACCTGCATTCCACGATGACCATAGTCCAGCCAGGAAACTTCCTCGATAAGATTTTCCTTCTCCTCAGACTGGCCACAAGTAACCCAAAAAAGCTCAACCGAACTAGTGAGCACATGCTCATGTCCATCATCCAAATCAAGCACTGAAAGCTCTCCATTTGACCGCAATATCAAGCATCTGATATTGCATTTAGAAAAATTAGTAACTCACTATGACTAAGAAATCATAATGCCGCCAGGGAAAATCATATATACCTGGAAGGTTGTCGGGCTGAAACATTTGAAGAAGATGCAGTATTATTGCTTTTAGACATTCCTTCTGTTGCCAGGTCAGGGATAAACCGCATTGATGCAGGATGACTCTTTGCACTCATGATTGAAAGCTCTCGTACTGTAGAAAGCTGTTTGTCATTGGATTACTAACAAATGTATGCACACAAATGTTCTTTCTAAAAGTGTAATCACAGAACACCTTCATGAAAATTTAATCACTTAACTTACTCTTTAAATGATAAAATCGAAGAAACACAGAACTTTTCCAATACCTTTAAAACTGGAGTGCTAGTAGGAGATAGTTCTCCAAAGATTTTTATGTGGAAGACATGAACATCGAATGGACGATACGTAACAAGTATATAGTCTTGGCAGACATCCATAACCATTGGTTTTCCGAGTAAAGTCTTCCGGCAAAGTAAGGAGCTCTTATCAAGATGATATCTCGGGAAAAATAGCAATTCATACCTACAACAGTTAATAAATTTTCTTCATGATGAAACTAACAAGATCGAATGATAACATATTCTACAAGTTTAGAAAGATAAAGAAAACACATAAAGGCATTGAAACACCAATAGAGTAAATATCAGAACTTGGCCAATGCCTATGTTACAAACAAAGTAAAAGATGAATATAACCAAGAATAGATTTTCTCCATGGCACAAAATCAGATATTCTAATCATCGCGGCTACAACAATCAACAAACAAGTAACTAGAGCATTCCCCCATCCACACAAGAATAGATGGTATCCATGGCACAAAATCAGTTATTATCTCTGTAACTATAACAATCAACAAACAAACAACCAGACATTCCCCCTACCCACCCAAGAATAGATGGTATCCATGGCACAAAATCAGTTATTATCTTTGTAACTATAACAGTCAACAAACAAATAACTAGAGCATCCCCCAAAACATACCCACCCACCCACATGAACACATACAATAAGAAGGAACTATTGCGACAATCCTAGCAAGCACACATACACATGCATGCTCGTGCAGACCCATATACATGCTTTGTGTAGAGGAGGATGACCAATAGCCTTTTCAAATGAGTGGGAAAAAAAAAGAACAAAGCCACATTTTAAAGAATGCAGGTCCACCATATGAATGGTCTGCAAATTTCATGCTCATCTTTGCATCAAAAGTTACTTTTAGATATTCCTAAGCTAAATAATTCAAATATATATATATATATATATATATATATATATATATATATATATATATATATATATATATATATATATATAAAGAGCATTCAGGTTTACTCAGTTTTTTATTGTTTGACCAAAACAAGAGGATGTTGCAATTCCCTCTGTATTTGTTTCTTTTCTTAATTTTCTTCTTCTTTTCTTTTCTTTTTTGTGTTGTTGGGGAGGAAGGGGGAGAAATAGGTGGATATGATTTGCATTCAAGGCTTCAATAGGGTGTGAGAGATCAGGTATCCTGGAGACAGTTTTTTGAGCTCAACCGTCGGGCACATTCTAAAAATAATAATCATTCCATTACATAACATTCATCCATTCATTCCATTAAAAAAAAACATCCATTCATATAATGCATGCATGCATACACACACATATACATACGCACATGAGCATGCATGCATACAAACATACTTCCATATACAAAGTAACCTATTGATAAGAAAGTATAGGTGGATATTCAAACTTTCAAGTTCACCTGTCTGATAGTTAGAAAATGACATGACACATCGTAGCATATAAACAAACAAACCTACATAACCTTTTCTTCATGCATCAACATCTAAAGAGGTAAAGATTCTACTATAGCTGAGGAAGCAGATCAAGAATCCAAACAAATGGTTATGACAACATAATTGAATCCCTTTTAACCCAGACTTTAGTACATCTAGAAGATTCTAGACCATGGACCCATATTACAAAAAAGTCATAATATTGTGAATACATGATGCATAAGTGAAAAAAAAAAAAAGTTATTGGTTTCTCTATGCAGACATGTCTTCGCAAGGATTAGGGTATGTTTGTTTCCAGCCGTCCACGAATGGAAGCAAATCACATGCAATTCAAACTCTTAGAACAAACGAAAATGTCAACGGATCTCTCTATCAAATCTGAAACTTACAAGACTATTTATAAACTCACAAGGAGTCCTAATAGAAACAAACATAAAAGAAAGATTCAAATTCAAAATTCAAATTAAATAAGTTATCCAAATACAAATAGAACTAAGAGACACAAATTCATACTTAAAATTAAATCCTAAATTCAAATCAAACATCTAATGCTAAACTAGTTAGGACTCTTTCTCCAATTCTAATTAAACTACAGCTCTTCGAGAAGACGCTCTATGATTTTCCATTATTTCGAGATTTCATATTGAAGAAGATATTCTGCATCACACATGCATCAAACAGAACATGCAAAAACAATTAATGTTATCAATTGTAGCTATATAAAATATAGAAGAAAGAAAGAGAAGATGCTAAAGATCTTACGTATTTGCAGAATCAATATAGTTGCATACAACAATTATTTTTCCCAGCCATAACAAGCCTTTGCACTCAATACTTTGTTCTTGGGTGACATCTCCAAAGACGCGCCATTTTTTCTGACGTAAATCATAAAGAATTAGTCCATGGAGACCAGCAACTGCCAAATATGTCCCATCCTTGCTTGCTACAACATTTAGAACTGGCCAATTTTGGGAAATATAAGATACCTGGTTAAGAACGCTCATCATATCAGGAAAAGCACCAATTATGCATGAATTCAAAGTAGTTAGCTGATAGTAATTTGATTTCAACACCTAACTGGTAGCTTGAGATGTGATATTTTAAGTTCATCAGTGTCCTCAGACTGCACAAGAAGAATCCTATCTTCACCGTAAATAATCTGACGAATATATGTTGTACCAGAAAGTCCTCTGTTAAGGCAGCATTTACCAAAAGAAAAAGCGAGAATCCTCTCTGATGCATTCTCTTCAACTGCATAGAGCTTGTATCCATACTCATCCCACTGGACCAACGAGGTTCCACACATAAGGGGTTCAAACTTTATGTCCTGATTCGGCTTCACCATGGGAGATGATGCAGCATTTATTCCAGTTTGGCGAATTGTGCACATCAGACGGCATCCTGATACAGACCATACAGTCAGCCCTCTAAATTTCCATCCTACTGCAAAAGCACAATTATCTGGTGTCCAAGCTATACAAGTGACAGGACCAGTGTCCTCCATAGAGTACCTGCAGTAAGTATAAAAGAAGATTATCGAACATAGTGGAAGATAAGGCCAAAAAAATCAACGATCGACTATGCTGAAGTTTAAATATTTCTGTCAACTTATTATGGTGATATTTGATTCTTAATTAACAAAACTGGTAGACTGTGTGACTGTGTTAAAGGTCACATGTGTGCATCCACTGATGATCAAGTTACATAGCAAATTTTCTAAAAGGTTAAATAATGGGTTGTTGCACAAACGCACCAGGTAATGTTTCTTGGTACATGGAACACTTGTTGACTCCGTTCCCAACGTGACAGCATCTAGAAACTGCATGAGTACTCTTTGTATTACCCTTTCTTTTTGTGCATGGACAAGTGTGTGGGTAGCCACAAATTAAAGGAATGAGCTATATAGTACACACATGAATAAAGGTACTCAGACCGAGAGTACATTATGTAAGTAAGAAGATGGCTACATACTGCTTTCTGAATACTGTGCAATATGCCTTTTGTCCCTCAGCTTAGTGTGAGCTTTGTGGATAAAAATTTAGAAACTTGTGTGTAATGTGTCATCAGCATAGCTAATATATCATGGATTGGTCTAAAAAACGTTATACTATACCACGACAAAGCTATTGTTTCAAACCATTTGACGGAATTTTGAAGAAAGTGATGTGACTATTGTCTTCAGATGAATACCTGCCAGGCTCATCTTTTTGGCACTTGTATGTACAATTGTTGTGACTGGATTTCTGAGTTATCTGCATTGTAAGTTTCCTGATTCCTGAAATATTTCCCCCCTCCATTCTCAACTGAACAACCTCTTATATGCTCTTCCTATCTAACTGAACCTCTTCCTTTCATGCTAATTTGAAACAGTACAGTAAATCTTCCCCTATACTTGTTAAGTCCGCCAATTTTTTTCCATAAAAACAGCATCTATGGTGGTTTTAATCTACATGTATGTGCAGTGTAAAGGCCCGACAAAAAAAGTAAAAAGAAGAAACACCTCTGAAGTTATTTCAAGACTTATCAGTTATCGCACTGACTCTCTTGAGTTTTTAATTAGATTAATCCTTATAGTATGGAATAAATAATTTTCTGTGAACCTGATAAAAAAAGAAAAGTAATCCAATCAATAAGATTAAGTTTGATGCCATGATAGCCAATCAGCAAGAAGAAAATAAATGCACTGGTACCATAACATTTAATCAGCAAGACTGAGTGTGAAACATAGAACTTATGCTAAATTGCTAATTTATGAAGGAGATAAGTTTAAGAATCAATTTTCAACAAGGTTATAAATATCAGATATTGGGGAAATATTGGAGGGCGAAAATTCATATTGGATTGCGAATATCGGGAAAATATTGGGGATATGTGGTAAATATCGGAATGCCATAACGGATGTTTGCATAAATAGTATACTGCACTAAAATGTAATCTCAACGTACTTAATGAAATCTAAGCATACAAAATGTAAATAATATATGTTTAGGATCACTAATCAACATTGTAAAACAAACAAAAGTACAAATTAACATTGCAACATTTCATCTGATTTTTTAGGCCAAAATGTCATTTGAGATAATGGGAAAATCATGATATCTCGTCCAAAAATTGATAAACGCGATATATTGTTTTGCGACAAGCCATATAAAAGGACATATCAACCAACATATCGGCTGATGTATCGGCCATATCGGGGATATATCACCCAAACTAGCTAAAAAGCGGTAAAGGATATTTAGAGACCATACCGGTTTCGGCAAGCCCTATACAAGGATATATCGGGCCACATTGGGGATATTCAAAACAATGGTTTTAAATGTCTTGACCAAAGCATAGTACTTAAAAGCTCAGTAAATTAGAAACTAATAGAAGCTGGATGATCACTTTCTGAAGACTTACCCCCAATCATATAAAGATACAGTACGAAGATGTGAAACGCTCTCTGCCAGGTCATACAGTTCCACAACACCTCTGCTGCACCCAACGGCAAGAATCTGTTGATCTGGAGCTATAGAAACACACATAGCATCTTCAGTGTTCAACCATCTTTCTGCTTTAATTGAATCAGTTTGCTTTAACCCCTTTTTACTTATTGAACATAGTGCAATTTGTCCAACAGAATTTAAGACAATCAACAACCTCAATAGCAGCGACAATTCAAGCTGGATTATAGCAGAACTCTCAGAATAGTCATGAGCAGGTGTTGAACTTAACGGATTGGTCAAGCCTTCAGAGGTAAGATTGCAACAAAGTTGAAACATGCTAGAGAACTGAAAGTAAAAGCAAGATATAGTGTGGAAAAATTAAAACCGCCGAACTCAAAATACCAAGTTGAGACACTATTAAAACCAAGGAATGGCTAAAACAATTAAAAAAAACATATCATTAATAGATACCTCGGCGTTCCAGGACACAAGTTGGAGATGTCCATTTGAAAGTCCAAGGAGCATATTTTTATTGTCACACACAAAATTGCTCCTGGAAGACAATTAACATATGATACATCAAAGGAAGTACTGTCATTGGACCACAAAAAAGTTGACGTGAATAAGGAAAGACATCATACATTGTTAAGCTTTGATCAGAAAAGGGTGTCTTCTCAACAATAACAAGGGATATGTTAGCAAGACATAACCCATTGAGTTGTTTCCCTCCAATTAGAAGTCGCTTTCCGGAAAAATGGATCTTATATATGTGTAGGAATAATGAAGATGTCTGCAGCAAAACTAATTAGTAAAAAGCCAGAAAAAAGAACAAGATGTTAAAATCATAAACTGTTTTCTACGCAAATGGTCACAGCATACAACAAGGATTTTTCTGGGAAAGATCAGAGACTGCTGCTTGTGGTGTACAATATTTATCTATCATCTGCAGGTTGGGCCAGTTTGGATAAACTTAAATATTAAAACTAGCAAGTAGTTTATGGAACACATTTCCCAAATTCAGAAAGTAAGTAGTCGGAGACATAGCTCAAGCTAGATATATCTACACAGGCATTTCTCATTTTACGACTATAGATAAATCCTGTTAGTTTTTTTTTCTTTCCTTATTTTTCCTTTCTGAACAGTGGAAGTATCTCGATCTATAACCTGGGACCTTCAGTAAACCAAACCACCCCTTACCACTTAGCCAAGCTTTGTTGACTTCGGTAATTTTGAATGTATCATCTTAACTTTTCCATTACGACTCTTTGACTTTTCAACAAAGTTTGTGCGTGAGATTGGACTTAATATGATTCAGCATAAACAAAGTTTATGGTTCTTTATTCAATAAAGTACTGAAATAATTATTTCAAGGATTCTACTCCTGTCTGAGATATATTAAGACACTAGTCATAGCCCACTTAAGCATTTGCATATTCACTTCATATCTCATTGTTGGATAGATAGTTTGAGATTGTAGTGCATCAGCGATTTGAGCAATTACGCAACCAATCAGATTTAGTTAAGCTCATAGGACAACACATTTCTTGATCGGTTCTATTATGATGTCCTCAACATTTTGAGGAGAAATATAAAGAGAATATCTATCATGGTCTACTTAGGACAACAGCCATTTTTGTCAAAAAGGAGAAGCCTAAATCCATTTAAAATACCAGCGTATATTGTTCAGTTGCATTTCTAACTTTACATGAGTAAAGCATTTTTCATTTTTTTCCTAGTTATGTAGTTTCTTCATTCCAGGCATTCATATTATTAAAAACATTATTACATTTTACAAGCCAAACTTTTGTTTGCAGAAAATTTCGGTCTTGTTTTTTCAATTGTTAACTACCAAGCGATAGGCAGTCGTGAGGGTCATACTACTAGTCACATCAAAGCAAGGGCACCTCAACGCTCAACGCTCCTATCTCCTTATACATATACATATATATAGAATTTGATGGTTATGAAGTAGTGGCTCATTTAGTAAAATGAACTACCAAGCAAGAAATAGAAGTGGTGAGACCTCACCTTTTGATGTGACTATCAGGGTGGACCTCACCACATGGCTATCTCTCACAGAGATCATTTAACAATATATATATATATATATATATATATATATATATATATATATATATATATATATATATATATATATATATATATATATGTGTGTGTGTGTGTGTGTGTGTGTGTGTGTGTGTGTGTGTGTGTGTGTGTGTGCAGGGATGGATGTAATCATCTACGCACATAAATAAGTGTATCAATAAAGTTTCTTCCTAGAGATCAATAAAGTTCTACCTTATGTGAATGGATAGTGGATGGAGGGAAGCATTTTCATTTGTTTTTTGAGAAATCAATTACAAATAGCAATTAATTTTTTCTTGCTCTAGGCTATCTAACACATCCCTTCTCTATATGGGTCAAATGGTCAATTAATGAAACATTAATACATTAAGCTTACTTTTACTATAAATCTAGGAACATTGTGTTGATAATAAAAGGAAACAACCATACCATACTTGTATGATGTGATTAAGGATATGTTAGTTGGAGGCATTTTAGTAGCATGTAAACAATGGAGAGGGAGACAAACACAAACACTAGACCAACATGGAGAATTGGCACTACCACGTAGTTCATCTCTTTGCACTGACCCTGAACTACTCTTTGCATAAGCATGAGCTTGTTTGGTGAAGGCCTCTTTGTAGATATGTATATTGACTTAGAGTGTTCAGGAAAGAGGAAGCCCAACTAGGGTTTAATGGGCCTTAAACAGGGGTTGAGAATCAAATTAAATTAAAAGCTTAAGCTGTTATGTAGCCTTAACTTCTATTTAAGTCACTCTTTCTTAATTTTGCAATATGGGACTATTCCCACGCATGAAATGTCAACAATGTCTCCCCCTTCGCTTTTGAGTATGGCTCAATTATCCACGATAACCATGGCCCCATGGAGAGAAGGCGGCATGACTACGAAATCTTCCACCATTTTTTGAGTGGTCACTTCCACGGGCAATCTCGGAGGCCAACCATTATCTGTGGGCTAATCTGACTTTGGTCTAACCAGTAACGGTGCAGCAGCAACATGGTCCAAAAACATCCATAGGATCTTTCATCGCCTGTGGGCTCACTAGTCCTTAATCCACATGACTTGGTCCAAACTGGTATCTATGGGAGTAGCATGGCATGACAAGGATCGTAGGATTTTCCACCATGTTGAGGTGAATGTGCTAACCTAACCTCAGTCATTCTACCAACACATTCGGTTTTCATTAGACCTCACTCTCCTTGGGCCACAACCTAGGCTCCAATACCACTTATTGGGGACAGATCAGGCTCAACCGAGAGTTAATGGGTCTTAAATACAGGTTGATAACTAAATTAACCAAAAGCTTAAACTATTAGGTATAGGACTCAACTTCTATTTAAGCTGCCACTCTTTCTTAATCTTTTCAATTTGAGACTATACTCACAGTTGAAATTCCGACATGAGTTTGTTTGGTCTAGGTCTCTCTGTTGATAAGTATATCGGCTTAGAATATCCTAAAATGCTCAAGAAATAAATGTGGCTTAAAGCTTGTCTGATACAAGTGTGGCTGCTGGTTTTAAGAACTTTCTTTTTTCTTTGTTTGCTAATGCATATCATGTAAGCTTTCTTCTTAACATAGAAGACATACTAATTATCTTCTAGTACCCCCAGCCCAATAGATATTACACGATCTTCATATTTTGAAGGGATTTGCATAGTGTTTCTAGAAATTATAGAATATGTTGACTCACAACACATCCAAATTATCTCTAGCAGTTAAATATTATGCAGAATTATCTCACATTACTGCCAAATTATCTCGAGTAGTCAAATATTTCAGAAATGCTATAGGGCCAAACAAAAATCCCAAAATGTTCACCAAGAAAGATTTACGAAAACAAATTCAACGTGTAAACTCATAGTGCAATCAAAAATCAAAATCAGAAGCAATTACTTACAAGCACAGCAATCGTTTTGGTATCAGGACTCCAAATCGCCTGCAAGTTCTCCCCCTCCCTCTGAATCGACTCCTCATCTCTCGCATACTTTCCCAATCGAACCTTATGCTGATCCAACCCCAAATCTCACAACTTTTAAGTCAAAAAATCGAATAAAAATCGTAAGTTAGGGTTTTAAGGATTGCGAACCTGAGAAGAGCTCCAGAGCTCGAGACGAGTCGGGGTGACGACGAGGAGGAGGCGGTTAGCGGTCTTGATGTAGAGGATCCGACCCGATAAGGAGCTGCCGGGATCTATGGGGATGACCTGCGGCCAGCCGTAGGCCATGTACATGGCGGCGGGTAGGCGGGTACGCGGGTGGGTGGAGACGGTAGATCCGAATGGAGAGGAGATCTGAGAGTGGGTTGAGGGGTGAAGAGGTGGGTGTTGCTTTTGAGAGAGAAATTTTAGGGGTAAAAATGGTAATAAGTAAATAAGGTTCGTTAAGGAGTTTTGATATATGGTTGTCTCATGTTTGGGGTGACATTGATTTTAGATTCTAGATTTTTTTCCCCTTTTTTCTTTTTAAGTGTTTGTTTAAGTTTTTGCTAAATTGGATATTGACTCCTCTCGTAAAATTTTCAATAGCAGTTATCACCTTTCAGTTATTTTATCAGCACACCGTATTTTTAGAGGAATATATTGCATAATTCTCATAGATTATGAATCTTACTCTTCTATTTGGGGCATATTTGGTTGATAGAGATTCGGGTAAAAACATGCAAAGTTGTAAGACTATAACTATCAAGATATAGTAGAGTATAAATGTCGAACCCATGCTGAAGGTATGTATTTCGAAATTCTAAATTTAATCCTAGAAAAGTGTGGACATAAAAGAGTGGAAGTGAAAGTGTAGAGATCTAGAGAGGGATTTGTCACAAAAATAAAAAAGATAAAACAAGAGGGGAGAGGGAGGAAACAAATGGAAAGAAAACAAAGATGCAACTAAAAAGAAATAAAAACAAGAAAAGAAATAAAATCAAGAAGAGGGAAATCAAGAGAGGAAGAGAAAAATCAAATCAAGAAAAATTGGTGGAAAAACAAGTGTAGAAGTTAGGAATCTAGAATTGAATTCACTAGTTAATTTTAATTAGGATTTATGAACTACTATCTTTTTATCACATTTTACTTTAGATTTACTAAGCATAGACTATCAAACCACTTAAAAAGCATAACCTATCAAATTACCATCCAAGTAATATCAACATTCATAAAAGAACAAGCAACTAAATAGTAATTCTAGAATTCATAAGCATAACCTATCAAAACACTCAAGATAAGCATAGATTATCAAATCCTTCTTCTACCAATTAGTTCTCTAGTTGATTATCCTAAGCACGATCATTTAAGCATAAAGAGAGCAATCCATAAACCATGAAAGAAATTAAACTAGTTTTATATAATCCTAGATTTCCTACACGAATTAGTTACTCATTTTACAAAATAAAAATAAGGAAATAAAATTTATACTAGTAAGCATAAAAGAACAAGAGACAAATCTAAACTACAAGCAATAAAACAGAGAATGGAAATCAAAGCATAAAAGAGTAATAAAATAAATCTACATTATAAAAGCATGAAATAAATTTACACTACAAAGCAATAAATCTAATCTACCAAACATGAAATAAAATTAAGAAAATAAAATCCTAAAACATGTAATTTTAAAATAAGAAAATAAAAGAGAAAAATAAAAACTTATATTACAAGGGGTTGGCCACTTGTAAGCAAATCTTCATCTTCATCATCAAAGAGAAGAACAATAAAAATTAAAAAGGAAGATAATTTTTTTTATTTATTACAAATAAAAAGTTTACAATTTTAAAAGACCTTCTCAGTTAAGAGTGGCCCTCTTCTCCAAAATAGCGTTTTTATAAAATTTTTCACATCCCAAACCCCTTACTCTTTACCCCTATTTATAGCCTATAGCAATCAACAAGAGCTATTGGATTTATTTTGAGCTCCAAGAAATAAATCTCAGCCATTAACTAATTCTGTTATGAACCAATCGGTTAGCCAATCGATTGGCCACACGGCTAGTTAATTGATTGGTTCCTAACAAAATTAGTTCTTTTGCTGACTTGTTGACCTGATTTTTTTCTTAATCTATTGGGCTTTTGTGGGCCTCCTCGTAGCTTGATTTTGGGCTTCAATAAATGATAAAAAAAATTGAGGAAATTTGGTTCTTTTGGGCTCTTATTCATTAATTCTCCATTATCTGCAAATTAAGATAAAAACTCATTATTAGTCGATATATTTATTCAATTAAAACAGATAATGAGGGTATAAAAGTATAATAAAATGTGATGATTAAACAACCCCACACCTAAACTTTTGCTAATCCTCTAGCAAAGAAGAAAACAAAAAGGAAAGAAAGAAAAATTCTAACTTGCTTTTGCAGGAATCGCGGTTGTATTTAGCACATACAACAAGCCTTTAAACCCCTAGGTTACTCAAGAGGACGAGTTGTAGTCTCATGAGGGTTTGTAGTGAATATACCCACAAAATTCGGCCATCTTGTCAATTTGGAGAAGCCAATATATAATTAATTCACTTGATATCTTTAAACAATCTAATTATAATTAGTTTATGCCTAAGAAAATATTTTTATGCATAATTCCAAAGTAAATTTCTTAAAAATCTTTTCATTATAGTTATATACCAAGTCTAACTTAGAAATTTATTCGAAATTTTGAAAGGAACATGTTAACTCTTTATTTCAAACAATTCTCAAGCCTCTTGATCAATTTATTTTTCAAGAATATATATATTGTTGATGCTACAGATCACACAGTCAATTAATTAAGTTGTATCAGGTGATTAGGGTCCTCTAACTCCTCTGGATGTCCAAGCCGGAAATTCCCTGAGATATCCTGTACATATCACAAATCGTGAGAGGTTGGGGTTGGATTCCCGGTGGTTCCTCCGACGATCAAGTTAGTGGATAATCTTGAGTGGGGAAAAGAGAAATTGAACTGAGTGTTTCAGAAATATGGGTTCAGATTGCAAACAATTGCTTACCTTTGCTTGCAAACAGCCCCCCTATTTATAGCAATGATCAGGGGGGGGGGGTTAGTAACTTTGGCCGACTGACAGCTGGCGGCTGAGTCAGCTCCTGCTTTACAGGTGTCGGCTGACGAGTGGATGGGGGTCACTTCGACTAGGCATGGGTCGGCAGCTGAGTCAGATTCACCTTTACAAGTGTTGCCATCTGAGTGGACGAGGTCGCGTTGGTATTGAATGCGAAGTGACAGGGGGCACGTGGTACGACGTGTCTTAAAGATCTATGAGCTTAGAGAATTGATGGCTCTGATCTCGTATTCAATGCGGCGGTGACTCATCGCTGGCGGGAGGCTCGAGGCACGGTGTCGTCATGCTATCCTAGGTGGCATCTCGAGTAGTACCGCCCTTTGAGTCGGCTTCGCAAGACGTCGACCAGCCAATTAAGCGGGTTGTCCATGGAGTCGTTGTATTCAAAGAGGTTGACTCATACCGCCTCTCGAGTCGGCCTCGCAATATGTCGCCAAAAGATACGGCCGAGTGAGTTATTTTGTTGAGCCGGTTAGTGGGGATGCCGAGATGATGGCAAGTACCGCCTCTTGATCCGGCCTTGCAAGATGTCGGCATGGAAGGCGGACGAGTGGGCAACTTGCCGAGTCGACCCATACGAGAGTGCCGACATGGCGACATATACCGCCCTTCAAGTCGGCCTCGCAAGGTGTCGGTGCTCTGAGTCGTCCGAACTGCTGGTTTGGCTCCTCTTCAAGTAGATTAACTAGATTATTCCTCTAATGCGGGATACTTGTTTGCTATTAAACACTAATTATTTGGATAATTTTGAGATGTTATAACAGAAGGCCCCTTTCGCTTGGAGTCAGCCTAGGCTGGGTCCGAGTGAAACTGAACTGTAGCTGTTTGGTGTGGGGTGCATTAATGAGAGGTATGTCAGTGGTCCTTTTGACGCGACATGGCTGACGTCATTACCTACTTTTGGCTACGGACGCTTCGCGTTTTGTGCCTGATTGCGGACTAGTTAAGGCAGGTATGCCTCATCTCGATCGCGATGAGGGCGCTTCGAGTTTTGGGACGAATCTGGACCGCTGGTTTTGAACCAACTCGACCGTTATGATCTCGACAGCTGTAGGTCATAGGTATCTATAAATGGGACTGCTGGGAGGATGGATGAGGCCGCTGTTCCTGAAAGTTTCCTATCTTGAAGAGATTCTAATCTACCCCTTCTTCTCTGGCCAATTCTTAAATAGATAATGGCGGACATCCGTGCTCTTAACGCCAGGCCAGAACTTTTGAAGGAAATTTCTTCAAGGGTGACGATGGCGCAATTGAAGACTTTGTATAAAAGGTTCGACATTCCTTGAGGATACAAGCTATCGGCGCCGACGAAGTCCCAGGCGATCTATGATCATACTGAGGGCCGGAATCCTCTGTACATCAAGCATATGGAATATGGTCTGCGCCTACCGTTGCACCCCTTCATTGACCAAGTTTGCATGGCTCTGGGGGTCTCGCCCATGCAATTGAAGCCAAATGCAATTGCGGCTTTGGTGGCTTTTGTGGTGATATGCTACTGGTTGGGGATTCCGCCATCTTTGAATGTGCTGAGCTATCTGGTCACTGTTAAGGTGAATCAGAAGGAGGCCCATGGCCATTTCCAGATGGTGGGTCGCTTCAAGCTTGTCACCGACCTTCCTGACTCTAATAGAGACTGGAAGGAGAAGTTCGTTTGGGTGGAGGGAATGGGCTTGGAGTTGGGGTGTTCAAATTGGCATGAAGTGATTAGGGAGGGTATGGCGGCGAGAGAACTATCGCCTGCAGAGCAAGATGCTCTAGATCAGATCAAATCGTTCGAGGGCTCTCGAAAGTTGGAGAGCCTGTTCGACAATTCTGTCTTGAGGGTAGCAGGTGTCTCGGCCGTTCCTCCTACGGCCAAGGATCAGGAGATAGCTGCTCAAAAGATGATCCCTGAATTGACCGAAGGCGAAGAAGTGTCGGGTGCACCTCCCGTTGGTACTCAAGTGGGCGCGCCGACGAGACTGGCCAAGCGTGTTCGTCAAGACCTAGCCCCAGCATCCACAACAATAGCCCAGCCTCATGCGGCCTTGGCCACACTCCAGCCAGCGGGGCACTCGTCCTAAACTGCCTTAACTGCAAAGCGAAGGAGGCTCAAGAAGGTGGGAAGCCGAGGACCCGGGGGATCTTCTGAAGCCGCAGGGGCTGATGTCATACACTTGGACGAGGGGCCGCTTGGTTAGGAAGAGGAGGCTACAACCTAGACAACCATTGCTGGGGTCGAGACTCATGCCGACATTCTAATGGAGACCAGCAGTGATGTGGGGGTGTCGGATATCCAGGCCGAACCGACTCACTGCTTTGGGAAGGAGCCGGCCACTGGGGGGATCAAGGAGCTGAGGACTTGAGCTGGCCATTCCCCCATCACGTCGACGAGATAGAAACGCCTACCTAGAATAAGATAAGGGCGCTGATGATAGGAACCACCCTTACCGGCCCCCGATATGATAAGGAGACAACTCAAGAGCATAGGCATGCACCGAGTCAATGCCTCGATAATAGGTCATCGGTATTGGAGTCTCGCATTGCCCAATCCAAGGCGGTTGAATAGTTTTGGCTGCCTCGCGACAGGGAGATTTTGGCAGAGGTTCCCGACATCGGCCTCCATCTGATCCTTCAGAGCTACTTAATCCGCGGGACCTTGGTGGAGTAGGAGATATTTAGCCGCATGGAGCGTGTCCGGGAGGTATATGCTAAGCTCCAGGAGGCGGCAAGGAGTCCGAGAGCTGAAGTCTCGGTCGACCTCGAGAAGGATCTCGAGGAGTTGTCGGTCAAGGAGGAGGAGTTGACTACCTGGCGTCTCGAGATGGAGGTGAAGGAAAGATGACAGAGGATCTGAAAACTTCAGATGCCCAAAAGTCCACCGAGGTTGCCAGGCTCAAGCGAGAGCTTGCTGAGGCTCATAAGAGAAACCACCGATTGGGCGAAGCGATGCAAGAAAGGGATCATGCCTTGGCGCAAGTCGAGGTTGAGAAAATGGAGGCTCAACATTCCAAGGGCCAATTAGAGGAAGAGCATGTGGCCAAGATCCAGCTTCCAGAGGAAAGTGCTCGGCTGAGGGAGTCTTTAGCCATGGCTAAGAGCCACATTGACTTCTTGGAATCCAACGCCCATCGGTCGGCAATTGTTGAGGAATATCGCCAAGGCATAATTGGAAAGGTAGAGGTGGCGCTCGCTTGTAAAGCAGGTTATGACTTCCTAAAGGCGCAGCTCCCTGCCGACTGAGGGGCACCCAGCCGTTTTCATTTCCCTTCAATGGTCACTTGCTGCCTAGAGGACCTTGCAGATATAGAGAGGCATGGTGGAGGGCTCGACCTTGATGTAGCCAACTCGGGGGCCGAGGGCCATGATAAGGAGGATGAGGCCCCAGTCGAGGATGATGACAAGGAGGACGAGGCCTCAGCCGAGGGGGCAGATGTGGAAGGCGGGAGTCCTCTCCCCTAGAGGGGTGATAGAGTCGAGCCGCGATCCGAGTCGACCCCTCCACCAATAACCTCCAGTGCTCTTCCCCTGACCCCTGGAGCGGGCATAGACTTTTCTGAGTCCCCTTAGCTATCGTTTAGGTCTTTTGTGTTTACTTCATTTTGTAAATGTGAATTTGTAACTGCTTCGAAGTGTGAATAAAGATATATTTTTGTCTCATTCAAATTTGTTCATTATTTTTGCAACTTTGTTTACTGAACTGCATGGGATGAGTCGACTCGTTTGAGAGTCTTAACTGTTACCTATCTCATAAGGCATTTGGTACTTAGTATGTGTTTTGAACTTGAGGAAATACTAAAGACTTCTCTTCATTCTTTTTATGAATACCGATCTGTATATAGAATTAGAGTTGTCCCCGTTGGCGACTTCTTCCCATGGGATAGATCAAGGTATAGATGGTAAACTTTAGCTTCCCGTTCATAGTAACAGTTTTAATGTGAGATGGGGGCTTTAGAAACCCAAATGCTTGAGTCGCCTGTTCGAAGGGCGACTTGTGCCATGTTTTTGGTCGACCATGTAAGATGTCGGCAAAGGGTGTCGTCAGTCGAAGGGGTCGGCTTGTCGACAAGGACCGCATTTCGAGTCGACATTTGTTTATTGAGCCGTATGCCTGATTTTGTAAGGTCGAGTCGACTTTGATTGTGAACAGTCAGCCGCCAAATAAATCATGGGGCGTTCCCAGTGGGAGGTGATGGGTCGCTATTTGAAAAGACAACGTGACGTCAGGGGCTTTGCGGGGTTGTCGCTTCGCATTTCGAGGAAAGGTGGTTGTGGAATAAAGAGGGCGGCGCTTCGGTTTTCATGATGCCTGTTCAGATATCGAGGCATATCGGCGCCGTTCGTACATGGATGTGCCAACGGTCCTGATTTCACCACGTGTCATCCTAAAAGTCTATATATATCGCATTGGGGCAAAAGGGGGTCTTTCTTCATGAATTTTCTGCCCTAGCCTTTTGCTTCCAAGTCTCTTTCACAACTTAGTTTTGTATAACTACATTGAAAAGGTTTTCTAAGAAATTTACTTAATACAAATATTTTCTTGAGTAAAAACTAGCTTTAATTAGATTATTTAAAGTTATAAAGTGGATTAATTCTATATTGACTTCTTCATAGTGGCAAGTTGACCGAAGTTTGAAGGTATATTCACTACAAACCCTCACGAGACTGCAACTCGTCCTCCAGGGTAACCTAGGAGTTTAAACGCTTATTGTATGCGCTAAATATAATCGTGTTTTCTGAGAAAGTGAGTTAGGATTTTTCTTTCTTTCTTTTTTATTTTCTTTCCTTGCTAGAGGACTAATAAAATTTAGGTGTGGGAGTAATTAATCATCATATTTTATTACACTTTTATACCCTTATTATCTATTTTATTTAAATAAATGTATCTTAATAATATTTTTTATCTTAATTTGTAGGTAATAAAGAATTTAACAAATAAGAGCTCAAATAGAGATTATTTCAAGCCCAAAGAACTCTGATTGAAGCCTAAAATAAGCCCAACACGAAAGAGCCCAAGAATTTTAGCTAAAAAATCAGAATAAAAGAAGTATGGATACTTGTATCATTACCCATATGGATAGTGGTATCGATATTGGTATTGATACCAAGTTAACAATTACGATTAAAGGTTAAAATTGTGTAACTTGGGGGCTAAGTTTGATCTAATGGCTAATATTAATTTGTATAATCTATAAATAGGGATACAGAGTGAGGGTTTGAGGTATGTAAAATTTTATAAACTCTAATTTGGAGAGGAGGGTTACTCTTAATTGAGAAGGCTTTTCAAATAATAAACTTTTTATTTGCAATAAATAAAAAAAACTTTTCACTTTTTCCATTTTGTTTCTTCTTCCCCTTTGCTGATGAAAATTTGCTTCTCAAGAGGCCAACCCCTGCAATGTTTTTATTTCTTATTTTTTTTTTTCATGTTTAGTAGATTAGATTTATTGCTTTGTAGTGTATATTTATTTTATGCTTTATAGTATAGATTTATTTTCTTGCCCTTTTATTGCTTTGTAGTGTAGATTTTATTTTTTTCTTTTTATGCTTTGTAGAGTAAATTTTTTCTTTTTTATTTGCTTTGTAGTTTAGATTTACTTTCTTGTCTTTGATGCTTTCTAGTATAGATTTTCTTTCTTTATTTTTATTTTACAATATGAGTAGCTAATTCTTATAGAAAATCTAGGATTAAGTAAAACTAATTTAATTTCCTTTTGTATTTTAGAATTGCTCTCTTTGTGCTTAAAATGATCATGTTAGGATAATCAACTAGAGAACTAATTGGTAGAAAAAGAGATTGATAGTCTATGCTTTCCTTGGGTGGTTTGATAGGTTATGCTTATTCAATTTTAGTGTTACTATCTAGTTATTTATTTCTTTTCATGAATAATAATATTGCTTAGATATGATTTTGATAGGTTATACTTTTTTAAGTAACTTGATAGTCTATGCTTAGGAAATCTAAGAAATATGTGAATAAAAAGCATAATTCTTAAATGCAATTTGAAATTAACTAGTGGATTCAATCCTAGATACCTATTCTCCTCTCTTGATTCCTCCATCTTTTCATTCACTTCTTGTTTTGATTTGATTTTATCTTTTTAATTTGCTTTTACACTAGCACAAAATAGGTTTGCCCAAATGGTTCCCGGAACCGTTTGGACAATCGCAAAAAGCCCAAATGGTTTAAACTGTTTGGGATATGATTAATCCAAACGGTCCAAAAAAAATCGCCCAAACGGTTAAGCCCAAACAGGTATAAACTTTGACCAAATTTATTAACAATTTTTTTAATAAAATCGCCAAACGCGCAAAATCTCAAAACACCGTTAACCCCAAATTGATCCCCGCTGCCTTCAATCTCAGAACTCCTCCGATCTCTCCTCCTCATCATCGAGCATCGAGTCCTCATCCTCCTCGTGCTCCTTGTCATCCTCATCGTCATCCTCATCCTCGTCCTCCTCGTCGTCGAACATCGTGACCTCGTCTCCTCGTCGTCTTCAAATCTCAAATACTTTGGGCCGACGCTGACAAACCCCTCCTCATCCTTGTCATCGAACATCACGACTAGAAAATGCCACATCGTCTTCCTCCACCTCCTTTTGCTCGTCGTCAAACTCCATGGCCACCACTGCAGCAAATGCCACATCGTCTTCCACCACCGCATCCTCCACGTCCTCGTCTTTTGCCACCGCGACTTTGACAACCGCCATCGTCCACCTAATTAGACATTTAAGTACTCTCCTCTCTCTCCTCATAACCCTAACCCCTAATTTGACCATCTTACTGTTGAATATCAAATCTCTCAAGATAGTGTTTTGATGATAACAATTTATTCATATTATTGTGCACTAACATATTTATGCAGATCTTCACATCAAATTATTTGTACAAGTGAAGTGTTGGATGAGTCAAGGCAAAAAGAAGTAAAGAAGATATTCTTTGTAAATGTACATTTCTTTTTCTTTGCTTAGATTCTATTGTACAAGCCTTGATCACTCACATGCACACACATATATATATCTTTAGAACACACTAACACATGCTTATGTGTGGATTAACAAAAGAAATCCCCTTTGTTAATCAATAGAAGTTAAAGTTAAAGAATAAGTCTAAAAATATATAAGTTATATAATTTTGTATTTAGTAGTCGACTAATAGCTATTATAGTCCACTATTCATCTTAGTTTGTTAAAATATAAGTTTACGTTTTTTACGGTATAGTCGACTAATCTTCGAGTAGTCGACTAATGATAATAGTAGTCGACTAATCTTCGAGTAGTCGACTAATCTTCGAGTAGTCGACTAATCTTCGAGTAGTCGACTAATGATAATAGTAGTCGACTAATGAATACTTTAACAATTTTTCTAAACCGTAAAATTACAGTTAGTCGACTAATACATATAGTAGTCGACTAATATGAAATTATAGTCGACTAATCTTCGAGTAGTCGACTAATACATATAGTAGTCGACTAATATGAAATTATAGTCGACTACGATCTGATTTTCGACTCTTCGAATTTGAATTTTTGAACGCTTTTATTAGTTTATATCCGTTTCTTTGGTTTTAAATTGTGTCTTTTCAAGAGATATATATAAGTAAAAACTTGAGAAAAGAATCTGAAATTCTTATGCATTGATCTTAAATTTTGATATTAAAAGAGAGTTCAAAAGTTCAAAAGTCAAAACTGTTCTTGCCATTGATTCAATTGCAAGATTCAAAAGTTAAACATTATTTTGAGATTAAAAGTTCTTAAGCCACTGCGCACATCATCAACACTTCAAGGCTTATAGGACTTTGTACTTTGCTTCTTCAAAAGGAATTCTCAGGTGTGAGAGTTGTTAATCTCAGGTTTGAGATTATTGCAATTTGCATAGGCTTGCAAATTGGTCAGGTTTGTGTTTGATTTTGTAAGGTTTCAAAATCATAGTGGAAAATCTCAAGCGGGATTTGCTTGGGAATTTGGATGTACAGGGAGGTGGAACCAAGATAAATCTCTTGTGTTTGTGATGTTCAATTTTTGAGTTTGTTGCTATTCTTTCCTTGCAATTTATAATCTACTTTGCAATTTTTATAAAACACTATTCACCCCCCCTCTAGTGTTTCATTGAGTTAGATCAACGATCCTACATTTGGTATCAGAGCAAGGTCAAAGATGGCATCAACTTCGATCGACTTCACAATTCAAAGAAGGTCATTCAACAAATCGTCCTCCAATGTTTGATGGACTTAACTACAACTACTGGAAGTGCAGAATGAAGATCTATCTTCAATCAATTGGATATGAACTTTGGAATGTCGTGGAGACAAAATATGAGAAGCCAACCACTCCTTTTGTAGAATGGACTACAACTCAAAGGAATAATGCAAATTTGGACTCAAAAGCAATGAATGCTTTATTTTGTGCACTTGATAGGAATGAGTTCAACAGGGTGTCAACGGCTACTGCATATGATATTTGGCACACACTTGAGGTAACTCATGAAGGAACTAATAAAGTTAAAGAATCTAAAATTTCGCTCTTGTACATGTGTTTGAACTATTTAGAATGAAGGAAAATGAAACCATTGGAGAGATGTTTACAAGATTCACCGATATCACAAATTCTCTTATTGGATTGGGTAAAACATATACACAAGTTGAAATGGTGCGAAAGTTACTTGTTCACATACTCAAAAATGGGAAAAGAAGATTACCGCAATAGAAGAGGCAAATGATTTATCAACTTTATCGATGGAGAACTTAATCGGTAATCTAATGGCATATGAAGTTCAAATTGAAGATAGAAAGAATGAAGATGAGACAAAGAACAAGAAAATCCTTGCATTCAACATATCTTCGATAAGGAAGATTCAGATAATGAAGATGTAGAAATGAGCATGTTTGCATAAATTTGAAAATTTATAAAACAAGGTAAGTTTAAATCTAAATTTTCAAATTCAATAACTCACTGTTTGTTTCAAGTGTAACAAAGCGGTCATATGAAGAAAGATTGTCCTTTATTGAAGAATAAGCAAAAGTCAAATCATTTCAACAATTTCAACACTACTCAAAATAACAAGAAAAGAAAGGCAATGGCGACCACTTGGGATGATAGTGATGACTCTTCATCGATGAAGAAATTGAAGAAAATGAAAGTGCTCATATGTGTTTCATGGCACAAGATGAGGTAAATGATAATGATGAACTTTTAGACGCATTTAATGAATTATATGAAACTTTTGTAAGGTTGAAAGTCTCACATAATTTTCTTAAAAATGAAAATAAGAGATTATTAGAGGAAATTTCTGATTTAAATTCTTCTTATGTTAATTCACAAGAAATTAAATTAAAAGAAGAAAATGAAAATTTACTCAAAGAAAATTATTTTTAACTAATGAAAATTTGTATCTAAAATCAGAATGTAATAATTTAAAGACTCGTATTAGTATTTTAGATAAAGATATTTCTTTGATTAAATCAAAATATGATGACATATATTTAAATGTTAGTAAGTTTAATAAAGGTAAAGAAAATTTAAAACTTTACTTTCTTATCAAAAGAAACTCAAAAGACAAAAGGATTGGGTTTTCAAGTTGAAAAGATATTCATAAGAAAACCACTTTTGTAAAATCATCTTCATTAGTATATAAACAAAATGTTAAAAATAATATTTTAAATAAAAGAAAACCAAAATATTTATCTATTTGGGTTCCTAAAGTTTTAAATTATAACAAGAAAAGAAAGGCAATGGCACCACTTGGGATGATAGTGATGACTCTTCATCGATGAAGAAATTGAAGAAAATGAAAGTGCTCATATGTGTTTCATGGCACAAGATGAGGTAAATGATAATGATGAACTTTTAGACGCATTTAATGAATTATATGAAACTTTTGTAAGGTTGAAAGTCTCACATAATTTTCTTAAAAATGAAAATAAGAGATTATTAGAGGAAATTTCTGATTTAAATTCTTCTTATGTTAATTCACAAGAAATTAAATTAAAAGAAGAAAATGAAAATTTACTCAAAGAAAATTATTTTTAACTAATGAAAATTTGTATCTAAAATCAGAATGTAATAATTTAAAGACTCAGATTAGTATTTTAGATAAAGATATTTCTTTGATTAAATCAAAATATGATGACATATATTTAAATGTTAGTAAGTTTAATAAAGGTAAAGAAAATTTAAAACTTTACTTTCTTATCAAAAGAAACTCAAAAGACAAAAGGATTGGGTTTTCAAGTTGAAAAGATATTCATAAGAAAACCACTTTTGTAAAATCATCTTCATTAGTATATAAACAAAATGTTAAAAATAATATTTTAAATAAAAGAAAACCAAAATATTTATCTATTTGGGTTCCTAAAGTTTTAAATTATAATAAGAAAAAGTCTTATATTTCTAGCTTTATTAAAGATGTTTGCTTATCATCTAATTACATAGGAAAATCAAACTCTTCATGGGTTTGGTTTCCTAAAGACTAATTTTAAGGACCCAATGTAAAATGGGTACCAAGATTATAAATGTTTATCTTTTCAGTACCAAAGAAAGATAGATGGATTTTAGATAGTGGTTGTTCAAAACATATGACAGGGAACATTCAATTATTGTCATCAATTCAAGACAAAGATGGTGGTACAATCACCTTTGGAGAAAATAACAAAGGAAAGGTGATTGGTATTGGCACCGTTGGTAATTCTAATAAACCTATTATTAATAATGTTTTATTAGTTGAAGGTCTTAAACATAATCGCTTAGTATAAGTCAACTTTGTGATAAAGGTTTTAAAATTGTCTTCTAAAAAGATTCTTGCTTAATTTATGATATTGATTGGACTACAATTTTATATAAAGGTCATAGAAAGAATAATATATATGTTTTATCTTTAAATAATATTTCAAATGAACACTGTCTTATTGCATCTTCAAATGATTCTATATTATGGCATAAACGTTTTGGTCGTGTTAATTTTAAACATATTTCTAAAATTTCTAAATATGATTTAGTAAATGGTTTACCTAAGCTTTCTTATAAAGATAATTTTTGTGATGCATGTCAACAAGGTAAAATGCATAAATCTTCTTTTAAATCTAAAAATATTATTTCTACTAGTAAACCACTTGAATTACTTCATATTGATCTCTTTGGTCCTTCTAGGATAGCGTCTTTAAATGGAAGTAAATATGCATTTGTAATTGTTGATGATTTTTCAAGATTTACATGGGTAATATTTCTTAAAATAAAATGATGCTTTTAATGAGTTTTCTATATTTTGTAAAAGAATTCAAAATCAAAATCTCTTTCTATAGTTACTATAATGTAGTGATCATGGAGGAGAATTTGAAAATAAACTTTTGCAAATTTTTGTGATAAAAATGGTATTTCACATACTTTTTCTTTTCCTAGAGCAGCTCCACAAAATGGAGTTGTAGAAAGGAAGAATAGGACATTACAAGAATGTGCTAGAACAATGTTATGTGATAGTAATTTACCAAAATATTTTTGGTGAGCTATATCAACAAAGATGCTATGTTTTAAATAGAGTTTTATTAAGACATATTTTAAACAAAACATCATATGAATTATTTTATAATAAAATTCCTAAAGTTTCATATTTTAAAGTTTTTGGTTGTAAGTGTTTTATATTAAATACAAAAGATAATTTAGATAAATTTGATTCTAAATCGATGAAGGAATTTTTGTAGGATATTCTAATCATAGTAAAGCATATAGAATATATAATAAAAGAACCTTAGTCATTGAAGAATCTATGCATGTTTCTTTTGATGAAAATTTTATAAAAACACCTTCTATTTCAAGTAATGATGATGATTTAATTGATACTATTCATGATACTCCTATGTTAGATATTTCAAAAGATGAAAATTTACAAAATGAATTACCAAAGGATTTTGTAGAAGTCAAAAATCATCCACATAATTTAATTATTGGAAATATTTCGATAAAGTTACAACTAGATCTCATTTTAATTTAATTGCTCATGTTGCATTTGTTTCAAATAGAACCTAAAATGTAAAAGAAGCTTTACTTGATAATTTTGGATAGATGCTATGCAAGATGAGTTAAATCAATTTATAAGAAATGATGTTTGGGATCTTGTACCTAGACCACAAGATAAATCTATTATAGGAACAAAATGGGTATTTAGAAATAAACTAGATGAATCGGACAAGTTATAAGAAATAAAGCCGATTAGTTGCTCAAGGATATAATCAAGAAGAAGGAATTGATTATGATGAAACTTATGCTCCTGTTGCTCGTTTAGAATCTATTAGAATTTTACTTGCATTTGCATGTTTTATGAATTTTAAACTATTTCAAATGGATGTTAAAAGTGCTTTTTAAATGGTTTTATAAAAGAAGAAGTTTTGTAGAACAACCTCTTGATTTGAACATGAAAAGTTTCCAAATCATGTTTATAAACTTAAAAGGCTTTATATGGTCTTAAACAAGCACCTCGTGCTTGGTATGATAGATTAAAAATTTTCTTTTAACATCTGGTTTTGAAATTGAAAAGTTGATTCTACTTTATTTATTAAGAAAATAAATAAAGATATATTATTAATACAAATATATGTAGATGATATAATATTTGGTTCTACTAACAATAATCTTTGTCAAGAGTTTGCTAAGACTATGCAGAAGAATTTGAAATGAATCATATGGGTGAACTAAACTTCTTTCTTGGACTTCAAATCAAACAATTGAAGGAAGGTATATTCATCAATCAAAGCAAATACGCCAAAGAATTACTTAAACGCTTTGGAATGGACAATACAACAAGTAAAAGTACACCAATGAGTACTACAACATCTCTTGATAAGGATGAAAATGGTAAGAATGTTGATCAAAAGCTATATCGAGGTATGATCGGATCACTTCTTTACATTACCGCTAGTAGACCGATATTATGTTTAGTGTTTGTTTATGTGCTAGATTTCAATCTAATCCTAAAGAATCACATCTTAAAGCTGTTAAAAGAATTTTTAGATATCTTAAAGGTACTTCAGATTTTGGTTTATTTTATCCAAAGAATAGCACATTTGATTTATTAACTTATAGTGATGCTGATTTTGCTTGGATGTAACTGATAGAAAAAGTACAAGTGGTACTTGTCATTTCTTAGGACACTCACTTGTATCTTGGTTTAGTAAAAACAAAATTCAAGATCATTATCTACAACCAAGGTAATATATTGTCGCTAGTTTAGCATGTGCACAAGTTCTATGGATGAAACAAACTTTATCCGATTATGGTATTATTTGTCCTACATCATCTATAATGTGTGACAATTCTAGTGCAATTAATTTATCTAAAATCCTATTCAACATTCACGCACAAAACATATTGATATAAGACATCATTTTTACGTGATCATGTTCTTAAGGGTGATATTACATTAGATTTTATCTCTACTAATAATCAAATAGCGATATTTTAACAAAACCATTAAAAGAAGAAATTTATGTTAAATTAAGAAGAGAATTAGGTATATGTTCAATTACTGATTTAAATTAGTTTTTAAATAAGTACATTTAAATACATATTCTTAAAAATAGCTATTAGTCGATTAACTACTTCATTAGTCGACTACATGCACAATGATACATATAGTTTTTATTCTCATTAATGTCTTATTAGTCGACTATATATTCAGATTAGTCGACTACTAGCTTTCAAAACAGAAACATATATTCGTTTCGTTCGCAGATTAGTCGACTACACCTTACGATTAGTCGACTACCTTACTTTTCGAACAAATAGTTATTGGATCTTGTTTCTTTTCAACTCAAACCCACTATCCAATAACATAAGTTACTTTTGATCTCAACCATTTATTTTTATCTGATAAATCCTAGCCCTAAATCTATTTTTCTTTAGATAAAATCATGACCATTCATTGATTTTAACATCTAATCTCAACCATTCAATTGTTATCTAAAGAAAACTAACCCTAACTTCTCTTTATCCACTTCTTCATCTTCCCAAAACCGACCAAACCTAGTTCCTCTTCGATCTTCAAAATCCGTGTTAAGGGCAACTTCTCTCATTTTTTCTTCAAATCTTGGTCTTTCTCATCTCTGTTGCCTAATTAGTCGACTACACCAGTTATTAGTCGACTAATATGAAATTATAGTCGACTACGGTCGATTTCGACTCTTGAATTTGAATTTTTGAACGCTTTTATCGCTTTATATCCGCTTTTGGTTTTAAATTGTGTCTTTTCAAGAGATATATATAAGTAAAACTTGAGAAAAAGAATCTGAAATTCTTATGCATTGATCTTAAATTTTGATATTAAAAGAGAGTTCAAAAGTTCAAAAGTCAAAACCGTTTTGCCATTGATTCAATTGCAAGATTCAAAAGAGTTAAACATTATTTTGAGATTAAAAAGTTCTTAAGCCACTGCTGCACATCATCAACACTTCAAGGCTTATAGGACTTTGTACTTTGCTTCTTCAAAAGGAATTCTCAGGTGTGAGAGTTGTTAATCTCAGGTTTGAGATTGTTACAATTTGCATAGGCTTGTAAATTGGTCAGGTTTGTGTTTGATTTTGTAAGGTTTCAAAATCATAGTGGAAAATCTCAAGCGGGATTTGCTTGGGGACTGGATGTACACCGGGGAGGTGGAACCAGTATAAATCTCTTGTATTTATGATGTTCAATTTCTGAGTTTGTTGCTATTCTTTCCTTGCAATTTATAATCTACTTTGTAATTTTTATAAAACACTATTCACCCCCCCTCTAGTGTTTCATTGAGTTAGATCAACGATCCTACACTTACCCTAGTTTTTCTCCTCCAATAACAAATTCGCTCCTCAGACACATCCACAACCATTGAATCTAGTCCCTCCTCCTCCAGCAGCAACATTTAGGTAATTTCATGGTTATTTTCTGGCATTATCATGGAATTGTTATGTTCTGTCGGTTTATGTGTATGTATGAGAGAGAAAGATTAAAATGTTTTGTATGATCTTTTGTTGATGTACAAGTCCGGGATATTTGCTTGAGATTGCAAATTGTAGGATATTTTCTTCTTTCTTTTATTTGAAATGGTGGTTGTGGAAGTTGATGTGTTTGCGGGGTTACTGCTCAAGATTTGAGCCATATTGGGCATGCTAGGGTTTACGTTACCTTCAATGTTCTTTATAGGTAAATTTCTCTTCTATGTGATTCAACTTAGTTATTTCTCATTTCTAGGGGATTTGTAGTGGGAGATTTTTTATGCTCAATTCTAGATTTTGTTGATTGTCTGGTGAGGTTTCTAATGCCATTGATTTTCTGGAAAGAACATGGTTTTTTTATAGGAGTTTGTGAATGGTTGTGAGTAGATGTGAGGCATATGTGGAGAAGTTAAGATTTTTATATCAAAATTATGATAACAGTTGCCTTTTCTGCTTACGATTTGAGCCATATCAAGAACGCTAGGGGTTTACGTCGCCGTTGATGATCTTTGTTAGTAATTCCCTCTTTATCGTATGGTTAATTTTATATATTTCCCATCCCACTGATTTTAGCTGGAAAAGTTTCTACACACTTCTTAGTTTGCTATTGTTGGTCATGAGGTATTATATGTGCCTGATTTTGTAATTTTTTAAGAAGATACAAGGTTTATGTGGAAAAGTTATTTTTTATTTTTTATTTTTGTGTTTGAGATTATTCAAACTTACATTATCTGTTATTTTTAAATGGAAACAAGGATATTTGCTTGAGGTTGTAAATTGTATGATCTTTTGTTGATGTACAAGTCTGGGATATTTGCTTGAGATTGCAAATTGTAGGATATTTTCTTCTTTCTTTTGTTTGAAATGGTGGTGGTCGAAGTTGAGGTGTTTATGATAATTAATAAGGGATAAGGATGCAAATTGAGGTAGGTTAGTGTTTGTTATTGCTTTTTTGTAAAGGACAAGGGGCGTTTTTAAAGCTTTTAGTTGTATAATTTTTTTGTTAATTTTATAAATTGGTGTATTAACTTGGGGTTGCAAATTATAGGAATATTTTATTTATTGTTTACTTGTTTTTCCTTTTTGATTGAGAATGTGGGATGTTTCTGATTGATAAGTATTTAGGCCTCAAATTGAGGTAGGTTACTATTTGTTATGAAGTTTTTTGTAAAGAAGAAGTAATAAGGGTTCAATTTGAAGTTTATAGCTATGTTTTCGAAAACTTTGTATGTAAATACTTTGTTGATTCCATCGAGTTAGGATATTCGTTTAGATTGCAATTTGTGGAAATATTTTCTTTTCTTCTTGTTGAAAATTGTAGACATTGTTTGTACAAATTCGGATTTCTTTTAAAGTTAGGATGACCTAACTTTCACTTGTAAGCTGTTGGGATGATTTTATACCTTTTTGTAAGAATTGTTTGCTTGTGCCATGAACGAAGCAAAATACACTTTTAACCAGTCCCAACAAAAAAAAAATCAAATCTTATTTTGATATGGGTCTCCATCTGCGTAGGCCTTACTGTGCATTATCTTAACGAACCAGTAACTACGGTTGGGACTTATCATGGAATTATTAGGCATTCTCATGTCACATGCCTTGTAATATTTACAATATGAACCCTTACATATTTGCAATTAAGTTCCACATCTCTTTTCGTGTCATTTAAAAAGAAAATTCAAATATTATCTTGTCTCAGGTTGAAGTCCGAAGGCAATTATATAATATTCAATATTTTTAGGAGTTGTTACTAATTTATCGTGTTATTTAGGTTAGCATGGCCCATGACTACATAAGAGTTAAGGATTGGATGTACATGATTTGCCCAGAACGCATGCAATCTGATTTTGTTGATGGAGTTGGTACTTTCATGGACTTTGCACGCAGACATGATATGATTCGACGGGGGAGGCTCATTTGTCCGTGTAAAGTATGTGTGAATAAGTTGCATTACTTGGAGGAAGAAGTAAAACTTCACATTGTAAATAATGGTTTTGTTAGTGATTATATGACTTGGGTATATCATGAAGAAATTGAAGGTCTTAGTGATGCGGATGAAGAAGACCAAGAAGAAGACAACCTATTTCCGGGTGAGGAACTGGAGGAAATGGTAGAGGTTCCTCTTGGTGACACTAATTCTATTGAAGATCTTCCTTCTAGTCGAGGACATCGTGAAGACAATTATGATAAATACATGAATGATGCTAGGAGGCCAATTTATGATAATGCAAAACACTCCATGTTGTCATGGTTTTTTCATCTTTTTCAGATTAAGTGTCTAAATGAATGGAGCAACAAGTCATTCACAATGCTTCTGAAGTTTCTAAAAGATTCTATGCCTCCGGGGAACCATGTGCCTGAGAGCTGGTACGAAGCTCAAAAGATAATGTCTAATTTGGGTCTAAACTGTGAGAAGATTCATGCATGTCCCAATGATTGTGTACTGTACTGGAAGGAAATTCAGATAAGATAGAGTGTCCTACTTGCGGCGAGGCTAGATATAAGAAGAAAGTACTTGGTCAGAAGAAAGATATTCCTATCAAGATAGTACGATACTTTCCCATAACACAGAGGCTGTAGAGGCTATTCAAGTGTAAGAAGATATCGGTGGCAATGACCTGGCATCATCGTGCTCATCTAAGTGAAAATGGAAGAATGAGTCATCTGAGAGATATGCTCGCATGGAAGGATTTTGACAATAGGCACCCAACATTTAGTAAGGAACCTCGCAATATAAAGCTCGGGCTAGCTAGCAATGGCTTCTGCCCTTTTAGTTTTAAGGGCAATCCACACAGCACGTGGCCCGTTGTGATGATGGTTTATAATCTCTCACCATGGTTGGCAATGGACCAATCCTACTTTATGATGCCTCTTCTTATTGATGGTCCGAATTCACCAGGAAACAATATCGATGTCTATCTTCTACCTCTCATTGAAGATTTGAGGTCTTTATTCATCGATGGAGTGCAGATGTATATTTAGCCCCCATTGTAGAGCACTAGTGATCTGTCTCTGCTTACATCAGTATATCTGCTAATTCTATGGCAACTGTTATGCCATTTTCCCAATGGTTTCTACTGTTATCCTTTTAGGTGCAAAATATCATGGAGTGGTGTTCAATCAATGTATATGAATGGATACACACATACACGTACACCTATACATACACATATATATACACATATATATATATATATATATATATATATATATATATATATATATATATATATATATATATATATATATATATATATATATATATATATATATATATATATATATATATATATATATATATATATATATATATATATATATATATATATATATATATATATAGACACACACACACACACATACATGCACACTCATACACATATACTCACACACATATACACACTTGCATGTACATACGTATACATATACATATACATGCACACTCATACATCCCTATTATGTTACAGGTGAATTCTCGGAGTACTTGTCCTGTTCCACCTCCTCAGCCTTCCACCGATCCTCCTTTCACTCGTCATGCTCAGGTTTCTCAGCCTCAAACTAATCCATTGACTTCTGCTCGTCGTGAAACTGCTACTCGCCCTTCTTCTTCTAGTGCTCAGGGTTCAGCTCTGGGTTTAGCTCCAGATTCAGCTCGAGGCTTATCACAGGAGGATATTGCTAGGGTGTTTGCAGACTTGAAACGTTCAGGCCTCTCCCAGGAGGACATTCTCCGGGGAATTTCTACAGTTCCCTGACCACATTAGACCAGTCTTTTTTTATTTTGGATATTATAGGAATTTGGGATATTAGACGCATAGATATATTTTATGTATTTTGTTTTAATTTGGCGTTTATTTGAGACTAGTGGACACTTTCCACTTAATGTGTTTTAATTTGGCTAATTGTTGGGTTGAATGTGTTTGATGATATATATCATTATTTTTTTTATTGTGAGATGTTGAATTATGTGCATGTGACGTATATTTTGAATTGTAAATAGGTAGCCACGCAAAGCGGGGCACGCTCTTTTAAAAAATATATTGGTACACTTGCCCAAACAGTTTAAACCGTTTGGGATGGTTGCTACCCAAACAGTCCAAACCGTTTGGACACAAACCTGCCCAAACGGTTGTCGCAACCATCCCAAACGGTTTAAACCATTTTGGCTGAGTTATGCCCAGACAGTTTGAACCGTTTGGACAATTATTTTTATATTTTTAAAAATAAAAAATTAAATTTATTTGCCCAAACAATTGGAACCGTTGGGGCAGAGTCCCAAACGCCTGGAATAGTTTGGGCCACCGTTTGGACAAATGCAGCCCCAACGGTGTTTGGCCAAATGGTTTTAACCATTTGGGACATAATTTGCCCCAACGGTTTTAACCATTTGGGCAAAGCAGGTTTGTACTAGTGTTATTTTGTTCTTCTCTTTCTCTCTGTCTTCCCTCTTGTTTTAGCCTTTTCTTTTTGTGACAAACCTCTACCCAAAATATACATCCCTTTCATTTACCTTCGCATTAGTTTCTTACACAATCTTAGAACCCACTTAGATCTATCTTTCTAATACTCTCCTTTCCGTGGATCGATATCTATAAATACTTTAACTTGATTATTGTGCATTTACAACTTAGCATATTTTTATGCCCATTAAAAAATTAGAAATATATTGTAGAAGAAGATTGATATATTATATAAGTATTTTTATTGTTTTACTTCTTTTTAACAAAGGCTGCATCTCATTTTCTTTAGTCCTATCATGATCCAACTTTGTGCTTTATCAAGAAATACAGATTTCCTCAATTAAGTATATGTCCCGGATTTAACAAAAGTCTCATCATAACATTTATTTTTTGTTTTATTCATAGCCACAATAACGATTCGATTATTCTAATAAAAGTTCTATTATTCTTGCATATACAAGAAAATTACTTGGATAATTAAAATTTTAAATACTAAACTAATAAATTATTGAACTTATCTTACTAAAATTTCAAATTTCTTCTAAAATAAATGGTTTTCTTCTTTCCAATTTGATATTATAGGAAATTAAGAACCCTTACGTGTGTACTAAGAGGTAATATAAATTTACTATACCCAATTTTATTTTGAGTAACTTTCTATCTAATAGTGACATAGAAACACAATATCAAGCAGAGGATATGAAGCATTTTAGAAATTTTAATTATTTTCTTTAAGTTTAGAACAACCCACTCCTATGGAAAATGTTCATAGGATTTGTATGTCTTTATTTTTGCTAATTTGTTGAGAATCAAAGGAATATTCCAAGGCTAAAATCTTCACTAGAAAAAATCATTACCTTAAAGATCATATTAGTTTTTGAAGATAATATTAGTAACCATTCTAGAAGAGTTGAATATAATTCACAAAGAATTGCTAGTAAAAATAGTGATCTCTTTTTATTCAATATGGAATACTAAGATAAAACAAGAGATCCATTACAAAATCACATGTGAAGTATTGTTCAATCTATATATAATGACAACAACACATGGGTCCGTCTGAATATGCATGATAAGCACGTTGTTTCGACAATATTCAAAGACAAGTGATATCATCACAATTAGGACTGATGTACATAAAACCTCTTGCACACCTGAAAAATTAACCATATTATTAGTAAAGTAAGTATATGAGGGTAAATTTCACAGAACTCCTATAAAATTTGATCCATTCTAAAATAATCCTTCTAAACTTTATAAAAGTGACTAAGCTTTGGGGCTTGTCATATAACCCCCAAATGTTTGTAATTTTTTCACCATACCCCCACCCCTACCCAAAAGCCATAATAGGGGTGTTATGAAAATTTATCTAAAGTTCCTCGCGTATTGGTGAATAATGTTGAACACTCTGGACTTTCTAAAATAAATGTTGAAAGTTTGAGGGGTTCTCTAATAATATTGTCGAGAGGTAGGGAGGTATTTTGAAAAAAAAAATGAGGTTTACGCAGTTTGGAGGGTATGTTGAAAAAATTGGAAATGGTTTGGGAGTTTTGTGGTAAGATCTAGAATTCGAGGGGTTAAATGAAAATTTTAAACTTTGAGGGTTGTCTTAAAATGGGAAACTTTAATCGAGAGAGAGAGAGAGAGAGAGAGAGAGAGAGAGAGAGAGAGAGAGGCTTACGAGCTTGAGAAGACGAGATGGCAAGAGCCAAGAAAAGAACTACAAAAAGAGATTTGAAAAATGTTGAAGCCACCATCTTTTTTTTTTTACTATCTTTCTTTTACTTTTTGGTTTAGAGATGCTAACATGCATCTCATATTTATAGTCAGACATAAAATTAATTAAGAAAAGTGAGAACATATCATTGATGATTCATTGAGGATATGGTGAAGATTTTATCACAAGGATGAGTGAACATGGACAGGTAATTAGAAGGTATGTATACTTTATACATAAGTGACTTTTGCTCACTGTATCTTTGAAAAATTATTGCTAATGATCATTTGCTTCTGAGGGTATGTACTCACTAGATCCTTAAATTAAAAGCTAATTTGGTCCTTGTACTGGCTTCATACTTAAATTGGTCACCATACTTTATTTTTTTCTCAACTTTGTCTCTGTACGGGGGCTTCATACTCAAGTTGGTCCTCATACTTTATTTTTTCTCAACTTAATCCTTGTACTGGGGCTTCATACTCAAATTGGTCCTCCTACTTTATTTTAACTTTTAATATTTTGCAGTAAACTCCCAATAACTTTCATCATCACAGTAAACCCTCCAAAAACTTTCAAAAATACCCTACACTCCCAATAACTTTAAAATCACACTAAACTCATCAATAACTTCCAAATCACACTAAACCCCCAATGAATTTTGGATTTGTAGACAATCCCTAATAAGTTTCCTCATTTTGTAGATAACCCTAACTTAGAACAAAAAACAACATAAAAAGTCATTTTGAAGGATAATTTCAGCGAAAGAAAAAATAATTAGGGTTCATGACCCTACCTGAGCGAGCAAGAGGAAAACTAATTGCAAAAGGTCATAAAGGGTTTTTTAATACTATAAGGGGTATTTTGATCCTTCTAAGTAACGTAGATTGCATATGCCACGTTAGATATAACGATGTTAACTTTGAAAATTTTTTTAAAAAGTTGTTGGGAGTTTATTGTGATTTTGAAAGATTTGGGGTGTTTAGTGTGCTTTTGAAAGTCATTTTGGGTTTAGCGTGCTTTTGAATGTCATTGGGGGTTTAGTGTGATTTTGAAAGTTATGGAAGATTTAGTATGATGTAGAAAGTTATTGGGAGTTTATTGCAAGATGTGGAAAGTTGAAATAAAGTGTGTGTGTGTGTGTGTGTGGTGGGGATTTCAGTATGAATCCCAATGCAGGGATCAAGTTGAGAAAAATTGTAGTAGGGTGACCAATTTGAATATGAAGCCTCAGTATAGTTGAGAAAAAGAATAAAGTATGTGGACAAATTTGAGTATGGAGCCCCAACACAGAGACCAAATTGGCCTTCTAGCCTATCTTTTAAAATATAAACATAGTAGATTTTACTCAATATATATGCCAGAAATTATTTATAATGATGAGATGGTCATTTTATAAAAAGCTAAGAAAGATGAGATGGTCATTTTATAAAAAAAGACCCTACTTTTCATTGGAACTTTATTATACTTCCGGTGAAACATGTTGGATCTTGGATGCAAGCCTAGATGGGGTGAATAAAGTTGCGCAAATATTTTGCCAAAATAAAATTAATTATAAAGATATGCAACAAAAATATAAACGAAATATTAAACAAGTAATCACAACCTCATAACACAAGGATTTTATAGTGGTTCGGATAATCCTACTCCACTCTTTCTCCTTGATAGGAGGGGCTTCCATACTATATGAGGTATTTCTGGATTATAAACCCTAATCCAGTAAGGTGTTACAAAGCCCGCTCCCTAGTCTAAACCCTAAACTAATTGTCTTCATTAATCACACTCACACACAACAAAACCCTAACTCTACACTAGCAAACAACCCTCAATTCTAACCAGCTTAACTATTCCAAAAAACCCGAACAAAGAGCGATTGTATAAAGTGTTATTGTGTTACAACCAATAATATCAATTAAGCGTAGAAGTAAAAGAAAGATCTTATAGCTCTTTTATGATCAAACCGTTCTTTGAATGAGTGAGATCTAGATCTGGAAGAATGGAGGCAAGTCTAACGATCCTAGGGTGATAATCATCGATGGAGATTGATCAAAGGATGTAGACCACGATGGGTATTGATCGACAAGACTTCAATGATGATCCAGAGGATGAGCAAAATCTAATAATCAAACCCTAATCTTATCTCTCTTCTTCTCTCTCAGTCTTTTTCAAAATTAGGTCAGGAATCAATTATCAAGGATAAGATAGGAGAGGGGCCATAGCTGCAACAACAAACAGCTGAGATTTGTTTTAGAAATCTGCAAATTGAACTAGTGTCTATCGATGGGCAACTTGCTCATCGACGAGCAAAGTCCCTATTGATGGACAAATGCTCTCCGGACTTTTTCTTCATTGATAGACTGTTAGAATCGACGGCCAATGGTCATCGTCATCGATGGGTATCTTGGTCATTGATGGACAAATGCTCTTTGGAAAATTCTGTCATCGACAGGAGTTGAGAAATCCATGGATTCAGCAGCAAGTCCATTAATGGGCAACTTTCTCATCAATGGGCAAAGTTCCCATCGGTGAGTATAGTTCATATCGATGCACCTGCTTGCAGATTCATCGATTTTATCTGATAATTATTCATGTCATTTACGCTATCGAATAAAACTTATGTTAACCTACACAAGTAATCTCAAACACAAGTTAGTAATAAAATTACGTTTGTTATTATTAAAAAAAAAGATATTGCATGGACAAGGTCCTAACAATCTCCCCCTTCTAATAATAACAAACCGGAAAAATTTTGAATGCACTAAGAACAAGTTTGAGGTGCAATAAGCATGTAATAAAAATTAGTTTCATGATAAACAAATAGTGAGATACTAGCTCCCTCTACACATATGCATACATGAAACAGTACAAGCAGGTTTCCAAACTCCCCCCATAATAATGCATCATCAAAAACTAGAAATCAATCACATGTAATGCAGAAAGAACCAAAAGATAGAAAAGATTCAAATTTGCCCAAAAAGCTTCTCCCTCTTTTATTATTAGCAAAAGATAGCATTCCAAACAAAGATGAATACTAACTAATCACCAAAACAAAATACTGTCCAAAGGAACTAGTGGAAAGGATATCCAAGCAAGTCCACAAATTTTATCAATAACGAATATAGTTACTATGAAGTAAACACTAAATTATGTGAAAAACATTTCAGTTAACTTCTTATACAAAACACGCAATCCAAAAACACATGAGTAGAAGGAACCAGAGTGTGTCAGTCAAATAATAAGAAATATATGCATGTGTAGAGGGAAAAGAAACGGAAAGGGAAAGTAAAAAGAAAGGAAAAGAAAAGAAAAGAAAATGATAATTTTTTTATTGTTTGGTTAGAAAGAATATTGTAATGAAAGTTAGAAGAAAATTCATAAGAAAGTTATTTTCTCTTGTTTGGTTACCTTTCTAAGAAAAAGAGGAAGAAAATTATCACAACATAATTTTAATTCATACTTTTGGAATTAGATTTAGATTTTAAATAATTTACAAAACATAATTAAATTAAATTGTGATTCTACCATATTTTCAAAAATTTATAAGTTAATGAACATGTTTGCACAATCTTAACTTAAGAAAATTGAGTCAAATTTATGATGACTCTAATTTGCATATAATCTTACATGGTTTTGTACTTGCAAGTTATTCATAACCTCATGTGACTAAAGATGATTCGAATAAGGTTTAGAAAATGATGCGCTCAAGCATAATTATTCAAAATCAAGATCATTCATATCATGGGAAGTAACAAGTTAGTAAACATGTATTTAAAAAAATTGGCAATTTCTAACATAAAACTTGAGTGGCCATCAACATCAAGTTTGTAAATATTAACAAGCGAAGCACAACCACAACTCCACTAATTGGAGGACAACATTTCTCACACATAATATTTGAGGTCAATGAAAGAACCAAAACAAATCTAAAGTAAATGTCATGATATTCCTAATATAAAGTAAAATCCATTTCTAGTCACAAAGTCTATTACAATCAATTTAATATAGAAAATCTTAACCAATAAAGTCTATTACAATCAATTTCATATAGAAAATCTTAACCAAAGAGAGATAAATCTGCCGAAGTCCTTGATTTTTGACTTTAGTGAGCCCATCAAAACATCAATCTCGCATCCTTCATCCCCTGAACTTAATTCACAAAAATTCAAATAAGTACAATATAAACATCAAAAACCTATAAAATGAAGTCTTAACATTCTTTTAGAAGAAAAATGAACTACCACTCGTCGTGTCATGGTTCCTTTCTTAAAACTAATCATCAGAATCTTAAAACATGATAAGAAAGATGCTGCAACTAATTTTTCTCAAGCGCTAAATGAAAACAACTACAAGAGTTATCACAACAAAAAATGGAAAAAAAGGTGAGCCGAAGAAATTCAATTGCAGAATCAATTTAAGAACTTAAAATTTGAAATTGATTCTAATTGATGTCTTACTTGACAGATCTGGCTTCCAAGAAGGGTGATGAGTGCATGGCGTGTTGCTGGAATTATACATGTATTAGAGGGATGGGCTGCACATGACTGTGGAGACACAATGTCAGGAATTGAGAAAATATGGAATGCTGCTCTTCGTCAGGGATTTCTTCTAGCAACACAAGTTTGATAAACCTATTTTAAGAGGGTATCTTTGTGTTTTGCTGATGGAAAATGTGATGATGACATCGACTAGCAACCAAGATGCTATGAAATTATTCTCTGCCAAAATTAAAAGGCTGCAACATATGTAATGTTTAGCTTTTATGTCCTGGGCTCTATTTTTAAGAATGTATTATGAATTATGTTATCAACTACAGAAGGGTTGTTTCTAGCAGAGTTAGCATGTGGAGATAGTGAAATGATACTTTTACTATTCATATTCTAATATAACTTCATCTACAACAAAATAATAGCCGGTAAATCTAAAAAGGGAAAGCTCTCATTGTTTCGGGTTCTTTTCGTATTGCAATTGACGCAGATTACAATGAAAGAAATACAATTGAAACAAAGAAAAATTTATTTTTTCCTGGGGTTCTTTTCTACGTGCCGGTGGAGCGTGAATCTTGTACTCCGTTGACGAACCGATTAAGACGATGGGTCTTTTGCTGATTGTCGAGTGTTGAATTGCCTGGAATCTAACTCAGTATTCTCTTAGCAATGTCTCTCAACGAGCTCGCAGATGCGATGCGTGTGTTTTCTCTTTTGGCGAAGTCTCTTTTTTTATCTATTTCCGAACCTTTTTAGAATAGATGCTTTCCTCTCCTTTTATAGGCTAAAAGAGAGAGTTAATGGCCGCCTTAATTATGGATTGTTTGGGTCGAAAGTTGTTTCCATTTGTAAAACTAGAGAAAATTACACTTTTGGTTCTCAGTTATAATGAAAATTAAATAACTCTCTCACAAACTCGAACAAAAGACGCTACAAGTGTAGATCTCTTTTTTGTGGGACTTTGCCCGCGGTCGGACGCTCGAATCCGTGGACCACCGGCGGCGATCGTCGAATCGACGGTTTAGTTGATGCTTCGCAAAGGAAACAAGAACTTCAAAGAAATATCTTAGCAAGGTAAGATATCTACTCTTCTCAAGAATTAAGGCAAAGCTTAAACTCGAGGAATCTCCGCGGATCGTGGTTCTTGAACTCCTAAGCTTGATTGATTTTCCCTTCGATGGCCGACTCCGCCCAAGTGGACGTAGGAGGGTATTTATAGTCTTTGGGAACGCGGCCTCTTGAAACACAAGTGTCATAAGTGCGTGAAATTTGTAAGCATGCGGCAGCCGAGTCGCCATACTAAGCCGCTTCGCTTAACCGGCGAGGAGGCAGTCCGCTTAGCTGGCGAGAGTGGATGGCATTTCGCCGGCTGCAGGCAATATCGCCCCTTCACCGCCAGAACGGTTTCCGCTTTTAGGCATGATTAAATGCCCTAGAATTACGCCTAGTGGCGTATCTTGGCGATGTAACCGCTATTAGCGTGTCACGAGCGTCTCTGCGTTGATAAAGTCAAGTGGGCCCCACCAAAGATTGATTTAGACCCTTCGAGAGCTCATTTTAAGTATTCGGGTGTCTCAGATTTGGCGAGACACAAGTAAGTGTCTCGCTAGTCGCGAGACACATCAAAGTGTCTCGCTAGTCGCGAGACACATCAAAGTGTCTCGCTAGTCGCGAGACACATCAAAGTGTCTCGCTAGTCGCGAGACACATCAAAGTGTCTCGCTAGTCGCGAGACACATCAAAGTGTCTCGCTAGTCGCGAGACACATCAAGGTGTCTCGCATGGCGAGACACAATCTTCCCTCAGATGGGCTTCGAGATTTCGACGACGTTGTCCTTCGATCTTCTCATGATTTAGTCATATTTGAAATTCTTCAATTTTGATGCCTACAGATACCCCTCCAAAGTTTTCGACTCTCCGTATTTTATCGAGGGTCCGAATACTTTGATAAGATGCTTTGCTTCGCTCAACGCTTGAACTTTGTAGAAGAGGCCCATGTTTTGCTTCAGTTTCTTGAATCACGGCTTCTGGCGTCGTGACCATACTTTGGGATCAATAGTCATGCATTTGTATTTGATTGATTGAAATGTCAAGTCGATTTTGGACTAATCATCTTCATCTTGAAAGTCACCACTGGGTTATAATTGAAATGCCTTGAGAATCATTCGCAGAAAAAGCGCCGTCGGTTTTCTCAATATCGATTTCCGTGAAAGCTTCTATATGTAATATCCGAATTGTCCCACTTGAAGAAAGCGAAGGGCACCAAGTGTCTCGCCTCAAAAGGACCGCCACGTAACTGCCCGAGCATGCTTGAGCTTCCTGAGGCGATGTAATGGCACATTTGCATTAGCAATGAGTTACAAAGTGCATTAAAATCACGGTAGAGAAAGTGCTTGACCCCGCAGAAGAGTGAACTCATTGCCTCAAGTTATTGCTTGTATGATAGATATAGGATTTTTGGCAAACCCTCACCATCAACGGATTTGATGAGCCTTTACCAACTACCGCTTGAGTCGGGCTAGCATGTAGATTATCCGAGTCCGTTCTACATGTTACGTTGTGCTAAAAGAGTGAATTCTCTTAGACTTTATGCTACGATATTGAATAATGAGGCTTGATCAATTATCACGAATTGATTACCCTAAAGATGTGTTAGATGCGCACTTATCTCTCGATAAGGACGAGATAATATCCCTATGCATGAAGGCATAGTTTAGGTGTCATTAGGTAATGACATCTATGCTACGATATTGAATAATGAGGCTTGATCAATTATCACGAATTGATTACCCTAAAGATGTGTTAGATGCGCACTTATCTCTCGATAAGGACGAGATAACATCCCTATGCATGAAAGCATAGTTTAGGTGTCATTAGGTAATGACATCTATGCTACGATTTTGAATCGTGGGCTTGTGGAATTGTGTTTTCTCGGGGCTAAAACGAACCCTATTGTGTTTTCTCGGGGCTAAAACGAACCCTATTGTGTTTTCTCGGGGCTAAAACGAACCTCGCTATCGAGTAGACCTCTCATTCATAAAAGGAATCGAGAGGATATTGGCCGTGGTCCTAATCGTAGGAAGGTTTGACCAAGTGGGAGTGAAAATTAAAAATGATCATAGCTGTAGGAAGGTTTGATCGATAGGAGTTTTGAGACAATCCTAGCCGGAAGGTTTGATCGCTCAACTGAAGTGGACCTCTCGCTCATAGAAGGAATCGAGAGAGGATATTGGCCGTGGTCCTAATCGTAGGAAGGTTTGACGGATAGGAGTTTTGAGACAATCTGCTGTCGGAAGGTTTGATTGCTCAATCTCAAATGGACCTCTCGCTCATAGAAGGAATCGAGAGGATATTGGCCGTGGTCCTAATCGTAGGAAGGTTTGACTAGGCAGATATTTGAGACAATCCTAATGGAAGGTTTGATCGCTCAACTGAAGTGGACCTCGCTCATGGATTATCCACCCGACTTTCTTTGCAAAATAGGTTGCATTCATTTAGAATAGTTTATACTCATATTCTTATTGAGTAAGAAGGAGGAGCAGCTTAACCTCTTGTACTCATCTGAGGAAAGGGAGCAGCTTATACTCATATACCGCTTGAGTGCAAAGGGAGCAGCTTATACTCATATACCGCTTGAGTGCAAAGGGAGCAGCTTATACTCAGATACCGCTCTGAGTCAAGTTTGATTCAATTTTATTTCTGCTAAGACGCCGGCCAACCAAGGCTCGATGATGGCCTTGAGAGCTAAGCAATCCTTTGTAGGATGGAGGATCCTCCCGTACGCAAGATTTGGGTCCAAGTTTTGTTAGCCTCCTCTTGATTTGTAATGGAGGCAACTTGATCTTGTTGTTATCAAGGAGGTGTTTGAAGATGATTAGAACTTCTTCGCCCTTGAAAGAGTATGTCTGTGAAATTGATTTAGAAGCTTTTGGCGGTCGTTGTTGCGGCAGCTTACTTGGCGATCGCGGATGCCTATTACGAGAGGAAAATTTACTTCGAGGGTCACCGCCATTTTGCCTCTTTCAAATTTCTTCCTTCCGAGGAAACGCTCGCTTGTTCTCCTCAGATTTTTAGGTCTTTCCACGTAGTCAGTGGGACGACCCCATGACTTCCAAAGAATTTATAGAAAGATTGTTGTGGCAAGTCTTCAAGATGAACTCTTCAAGAATTGATCCCCGCATTCATAGCTTTATTATGGAATCGCTAACGAAGGTGTCGATTGTCTCCCACCTTTCGCTGCCTAGAGAGTTCCAATGGAAACTTCGTCATCATCAAAGAATTCTTGAAAAGAACTTTCCATGTCCTCCGGCAGTTAATACTTAGGCCTTGAGTCTTGATACAATCGGCGACTCCATGAAATGCAAACCGAATGACCAGAACCATCGAGGCTCGCTTCCCGAGATTACCCCCAAATGTGATTTGAAGTAAATCGTGTTGTGAAGGTGACCCTCTCCGCCAAATGGCGGAAGTTGATCAAATTGAATTTGGCGGGTAAGGGATTGAATCCCACTCTCTAGGATATGGACACGGATACCGCCCTTTTGACTTCCTCGTGTGGACATCAAAGCATTGATTTTATCTTCAAGCTCTTTCATCCTCTCGCTATCATCCTCCCCTTGTTTTGGATTATTTCCAATAGGAAGAATTGGATCATTTCCACCTTGAAGCGTGAATCTGACTTTCTTTGGAGGTTGATCGGCGTAAATGTGTTCATCAATCTCCAATCACCGTTTTCAACATTATGGTGGGTTACTCCACCTTGTTGGTTGGTTTGGTATTGGCTGGACCCAGTTGTTGTGCAACCGTTGGTTTGCAATTCCTCATTCTGCATGGCTAGCCATCTCTCGTTTCATTTCGCCTTAAGCTCTTCTCTTTGCTTAGCTAAGGCTTCTTGTAACATTTGAGCCGTGACATCGAGTAATGGTAAAGCTTCTCGATGACAACCAACACTTGACATTGTGTCATCTAAGCTATCGCCGAATTGATGTCTAAGCTTCGCCATCGATGACTCTCCTCATGCATCCTTCTATAGTCGATGCGTTGGGCTACTCATAATTATGTAGAGAGACATTCTTTGAGAAATCTTAGACCCAACCTTTCCTCCGAGTGAAGTCGGGATCACGAATCGTCGTAGGTCCTTTCCTTTGTTCACCATGTTGATAGTCACTTCGGAAACTCATCAAACCGATGGACGATCTTTCTTCTTCGGCGTCGTCTTGGTGTGGCTTGATTTCCGTTCGCGGCCGAGAAGCCGTTCGGAAGCTCTTTGTGGGTGGCGTTGACTCAAAAGCGGGCATCACGATAACCATGTCTTAATCAATTTTGCACACGAGCAAGAGCAATCTATTTCGCCGATCGCCCTCTTTCGTGTTGCTACCCCAACCCGATGATATGGTTGGTGTGGGTTATTACAAATTGCACTTCCACCCCAAGTGTAACGTTGTCCTTAATGGAGGACACGCTTCTTTGGGGACATCGACTCTTTGACTTGAGAGACAACTTCCGCCGCTGGCTTCGCTATCCGGTTGCTTCGTATGAATCACGAGGGTCCGGTCATCTCTCGTGATTTTGCGAAGTCACTTGCCTCAACTTATTCTTCTCGCCAGACTCGTGGACCCCGGATGCTCAAACGAGATGCACTGGAATTCTAGAGACCGATATTTCGCCTTGCTCAAGACTCTTCAACCGGTAATCCAAGCGCTTCTTCATCGAACCTTGCTTTTATTTCCGGTTGTGGACCAAGACGACTAAACACCGGTTGCCGGATTTCCGCACTTAAAGGTTGATACCTCATCGGGAAAAGTGGAAGAAAGGCGAAAAAGCCCATCTTTTGTCAATGCATGGAGGGCGCCTGCGCTTTTGGCGGCGATTAGCTGTCTGTTGGCCTGAGCGGTTTACTACCACCTGGTGGCGGCTTCCAGAATACCGGCCTGGCGGTTTATTGTCGGTTGAAAACGGCGAGCGGGGCCTCTTGAGCCGATTTTGATGTCGACTTCGATCCATGCTTGGCGATTTTGAGCCGCTTGTCGGGTTGCTTTTGACTCTTGCACCTTGCGAACAACGGCCGTGCTCGAGCAAAGCGTGCAGCGTTTTGGCAGCTCCTTTGTGTCGGGCCCTTTTGGCGAGACCCATTCTTCCTCGGGAGGAGGCCGACGGATTGAGAGATTGCGCTTGTTGATGCCTTTGATCACGTGAGTTCGATAGTGAACTCCATCCGTCGACTCGAGCCTTGGCGGCCAGCGGAGCCATCTTTGGCGTCGTCTTTGGCGAGCTCTCTTCGTCGGTCGGTTGAGATCTTGTTGAGAGGGGAATCGCCTGCCGCAGTTTAACAAGAACGAACCTCCCTCTTAAGAGATGATATCCTCCGATGTTTGCGGGTGAGGAGGACTTCGATATGGAAGAGGAGAGATACTCTTCAATTTGGCTTGATCGAAGAAGTAGTCTAGCCCATCAACCATGAGTCGGCTGATTCTTTGCAAAGGCTGCGACACAACGATCTCGGGCTCGAGGCGTTGGCTCCCACTTGTGATCATGTCGTGTTTGGGTGAAAGTTGTTTCCATTTGTAAAACTAGAAAATTACACTTTGGTTCTCGCCACAATGAAAATTAAATAACTCTCTCACAAACTCAATAAAAGACGCTACAAGTGTAGATCTCTTGTTTTGTGGGACTTTGCACGTGCGGGGGCCATGTCAAGTGGACCACGGCGGCGATCGTCGAATCGACGGTTTAGTTGATGCTTCAAAGGAAACAAGAACTTCAAAGAAATATCTTAGCAAGGTAAGATATCTACTCTTCTCGAAATTAAGGCAAAGCTTAAGCTTCGAGGAATCTCGCGTGGATCGTGTTCTTGAACTCAGGAAGCTTGGATTTGATTTTCCCTTCGATGGCCGACCTCTGCCAAGTGGACGTAGGAGGGTATTTATAGTCTTTGGGAAGCGTGCCCTCTTGAAACACAAGTGTCATAAGTCGCGAAATTTGCGGTTAAGCGGCGGCTGTTTGCCTGTAGCGCCTCGCTAATGGCGTGATCGGCTTCGCCTACGCTAGCGGCGGCGGTATGAAGCTGCACCGGTCGACAAGCGAACAATATCGATCCACTTTCTGGCGTATGCGGTTTCCACTGCTTTTAGGCATGATTAAATGCCACAGAATTACGCCTAGTGGTATCTTGATGTAGCTGTGCGTGTCGAGCGTCTCTGCGTTGATAAAGTCAAGTGGGCCCCACCGGCATTGATTTAGACCCTTCGAGCTCATTTTAAGTATTACGGGTGTCTGGTATTTGGCGAGACACAAAGTAAGTGTCTCGCTAGTCGCGAGACACATCAAATGTCTAAACATGGCGAGACACATCAAAGTGTCTCGCTAGTCGCGAGACACATCAAAGTGTCTCGCTAGTCGCGAGACACATCAAAGTGTCTCGCTAGTCGCGAGACACATCAAAGTGTCTCGCTAGTCGCGAGACACATCAAAGTGTCTCGCTAGTGGCGAGACACAATCTTCCCTCAGATTGGCTTGAGATTTCGACGACGTTGTCCTTCGATCTTCTCATGATTTAGTCATATTTGAAGTTCTTCAGCAATTTTTGATGCCTACATGGATTAAGTGGCTATTAAAGTAGGAGATAACGGGGGAACGATTATCCCCTAAAAATAGCTCTGAAATGGCTTTTAGGCGGACTTTGTGGGTCACGGTTCGGCCGAAGACGCTGGCTAAGGTCATCAGAAAAGGGCGAGGGTCGCCGCTAACGCTGGGTTCTTCGGAGGTGGATGACTTGGTTCACTTAAGCTGACATGGACAGAGTTTGTTAGTTGACGAGCTTCGCCTATGAGTTCGAATTTAACACAGAGTTTGACTCTAGGCTTGGCCGACTAACGATGCCTTTGAGTCGGTTGGCGTGTTCGCGGGGTCGACTTCGTGCGACTTAGTCGAGTTAGTCGACATGGGTTGCTTGGCGAGGTTAAGCCGGCTATTAGGCGACCGTTTGAGCTTGTTGTGGGCTTGACTTTGGGCCCATTCGAAGTGTTTTAGTCTATGGGCGTTCACTTCTTAGATCTAAGCTGATCATCGGCCTGGATGAAAATACATTTTGATCGTCTACAAGACCCCCCCAAAGTTTTCAAGATCCTGCATTCAGATTTGTAACAGGGATTGAAATACTTTGGGTAATAGCCGGAGGTGTACTGTTGAACGTAGCTTGAGTTGTCTTGATTGGGTGAAAATTCATCTTCACTCGCCTACTTGGTTGCCAGAGGTGTACTGTTGAACGTAGCTTCCTTGGTCGTAGACTTTGTATCGAGGGTTCGATGATGCTCATGTTCGTCCAAATCCATGCTTGGAACGGAACTCGCCTTCTTCGTTGCTGAGGCGATGTTGGGAAATCAGTGGAGATCTGCTGATCTTGGGTGTGAGCGAAGGTTGCTCAATTTTGTCTTCTTGGCGAAGTTTGATGATTAGCGACATTATTCTGTGGCTTCGATTCGTTTTGAGCTATTTGTTGGTGAAGTTCATCGTCTGGCGACGCTCGTTGGCTTGATGAAGTTTGTTATGATTCACCTTTGGATTTGTGCCATGATTTGCGGCTGGGATCTCTTGATTGAAGATCCCATGAGATCCGCTACGGATTTGACCGAGTATTAGGCTAAGTCTTAGCCTCTTTGTCTGGTCCAATCAAATATCGGAAGATGCGATTTTCTTAGGATTTAGGATTTGAAATAGGCTATAAATAGTAGCCAACCTCATCCAATCTCACCGCCTCATCTTCTTCTTCTTCTTTTTTTCTTCTCCATGGTTGCGCTAACGTCGCATAAGCCGGAGATGCTCCTCGACGGTGAAATAAAAGACTCTAGGGGAGTTAGCCCAGTTGGGGCAATCAAGCGGATGAACTCCGCATACTCCATCGTTTGGCGGAGTTATTATCGGCTGAGAAGGAGATGCTCGAGGGGATCATCCGAAGCCAGTCGATAGCTTTAGCGCGAACTTGATCGCGAAAGAGATGCATGGAGCCTTGAATGCCATGCTCTTCGTAAGGCCGTTCGACGATTGAAATGGCGCTTGAAGAAAGACCCTTGGGTCTCCACGAGCGAAGACTCCGATAGTAACTAGGTGTCACGAAAATAAACCTAGATCGTAATTAGACGTCGTGTGGCTGACTCAGGCCTGACGTCGAATTTTGACTGTAGAGAGTGCTTCTTCCTCTTGACATGGTTCAACCCTGTGCAAGAGGGGTACTCTTTGTCTAACAGCTCCTCCTCCTCTGGCATAGGGTCCAGGATGGGGGGAACGGACGTTGTTTTTTTGTAGTGGGAAATTCTTGATTTCCCAGTCCTGTGTGACCAAGGGCGCACGAGTTATAGCTTGGTGCAGCTCGTGTATGCTCCTCTGCCGTCACACTACCCATATCTTAGGAATATAGGGCAGTAACAAATAGCAATAAATAAAAATAAACTTTTCTTCACGCTGAAATTGTCCATCTTCTGTGTAATTGATCTGCACGTACTTTATTTCTGTAGCGAACTTGAACTCTGCATGGTGTCATTGCTTTTAGAAGCGAAGCTCAGGCTTTCTTGTGTTGGCAAGAGTCAGTTTTGAGGTCTGCCAAATAAAGTCTCAAATAAATTGAGTTGTAGTTTTCTCAATTTGGGGACTTAGTAAATTTTTGCCAAGTCATTTTGGCGATGTTCGCTTTGTAGGGTCTCAAACAAATTGAGTTTGTGATTTTCTCAATTTGGAGACTTAGCGAAATTCACTATAATGCTCTGGCGAGATTCGCCTTGGTGCCTTGTTGAATTGGGTGAGGTCCACTTACTTGAGGAACAGTCTTCTTTGGCGAAGGTCAGTAAGTCGGTTTAGGCGAGACTCGGCCTAAAGGTATAAAATTGAGTTCGCATCATTGGCTGGCTCGTTAGGAAGCGAATTTATGAAGTTCAAGGCTAAAATATCTGGCGAAGTTCGAGGCGAGATCTCTGGCGGAGTTTAAGGCTGCAATCTCTGGCGAAGTTCGAAGCGAGATCTCTGGTGGTTCTCATAGCGAGATCTTTGGTGGATCTTGCTCGGCAAGATACTTTGCGAAGTTCGGGGAGAGGAATCTTTGGCAAAGTTTGGGGTTTTTAGCCTATAAATAGACTGTTATGCCTCCTTCTCCACTTTGATTTCAAAAACTCTTCACTTTCTTCAAACCCTAGTTCTCTTCAAGGATCCTTAAAAGCTTTCTTCAATGGCTCCTCGTCGTGCCGTTTCCAGAGGGAGAGGCTCTGTGTGAGGAGTGTTTGGGTCGAAAGTTGATTTCTTTATCGTTTCCATTACAAAACTTAAGAAAATTACACCTTAATTTTAGGTTACAAAATTTCGGTAACTCTCTCACAAACTTCGAACAAAAGGCGCTACAAGTGTAGATCTCTTGTTTTAGTGGGACTTTACTGTCTTGGGGGCCAGCGTAATCAAGTGGACCACTTAGAAGCGTGATCGTCGAATCGGCGGGGTTTAGTTAGTGCTTAGCAAAACAAGAACCCGGCAAATATCTTAGCAAGGTAAGATATCTACTCTTCTCAAGAATAAGGCAAGGCTTAAACTTCGAGGAATCTCGGCGTGGATCGTGTTCTTGAACTTTGGAAGCTTGGATTCGATTTTTCCCTTTTAATGGTAGACCCCACTTGAGTGGGCGTAGGAGGTATTTATAGTCTTTGGGAAGCGTGCCCACAAGTGTCATAAGTCTTTGGAGATTTTGCGGTTAAGCGGCGGTGCCTGCGCTGGCTACCTCGCTCCTGGCGGCGTGTCATTGCCACCTTTGGCTGGCGAGGCAATATGGGCTACCTGTTGGCCGGCGGCGATCGCGATCCCAATTTCTTAGCGATTTTCACCTTTTTAGGCACGATTAAATGCCTAAATTACGCCTAGTGGGCGTATCTTGGCGATGTAACCTATGCGCGTGTACGAGCGTCTCTGCGTTGATAAAGTCAAGTGGGCCCATCGGCATTGATTTAGACCCTTTAAGAGCTCGTTCCAAGTATTACGGGTGTCTCGCCCGATTAGCGAGACACAAGTAAAATCTCTGCTATGGCGAGACACATCAAATGTCTCGCTTCGTCGCGAGGCACACTGAATCTCGCTAATGGCGAGACACATCAAATGTCTCGCTTCGTCGCGAGGCACACAATGTCTCGCTAATGGCGAGACACATCAAATGTCTCGCTTCGTCGCGAGACACATCAAATGTCTCGCTTCGTGGCGAGACACAATCTCCCCATGTGTTGACTTCTTGAGATTTCGGCGGCGTTGTTCTTCGATCTTCTCATGATTTAGTCATATTTGAGGTTCTTGACAATTTTGATGCCTCTGGATACCCCTCAAAGTTTTGAGACTCCTGCGTATTTTATAGAAGTGCGGAATACTGAATAAGATCTTATACGTTCAGCGTTGAACTTTGTAGAAGAGGCCCGTGTTTTGCCGGTTTCTTGAATCACGGCTCTGGCGTCGTGACCATGAAATATCGAAGTCGATTTTGGACTAATCATCTTCATCTTGAAAGTCACCACTTGGGTTATAATTGAAATGCCTTGAGAATCATTGAGAAAAAGCGTCGTCGGTTTTGAATATCAGTTCGAAAGCTTCTATATGTAATATCACGGAATTGTCCCTTGAAAGCGGCGGGGCAATCTGAAGTGTCTCGCTCAAAGGACCGCCAGAATGCATGCGAGCATTCTTGAGCTTAGGAAGCGATGTAATGGCACATTGCATTAGCAATGAGTTACAAAGTGCATTAAAATCACGGTAGGAGAAAGTGCTTGACCGGCGAGGAAGAGTGAACCATTGTCTCAAGTTATTGCTTGTATGATAGATATAGGATTTTGGCAAACCCTCGACCATCAGCGGTTTGATGAGCCTTTACTCTGGTTTGAGTTGGGCTAGCATGTAGATTATCACGAGTCAGTTCTACGTTACGTTGTGCTAAAAGAGTGAATTCTCTTAGACTTTATGCTCACGATATTGAATCGTAGGCTCGGTCAATTATCCGGGAATTGATTACGGCGACATGTGTTAGATCTGAGACTTATCTACGATAAGGGGCGAGATAATATCACATGCATGAAGGCATAGTTTAGGTGTCATTAGGTAATGACATCTATGCTCGATTTTGAATCGTAGGCTTGTGGAATTTATGTTTTCTCTTGGGGCAGAACCCTTTGTGTCTTCTCTTGGGGCAGCGAACCTGTTGTGTTTTCTCTTGGGGCAGCGAACCACATTCTGGGAGTAGACCTCTCATTCATAAAAGGAATCGAGGGATTTTGGCCAGTGGTCCTAGCGTAGGAAGGTTTGACCAAGTGGGAGTGAAAATTAAAAATGATCCTAGCGTAGGAAGGTTTGATCGGGATAGGAGTTTTGAGACAATCCTAGCGTAGGAAGGTTTGATCGCTCAATCTGAAATGGACCTCTCGTTCATGGAAGGAATCAAAGGGATTTTGACCATGGTCCTAGCGTAGGAAGGTTTGACCGGGATAGGAATTTTGAGACAATCTAAGCGTAGGAAGGTTTAATTGCTCAATGTGGAAGTGGACCTCTCGTTCATGGATTATCCACCGACTTTCTTACAAAAGAATTGGGTGTCGAGGTGAGTAAGAAGGAAAAGCGGTTTAACCTCTTATATTCATGTCGGAGAGGCGGTTTATACTCGTATACCATTAAGTCGAGAGGGCGGTTTATACTCGTATACTGTTGGAGTCGAGAGGGCGGTTTATACTCGTATACTGTTGGAGTCAAGTTTGATTCAACTTATTTGTTAAGGCCTTCAACCGAGCTTGGATGATGGCCTTGAGAGCTAAGCAATCCTTTGTAGGATGGAGGATCCTCGTAGTGCGCCGCGATATTTAGGGTCAGAAGTTTTGCTAACCTCCTCTTGATTTGTAATTGGAGGCAACTTTATTTTGTTGTTATCAAGGAGGTGTTTGAAGATGATTGGAACTTCTTAGTCCTTGAAAGAGTATGTCTGTGGAATTGATTTAGAAGCTTTTGGCGGCGTTGTTCGGACGTTTGATAGCGGCGATCCGTCTGCCTTTCCTCTATTACGAGAGGAAAAATTTATACGAGTGACCATCTTTTAGCCTCTTCGGCTTTCTTCCTTACGAGGAAGCGTTGACTTGTTCTCCTCGTATTTTTAGGTCTTTCCGCGTAGTTGGTGGGGCGACCCGTGACTTCGGCAATTCTATAGAAAGATTGTTGTGGCAAGTCTTCAATATGAACTTTCGATGGTGGATCCGCAATTCATAGCTTTATTGCGGAATGCGGCTTAGCGAAGGTGTCGATTGTTTCCCCACCTTTACGCTTTTCGTCTAGAAGAGTTCCAATTGAGACCGGTGTAGTCATCGAAGAAGTTCTTTGAAAAGAACTTTCCATGTCCTCGGCAGTTAATACTCCGGCCTTGAGTCTTGATACGTCGAAGCGACTCATGAAATGCAAACGAATGGCCAGAACCATCGAGCTCGTTTCGAGATTACTCCCAAATGTGATTTGAAATGCATCGGTGTTGTGAAGGTGACCCTCTCGATCAAATGGCGTGAAGTTGATCAAATTGAATTTGGCGGGTAAGGGATTGAATCCAGCTCTAGGATATGGACACGGAATACCGGTCCTTTTGACTTCCTTTGTGGACATCAAAGCATTGATTTTATCTTCAAGCTCTTTCATCCTTTCGCCATCATCTTCCCCTTGTTTTGGATTATTTCCAATAGGAAGAATTGGATCATTTCCACCTTGGCGGCGAATCGGCTTTCTTTGGAGGTTGTCGGTAAATGTGTTCATCAATCTCCGAATGTTGTCTTCGACATTATAGGCGTTATGGTGGATTACTCCACCTTGTTGGTGGATTGATTTGTTGGCGGACGGTTGTGCAACCATTTGGGTTTGTAACTCCCTCATCACATTTGCATGGCTAGCTCCATCTCTGTTCTCATTTGACCTTAAGCTCTTCTCTTTGCTTGGCTAAGGCTTCTTGTAACATTTGAGCGGGGACATCGGGAGTAATGGTAAAAGCCTCTGGGATGGGGACCGGCCTTGACATTGTGTCATCGGAAGCTATCGTAGAATTGATGTCGGAAGCTTCATCATCGGATGACTCTCCTCATGCATCCTTCTATAGTCGATCGTTGAGCTATAATTATGTAGAGACATCTGTGGGAAATTGGTCTTGACTTTTTCTCGAGTGAAGTCGGGATCTGCATCCATCGCCGATCCTTTTCCTTTGTTCACCGTGTTAATAGTAACCCGGAAGTTCATCATTCGAATGGTGGATCTTCTCTTTCTTGAGGTGCCTTGACTTGTCTTCAAATCTTAGTTCTTTGGCGAGGGAAAGCCTCTCGAATCTTGAAGCTCTTTGTGGTTGGCGTTTGACTCGGAGCAGGAACATCGACAACAGCGTCTTGATTAGTTGTGCACACGAGCAAGAACAATTTATTTCATCGATCGTCCTCTTTTGGTGTTATTTGCCACTTGGCTGATGGTGTGGTTGGTGTGGTTTATCGCGAATTGCACTTCCGCTGAAGTGTAGCGTTGTCCTTAGTGGAGGACCGCGTCTTCTTTGCTTGGGCGTTGACTTTTTGACTTGAGAGACAACTTAGTGGCTTAGTCATCACGAAGTTGCTTCTTTATAAATCACGAGGATGCAGTTTATCTCTCATGATTTTGCGAGTCACTGCCTCGACTTATTCTTCTCGGCGGACTTCGTGGACCCGCGTGGGATGCTCAAGCGAGATGCAATTGGAATTCTAGAGACACGAGATATTTTAGCTTGTTGGGACTCTTGCGAATTTGGAAATCAAAGCGTTTCTTCCTTTGGAACCTTGCTTTTATTTCTGGTTGTGGACGAGCGACTAAACGGAAGTTGTCCGGTTCGGACTTAAAGGTTGATACCTCATCAGGAGAAGTGGAAGAAAGGCGGAAAAGCCCGTCTTTTGTCGATGCATGGAGGGGCCTTACGCTTTTGGCGAGGCAATTGACTTGTCTCGGCTGGCGAGCGTTCTTACTACGGCTGTTGGCGGCTTTCGCTTATCTCGGTGGCGAGGCCTTCGAGCTGTCGGTGAAGAATTACGGCGGCGGACTCTGAAGCAATTTTGGCGTTGACTTGGGACCCGAGCTTGGCGATTTTGAGCCGTTCTTTGGGTTGCTTTTGACTTTTGTGCCTTGCGAACAACGATGCGTGCTCGAGCAAAGCGTGCCGCGGCGTTTTGGCGCTCCTTTTGTCAATCGGGCCCTTTTGGCGAGAACCCGTTCTTCCTTGGGAGAGTCTTGTGGGTTGAAGCGGCGTAGTTTGTTGATGCCTTTGATCATGTGAGTTAGATGCGATAGTGAACTCCATCCGTTGACTCGAGCCTTGGCGGTGTGAAACCATCTTTTGGCGTCGTCTTTGGCGAGCTCTCTTCGTCAGTCGGTTGAGATCTTGTTGAGAGGAAATCGCGCCTCATGCATGGCGAGCGAATCGTTGCACATCTGAGAATGAACCTCCCTCTTAGGGGATGAGATCCTCAGATGTTTGCGGGGTGAGGAGGACCGATGTGGAAGGAGATACTCTTAATTTGGCTTGATTGAAGAAGTAGTCTATTCCATCAACCATGAGTCATTACGATATTTGCAGTACAGCACACGATCTCGGGCTTGAGGCGTTGGCTCCACGTGAAATTAGCCATCGTGTTTGGGTCGAAAGTTGATTTCTTTATCGTTCCATTACAAAACTTAAGAAAATTACACCTTAATTTTAGGTTACAAAAATTCATTAACTCTCTCCAAACTCGAACAAAAGGCGCTACAAGTGTAGATCTCTTGTTTTAGTGGGACTTTACTGTCTTGGGGGCAATGTCAATGGACCAAGCGGCGGTCGTCGAATCGGCGGGGTTTAGTTAGTGCCGCCGAAACAAGAACTTGACCAAATATCTTAGCAAGGTAAGATATCTACTCTTCTCAAGAATAAGGCAAGGCTTAAACTTCGAGGAATCTCGCGTGGATCGTGTTCTTGAACTTTGGAAGCTTGGATTCGATTTTCCCTTCGATGGCCGACCCACAGTGGGCGTAGGAGGGTATTTATAGTCTTTGGGAAGCGTGCCCACAAGTGTCATAAGTCTTTGGAGATTTTGCGATTAGCGGCGGTGAAAATTTCAGCTAAACGCCTCGCTCCACTGGCGGCGATTATGGCTACCTACCTGGCGGCGAGCGTATAGAACCCTGTTGGCGGCGATGCGTCTTCATTTCTTGTAGCGGTTTTCTGCTTTTTAGGCGCGATTAAATGCCTAAATTACGCCTGGTGAAGTATCTTGGCGATGTAACGCTTGATTAGCGATGTCGCGAGCGTCTCTGCATTGATAAAGTCAAGTGGGCCCCATCGGCATTGATTTAGACCCTTTAAGAGCTCGTTCCAAGTATTACGGGTGTCTCGCCCGATTAGCGAGACACAGTAAAATCACCAACCTATAGCGAGACACATCAGTGTCTCGCTTCGTCGCGAGGCACACACAAATGTCTCGCTAATGGCGAGACACATCAAATGTCTCGCTAATGGCGAGACACATCAAATGTCTCGCTAATGGCGAGACACATCAAATGTCTCGCTAATGGCGAGACACATCAAATGTCTCGCTAATGGCGAGACACAATCTCCATGTGTTGACTTCTTGAGATTTCGGCGGCGTTGTTCTTGATCTTCTCATGATTTAGTCATATTGAGGTTCTTGACAATTTTGATGCACAAGGCAGCTTCGTCGGCGAAGGCGATGAGACGTCGGCATAGCTGGAGCTGGCTATGGATAAGTGTCAAAACCCATCAGATGGTGATCTTCGGATCAGCCTTAATCACAGCCCATTGGGCTCTAAATGATGCTTTACGGCGTCTAAAGACTTGATCCGCCGTCACGGGCGAGATCTTGATGGCCCCTTGCGGTCTTCTCCGGCAAGCTTTAAATGCGTTCCGGCGGAGTTATCGTGACCATTAATGATGCTTCTTTGCGAGCCGTTCTTCGAGCGAGCTTCGTTAGCCCTTTGCTTACGGCCGGACTTCGTTTAGGCGGAGTTCGTTGCTTTGTTTTGGGTAATCTTCAATAGAGTGAGGTCCGCTGATTTGAGTGACCTTCGCTTGAGCGAGATTCGCCTGACTCAGCTGGATGAATTTCACCAACTTAAGTATGTAGGTGAAGTTCGCAATCTTTGTTGAACTTCGCTTCATCTTATCAGCGCTTAGTTGATAAAGATGAACTTGGCTTGTGAGCGAGGTTCGCCTCTGCTCTTGAGTGTGATGGCTGAACTTGGTCTTCATTTACCAACTCATTTGTTGTCTTGGTACAGTTGCCTATTCAAGGGACCTTGTGGACCGTCACAATCACTTTGGTCATGATGGGACTCATGATCCTGGGGTGTCATATATTTTTGACGGGAACGTTCCTCTTTTCCTTGAAGGCAGTAGCCAGGAGAGGATCGACACTATTCGTGCAGGTAGTACCAGGACTTTGCGGGAGATAATCACTGACGCCAAGATCTCAGTTCCTAATGAGGATGAATCGGTGAAGCCACAATTCTTTTTTGGAGATAGTGTCCCAGGTGGAAACTCTCTCTTTAACTAGGGAGAGGAGTATTGGTACTATACTCAGGGAGATCGTCGGTTTGCTTTGCCGGCGATTGAGCGTCAAGTTTCCTTCATATACTTGCAGCGTCTCGCAGTGCCTTGTTTCATGCGCTATAACCTCACAAATAGGAAGGATAGTATTAAAATAGGCTCTCTGAAGCGTGGGGGTGACTTTCGTCACGAGGGGCTCTATGGAATCAACATCATCAGGTTGTGTCCAGGTTTTGTAAGTGAAGACGCACCAGTTAATGAGGTAGCTACCATTCCGAACACTTTTGGGAACGAGCTTGCTAAGAATGACGCTCAGTATCCCGGGGCGGATGCCAAATTTTCTGGCTGGATTAAGTCGTCGGATACCCAATGGTGGACTCGTTTGGTCAACTTCGCTCTTGTCACCTTTGCGGATAGGTTGCATGAGATAGGGCTCTATGCTGCAGTAAGGGCCTCCAAGTATGGCGCTGAGATTTGTACACCCATCATATACAGCATCTTGGAGTTGTACAACTGTGATAGTAACACTTTCTTTACTCCAGCGGGAGAGATCGGGATTGCTCTCTATGAGATGTTTGAGGTGTCTCGCTTGCCGATGGGGGATCACCCATATGAGGAAATCTTTCCTACCAACGAGGAGTTGAGTGTTTTCAATCACACTCCTCAAATTGAAGAGGCCTTCCGGGAGTTGGTGTGCCACTTTCTCATTTGCCAGAGGGTTACGGGGAACACTGGGCACGATCTTACTATGCCTCGTGTTCCTTAGGCGAAATATTTATTTCCCCAAGTTAGTAAGAAGAAGGGGGATGTAGGTTCAATCTCCTCGGTCAAAGACGCTGATGTTGAAAAGCGTATCTTCAAGGATGGTTTGTGCTGCACACCGCTGACTCGGATGTGTGTGGGTTCCACGCTGGCGACCAATTTGAGAATTTTCATCATCAGGCAAAAGAACCGATATCTGAGTTGGTGTTGCTTGCTGGCTTCTTTTCCATTTGGTTGAAAGGTTGTGTTGTACCTTCTCGGCCAAAGGATCGCATCTCAATTAAGGTGTTGTATCCTGCCATATTGCTAGCCTCTGGGTATAACTTGGCTCTTTTACCGGCAATGGTGAGCTACATTCATCATGGTCTAAGGGAGTTGGCCACTGAACACTTGAAGCAGGAGGAGCGTTGCTTGGCCACTGAACACTTGAAGCAGGAGGAGCGTTGCTTGGGGAACCAAGTGCCCAATCCTCGGGTGGAGCTGCCGTATATGTATTTGGTGATATGGTTCACCCAACATTGCCCTCAGCTAATGTCGGCGGCTATGCCTGGTGGAGTAAACGTTGCTTTGTTCCAAAGGTTTGAACGTTCAAAGTGGATGGTTAAGTATCTTGCCGGAGTCCACCGAGTCCTCCAGAACAAGGAACATTATCGCCTTTACTACTGCTTCCCCTTAATTGATGGCGTGAATCCTGGGGACGCGTTTGAAGACGGTATAAGCAGTGAACGTTTCACTTGTTTGCCTAGCGGGTGCTTCAATTGGTTGGTGAACATTCGACTAGGCTACCTTGTCGCTAGATTGAATGGTACGGAGTGCTACATCGAGCCCTACCTACCATGCCGATTTGCTCGCCAGTTTGGCTACGACCAGTTATACATAGGGAATCCAAATCCCGGGTTGGCTCGTTCAGGAGCTTGGTTGACGGAGCTCGTGCCTGGTATCACTTTGTTGCTGGGGCCACCGGAGCTAAGTTTCTGCTTCCCCAACATACACCCAATTGTTACATGACCCTGGGGTTTTGCAAGTGGCATAGCAAGGTGATCATTCCCCATCCCAGATTCCACGTCAACAAGTCTGGCTTGTTTTGGATTTCTCGACGGTATAAGGAATTCTCCAAGAAGGGTTCGAAGAGTAGAGCTCCTGGAATTCATGAATTCATGGCAGAAGGTGATGATTGGGAAGTACCGGATGAGCAACCCGTACCTCAGGGGTAGGTCGATGAACAACCTGTACCTCCAAGGCAAGTTGGTATCAATATTCGAGAACCGACTGAGCCTGTGGTTCGTCCAGAAGCTCCTGATAGAAGATGAGGAAAAGGAAAGAGGCCATTGCATGCTTCTCCTCCTCCGCCACCTTCGAAGAAGCAGCATTTGGGAACTTTTGAGCCTCCAGCTGGGTCGGGAAGTTCTCCAGGGATGAGAGAAGAACCTCCTACGATTCCCGTTCAAGAGCCTACGGTTGGTTCTTCAGGTAATTTCCTTCTTCGTATGTTGACGGTCCTTTCTTTGAAGTGCTTTTGGCTGATGTGCTTCTTATGTGCAGACAAAGAACCCATTCCTCTGGATGATGATGAACGAGTGGACTACAGGCATGATGATACCGACGCCTACTTAACCGAGCCTAACGAGGGAAGTGATACCGGCGATGCTGGCGGTTACATGCCAGGTATTTCCCATCGATTTTGCATGATTGCTTCATCTTAATATCTGATGTTCTGTTTGTGCGATAGACGATGAGCTTGACTTTGGGGCCATGGGTGGAGCAATATCCACCTCCTTCCCTATGAGTGGTCACTTTGAATTTGTAACCGACTTTGGAGGTGCTTCTGGCATCTTGGACTCCTTTTCTTTGTTGTCTGACGGAGACTCTATACTTGGCGGCGGTTTTAGTAGTACGGCAAAAGCTGATCATTAAGGGGTCCTCTGAAGATGATGATGACACTTTGGTCTCTCCAATGCCCGCGGGGGTTAGAAGAGTGACATTCTCGAGTTCTGAATCTCGTCCTAGTGAAGGTTCGCCTACAGTTGCTTCCGATGAGCCGGAGGTTTCTTCCACAGGTGTTGAAGCTATGCCCGTGGATGTGTCGACGACTACGGCTATGGTTGTGAGAACTGCTGCCCCATCCACCATGACGACATTTGCGGTGTCGTCTGCTGTGTAGGATCTCTTGGTCACACTTGCACCATTTTTGATGTCGAGTAACGCATGGGTGCAAGCCTTACCGTTTATTCCTCCTTCCACCACAGATGCCATAGTGGTCTCCATTGGAGCGGGTCCTTCCAGTCATGTGGAGATTCCTCGGTCCCCTGATCTTGAAGACTTGGTTGAGGTGGAAATAAAGATCTTGACGGAGAGTCTGATGAGCTTATTCAATCAGAGCATCGCTCTCGCCTTAAGATCTCAAAGAGAGCTGACAACCCGTACTCTCAAGTTGTTAAGGGACCAGCTGGGTGTCTTGGCGTCGGTTGCAGGCCCTGTTCGTACCAAACCCTTCAAGACAGCGATCGACAAAGCTGAGTTCTATTGTCGGGAGTTACAAACCCTTCGAGTGGCTGACCTTGATAGCATTGCTGAGCTAGAATTCCGTCGCTTGTCAGAAACTCATCGCAAGGCCAGTGAATCTGCTTTCGGCGAAATGGAAGCGGTCGGCGTGAAAGTTGAGCTTGAATAGCGGCATTACTTCTACCGAAGGCTATCAGGTGGAGCTTCAAAGTGCCATTCAAGAGAAAGATGCAGTGATTGATGAAGCTAAGGCGACCATTCTTTGCGGCCGAACGCGTTTAGAGCGGCTCAACTTGAAGGAAGAGCTTGTGTCCGATCGTAATCGATTTCAACAAGAAGGCTGGATTCTCGGTTGCGAGCTTGGTGAGGCGAAGAGGCTTTCCGTAATTAGGTCACAGGTTGCTCCTATTGACCCTCGAATTCTGAAAGAGAGGGCTCAAAAGGGTGCTCGTGATGTCCGGGACTCCAAAATGGCTGAGTGTGTTGCAGTTCACACTTTTATCCACTTTCTATGTAGGAGCCTTTTGTAACCATTTTAGTCCTTTTAATGAATAAAAGAACTTTTTGTCTCCTTAAAGATGAGTGTACGATAGAGATGTAGTGTTAACGTATCGTAGTGACATCTTTGCTTTGTGGAGAAAATGTTGGGATCAAAGCGATAGAGGTGTGGTGTTAACATAACGGCTTGATCAAACCGAAATCGCTCGAGGTGTAATGTTAACATGGCGGTGATGGTATATTTGAAGTTGACCTTGTTCAAAGGTGTAATGTTAACATGACAAATGATGGTATATTTGAAGTTGACCTTGTTCAAAGGTGTAATGTTAACCTACGATCATTTGAGAAATCGCTCGAGGTGTAATGTTAACATGGCGGTGATGGTATATTTGAAGTTGACCTTGTTCAAAGGTGTAATGTTAACATGGCGGTGATGGTATATTTGAAGTTGACCTTGTTCAAAGGTGTAATGTTAACTAATCGATTTTTAGTAATAGCGAATTGTGAGGTGTAATGTTAACATGACAAATGATGGTATATTTGAAGTTGACCTTGTTCAAAGGTGTAATGTTAACATGGCGGTGATGGTATATTTGAAGTTGACCTTGTTCAAAGGTGTAATGTTAACATGGCGGTGATGGTATATTTGAAGTTGACCTTGTTCAAAGGTGTAATGTTAACTAATCGATTTTTAGTAATAGCGAATTGTGAGGTGTAATGTTAACCTACGATCATTTGAGAAATCGCTCGAGGTGTAATGTTAACATGACAAATGATGGTATATTTGAAGTTGACCTTGTTCAAAGGTGTAATGTTAGCGTGCGAAATAGGATAGCAAGCGAGAGGTGTAATGTTAACATGGCGGTGATGGTATATTTGAAGTTGACCTTGTTCAAAGGTGTAATGTTAACGGTAGACAAAATGGTCCGACAGAGGTGTAATGTTAACATGGCGGTGATGGTATATTTGAAGTTGACCTTGTTCAAAGGTGTAATGTTAACATGACAGTGTAGGGATATTTGACAGAGGTGTAATGTTAACGTGCCAAATAGGATAACCGACAGAGGTGTAATGTTAACTGGTCAGTTCAAGAAGAGTCCGGAAGGACGACTACCGCTTGAAAATATAATGTTAACTTAACGGTAGGAAATCGATGGAAGTGTAATGTTAACTAATCGATTTTTAGTAATAGCGAATTGACAGAGGTGTAATGTTAACTAGTCAATTTTGCTAAAATAAGTCGACAGAGGTGTAATGTTAACCAGCCGACAAAATGGTCTGACAGAGGTGTAATGTTAACCGGTCAGATCATTTGAGAAATCGTTCAGAGGTGTAATGTTAACATGGCAGTGATGGTATATTTGAAGTTGACACTGTTCAGAGGTGTAATGTTAACATGACAGTGATGGTATATTTGAAGTTGACACTGTTCAAAGGTGTAATGTTAACATGACAGTGATGGTATATCCGGAGTCAAGCAGAGGTGTGGTGTTAACTTGATGACTCTGTGAGGATTTTGATTTTAGATCAGGAAGATCGATATTTCTGGTTCAGAGGTGGAAATTTAAACATGACCAGGATCTCTGCATGGAGATAAAAATTGGCCATAATCAAGGGTAGTATTTCTTAAGAAACTTCTCATTGATTGGCGCCATGAGCCTATTGCCATTTTGGTCAATTAGGCGGTATGCTCCATTTGAGTAAACTGTCTCTACCATAAATAGACCTTCCCATTTAGGTTGGAATTTACCTTTAGTCTTATGCGTCATGACCATGGGTCGACAAACGGCTAAGACCAAGTCGCCTTCTTTGAAGAATCGTTCTCTGACTCTCCTGTTGAAGGCTCTCGAAATCCGTGACTGGTAGATCTCGATTCTTTGCTGAGCTTGAAGTCTCAGCTCATCCAGCGCTTCTAGTTCTTGGAGGCGCTTTCGATGATGTTCTTCGGTTATCATCTTCTTGGCGATAGCGTTTCTTAATGACGGCACCTGAATTTCCAGAGGGATCACGGCTTCACATCCGTAGACCAAGGAAAATAGCGTTGAGCCGGTGGGAGTGTGGACTGTTATTCGATAAGCCCATAAACACTCTCCAAGTTTCTCGTCCCAATCTCATTTGTTGGAGGCGACAAACTTCTTCAGAAGTTTGATGATGGTTTTGTTGAAAGCTTCAGCTAGACTATTAGCAGCTGGGTTGTATGGCGTAGAAGCCACATCTTGAATTCTGAACTTGTTACAGAATTTGAGGAACGGTCGACTAATGAATTACGGACCGTTGTCATGAATGATTCGTCTAGGAATACCGAATCGATATATCACGTGGTGTCTCAAGAATTTGATCACTTGAGATGTCTTGACTTCTCTGAGGGGAACAGCTTCGGCCCATTTGGAGAAGTAATCTGTGATGGTCAGGATGAATCGATGGCCTTTGGTAGATGGTGGGCTGATTGGCTCAATGATATGTAGGCGTCGAAAATCACCTATACGTCCTCGAACATAACTTGTGACGATGAGTTGACGATTAACGAGCCATCCGACGACGTAGCAACAAACCGTTGGTGACGTGACGACGAGTGACCGTGATGCAAGTGCATAAAGCGAATCAACGGAAACGCATAAAGCGAGTCGATGAAGCGTCCAAGTCAATAAACCGAGTCGACGAAATGTCTAAACCAACAAAGCGACGAATCGCGTGCAAGCGACGGAATAAATCCAAACCGCGAAGCCTCAAATCAAGCTCGGATAACAAGTGAGATCAACCCGCGGACTCGAAACAACGAAATGACAAACGAGAAAATCAGTCGGCGTCTCGGCCAAGGCCGAGGCACCCAGAATCTCGGTCGAGACATTCGGGGTGCCTCGACAGCTGAACACCACAGAATGTCTCGGCCAGGCGAGACACCACGAGGTGTCTCGGTCGGTCGAGACACTGCTTGAGTGTCTCGGACGGGATGGGCTTTTGCCCGGTTCGACCGATTATCGCATGAGAAATCTATAAATAGAGAGGTGGGGGTCTCATTTGATCAGATTTGGATTTTTTGCAAGAGGCCGAAGCTCTGTCAGAGAGAGATCTGAATTTTTGGAGCGATCCTTCATCAACCCCGGCGTCCAGATCTCAGATTCCGGCGAGCCGATCATCATCAAGTGAGGAGTTCGAGGATTCTGAGGTCAGATCTATAGATCTACTCTCTGGATTAAGCTTCGTCTTAATCCCAGGGTCCATGTTTGATTTTGCTTGGTCGATCTCATCCACCCCGGCAATTATCTCCTTCGTGAGATAGTTCGTCGTGATTGTTTTCTTAGTGAAATAATCCCGTAGATCGTAGATCTCGCATCGATCCCGCGATCGATCACGACACGCGGTCCACTGGACGAAAAGAGTCCCCGACACCTAAGAAAGATACCATCGCAGCCGGTGATCCGATAAACAGATCCCGCGTTTGTTCAAAAGGAGTAAAGTTATAATCGTTTTGATTGTTCATTGTAAAGCCTTATAAAAAGGCGGTCTTTTTCTCAATCTCATCAGTTTACCGAAGTTCAAAAGGAGTAAAGTTATAATCGTTTTGATTGTTCATTGTAAAGCCTTATAAAAAGGCGGTCTTTTTTTCTGAATCTCATTGTAAGCGACCGAGTTCAAAAGGAGTAAAGTTATAATCTTTTTGATTGTTCATTGTAAAGCCTTATAAAAAGGCGGTCTTTTTTTCTGAATCTCATTGTAAGCGACCGAAGTTTGTAACGAATTCAAGCAATGACAATCATCCCAACTTTCACCGCGAACATGATGTCCATACCCCAAGCTTCAAATGCCCATGAGGCGACAGTCGGATGCAATTCTTTCGGAGGTTGATGTAAGAAATCAGCGTGGATTTGACATGCATGACATCGTTTAGTATATGCCACCGCATCTGCTATCATTGTCGGCCAATAGTAGCCTAGACGATGAAGTCGGTCCTGAAGTTTGGGACCTGGTTGATGAGCTCCACATGTACCATCGTGAGCTTCCTTTAATGCTTCTCGAGCTTAACTTGGTGATAAGCATCAGAGCAAAATACCATCGAAAGATCGTCGGTACAAAGTCTGCGTGGCGGAATCGTAGAAAAAGTACGGATCTCTTCTTTGAACGGAGACTGCCTACTTCAGATTATCTGGTAGAATCCCGTGAAGGAAATAGTCGATGATTAGGAACCACTAATCATTACCTTCAAAGTGAGTAGGCATAACGTGCACTTCGTTGGCTTCAAGAATATGCTCTGGGGAGCATAAGTGATGGCTAGCCACTGTGACGCGCTTAGTAGACTGGGGCAACAAGGCAAGTGTGGCCGCAAGAGATGCCAGAGCATCTGCATGGGTATTCTCGAGGTGAACTAAGTAGCTGATATAGAAGTCTTCGAATGATTGAGTGAGCTTTATTGCCACTCTATGGTAGGGTATGAGGTCCTTGTGGACCTCATATTCTCCTTTGATTTGATTCACGATCAGCTTGGAGTCACCATGAGCTTCAAGATATTTGACGCCCAAGTCTTGAGCGAGTTGTAGGCCGATTATGAGGGCATTATACTCGGCTACATTGTTGGAACATGACTCGGTCAATATGTAGGCCCGAGGAAGAACATGTCCATGGGGGTCGATCAGCACTACCCCCACTCCTGCATCGATCGCTCCCTTGTGGTTACGTCTTGATGCACCGTCGAAGTAGAATTGCCATATCTGATAGTCTGAAATAGCATTTGACTCAAAGATCTCATCTGGGATGTCTTCATAAAGTTTGGAAGACTCTGGAATGGGGTGCTCTGCCAGAAAGTCCGCTATTGCTTGACCTTTGATAGCTTTCTGAGGCACGAAAGTCATGTCGTATTGTGAGAGTAGTATCGCCCACTTTGCTAACCTGGAATTCAGTGATCCGGGTTCAATCATGAATATCCGTAGAGGATTAACTCTTGAAATGACATGGATAGATTGGCCGGTAAGGTAGTGCTCCATCTTCTGAATTGCGAAGACCAACGCTAAACATTCCTTCTCGACTAGGTTGTACCGATGTTCGGCGCCAATCATAGTTCATCTGAGATAGTAGATGGCTTGTTCGTGGCCATTGTCATTCTTTTGAGCAAGGAGTGCTCCAAGAGAGTGGTCCATTGCCCGCACATAGACCAGGAATGGTTTCCCTGATATTGGCGCAGCGAGAACTAGCGATTTCGTGAGATAATCTTTGATCTCATTGAAAGCTTCTTGGCAGGCGTCGTCCCAAACGAACGAAACGCCTTTCTTCATGAGTCTTTAGAACGGTTGACATTTCCCAGACAAATTGGTGATAAACCTTCGGATGTAAGCTAATCGTCCTTGTAAGCCTCTGAGTTCATTGAGGTTTCTCGGAGGTGGCATCTCTTGGATGGCTTTCACTTTCTCGGGGTCGACATGTATTCCTTTGGATGTGACAATAAACCCTAGGAACTTTCCTGATGATACCCCTAGGAAGGATTTTGTTGGATTCATCTTGAGTTGTCGTTTCCGCATAATTTTGAACACCGTTCTCAAGTCATTGACATGATCTTGCTTGTGACAACTTTGGATCGCGAGGTCATCAACGTAGCATTCGACCATCTTGCGCAGATGTTCATGAAAGATCGTGTTCATTGCGCACTGATAAGTGGCTCTGGCATTCTTCAGACCGAAGGGCATTACTGTGTAACAAAATACTCCTAAGGGTGTCCTGAAGGCTGTGTGCTTTTGATCATCTGGATGCATTTTGATTTGGTTGTATCCAGAGAATCCATCCATGAAGGACATCCTCTCAAACCCGCATGTGTTGTCAACCATGACATCCGTGATAGGGAGAGGAAATTCATCCTTCGGACAAGCGAGGTTGAGATCTCAAAAATCGATGCAGATTTGGATCTTGCCACTCTTTTTCATTACCACCATGATATTAGCTAGCCAATCGGGGTGTTGTTCTTCACGGATGAATCCGCATTCAATGAGTTTGCAGATTTCCTTTCGATTTACTCCATCAACTCAGGACGGAAGCGTCGCTGCTGTTGCTTGACCGGTTTAACGCTAGGGTTGATGTCAAGGCGATATATAGCTATGTCGGGGTTTAAACCCGGCATGTCTTCATAACTCCAGGCGAAGACATCGATGTATTCTCGAAGGAGAACTATGAGTTCTTCCATCTCAGCGGGTGATAGAATGAAGATGGGCTTAGGATTGGCTTCATCGCTATGTTGATTTGAATCACTTTGTCTTGGGTGGGTGGTTCTCTGGCTTCAAAACATGATTCCCATTGCTTTTCAAGCTATTGTGCCCATGCATCGTCTCCAAAATCTTTGAACGCTTCAGATTCATCGAGATCCATGGTTAGATTGTATGAGACCATGTTGGATGTGAACAAGGCTCCGAGGCTGACATCGGAATCCCAATTGGACGTGTCTGAAGAGCTGCTTAGAAAGTCATCAGATGCTAGTCTTGTTTGTGTATCGGCTTCAGGAGAAACATAACCGAGCGCATGCTTGGTTCGATTGTAATAATCAAAGATTTTGCCTTCTGGCATAAAGGGGATCAAAGGGACTCGTAGTCCTCTATTAAAATTCAACCCTTGTTTCGCAGTAAGGCTATATCACATCTTTGCCATGATCTGTTGAGACTGCTGGCTATATCGAGAGAATTCCGGTGTTGCTTTAGCTTCTTCATCGGAGTTCGGCAGGTAAGGTTGTGTTTCAACTTTTCTGAAGATGATTGAATCTAGATCATTCCCTTTGGGTAGAACCAAGAAGGTGGCGTCTTTGGAGTTGTCCAGCTGCTTAAGAGCAAAATATGACTTGCTTATTAGCATATGTAATGCCGGTTCTGAAACTAGTTTGGACATCAGGGTTTCGACTCTTGAGTTTTCAGACTCAGAGTCTAAAGAGTAGTCATAAGCAAACTCTTCTTCATTAAAGATCCAATCACCCTGATTTTTGGCGGATTGGTCGATACAGAGGTCCTCTAGGATAATTACAAGTGGATCTATCTCCCAGATTGAGTCATCAATGGGATCTATCTCAACATCTGCTTCATTACCACTATCCTCATCATTGGGAAGGACAATCTCGATTATGTGATTTTCATCATACAAGAGAGAGTCGGTGAAGTAATTCTCCACCCCCTTGAAAGGATGCTTTTCAGCTTCGACTCTCTGCTGAACCCCCTGTTTATCAATGTATTTGAAACACTGATGAAGTCTCAAAGGAACGAGCTTGTTGGAGTGAATCCAAGGTCGTTCGAGCAGAAGGTTGTAAGGTGTCTCGACGTCGATGACATAGCAAGTTACTTCTGTCTTTAAATTTCTGATCTGACACTTAAGTCGGATCTTCCCAAGAGATCAGCTACTGCTGGAGTTGAAGCCGAGTATGGTTGCAGAAGTTTTTGAGAGCTTGTGAAGGGGGATTCCTAGAAAGCTCAAGAGTCTTCACGGAATTATGCTCGAGGCGGAGCCTGGATCGATATGGATTCTCTCGACCCTTGATGACCCTATATACCCAGTATAGTAGAGGGGTCGGTTGTGATGATGATCCTTAACAAGCATGTCCTCCGGAGTGAAGGTAATGTAAGGCATCTGCTGTCGGCATTGATAGCATTGCTCGAGTCTTTCGTCTTGAGGAGGTTCGGTCAAGTGGGCGAGGAAAGCCTCACTATTATTTAGGGCTTCTTTCAAAGCCTCTCTTGTATCCTTTGACAAACGTAGGAGCTCATACAAAGTAATACGAGCTGGAATATTGGCGAGTTGAGCCATGATGTCGTATTTGAAGGGGGCCTTAGGGTCACTTGGAGGACGCTGTAGACCTTATCAAATTGAGTCTCCTTTTGCTTAGCCGGTTCTGGTTGCTTGGACGTTCCCAATTGATCGTAATCCCTTAGGTAACCTTTTTCGGATCTCGTCTCTGTCAGGGCCACTTTCTCTCCCTAAGTCGGTGAGTGAAGTGACATGCATGGATTCCCCTTTAATGATTGCGGAGATGGCATTGCAAGTCTTCATCTTACACTTGGACTTAGACTTCTGAAGAGACCAGTCTTCATCTTGAAGAAGGTCGGGATGTACCCATATTATTTCCCCTCTCGTTGTGGTGAGAGGAACCAAACCTTGACTTTGTTGATTTTGGCGGTCATAATTTACCACCTTCATCCTCGCAGTGGGAATGGGAACAACACCATTTTGGGCTTGAATTTCCGGCATGGAGCCGAACTGGAGTGTCATCATATTAGCAGTGACCTTTTGCTCGGGTTTAAGCTTGAGAATCCCCGATTCAACGAATGTCTGGATCTTATCCTTGAGGATGTAGCAGTTCTTCGTCGGATGTCCTAACATCCTGTGATAGAGACAGTAGTTGGGGTTGTTGGTCTTTCCGACTTCTTTGGCGCGTCGAGCTTCTGGGAACTTCAGACGATTCCCTTTGTTGAGGACATGGAAGATGGAAACTGTATGTTCGTCCTTGAACAAATAATTGCAGTGGAAGTTCTTCCTTGGTTCTCTTTGCTGGTTGTTGTTGGAGCTCTGGACTCCAACTGCGAAAGTCTCTTCGGCTTTTGGTTGTGACGTCTGCCCTTGTTTGCCCTTGTTGCCCTTAAAGTTGGTGCATGGCTCGAACTTGTTGAAGCATTCCGATGACTTCTCAGCTATCTCGGCTTGTTCCATCAAATCCTTCCAAGTGTGGGCAGTAACGGCACCCATGTGAGCTTTAATTTTGGCCAGAAAGTTGTGCCGGCAAGTTTGAAGCAGCACCGGTAGTGGCATATCCCGACATCACAATGTCAAATTGTGGTACCTCTCGATGTATTCCCTGACCGTCTCACTCCCGCTTTGTTTCTTGGAGAGGAGTTTGGCCAAGTAACATCGGATTGTTCCTCATGGAATTGTGAGAGGAACTTGGATTCCAGATCCGTCCAAGATCTGATTGAACCTTTGGGTAAATTCTGAAACCAATCAAAGACAACCCCCTGAAGGGTGCCAATAAAGAGACGTGCCTTAATGGCATCGTTCCCCACTACATTCCCAGTTTACTGGTGAAAGTAGTAGATATGCTGGTTCGGAGATCCTTTGCCATCAAACGCATGTAATGTAGGCGGCTTGAACTTCATCGGGTAGGGAACCATATCCCACTCGATGGGATAAGGTTGGATAATCCCCACCTTCTTGAGCTCTGTTCTCTGAGAAAGAACGTTGAGCTGCTTTTGGATGTCTTCAAAGGCTTTCGCTTCTTTGCTTGGCTTTGTGAGTATCGTCGCTTCTGACCTTGTGTGTTCAGAATCTGCGCCGTCTTGGTGTTCTTGATCTTCTTTTGGAGGATTTTCACCAATTGGCCTTTTCCCTTTTGAAGAGCTTGCTTGAGGATGAGGATTCAACAAGAGTTGCTCAATCATCCTTTCTAGACGTTCGATTCGGTCGTCCGTCTCTTTCTTCTGAATTGCCATTTGAGTCAGAATGTCGTCTCGATCCGTGGCATTTACTTCCCACCGTCGTTCTTGACTTGAACTAGGGGTTGGATTAGATGCTATGGCCGAGTTGGTATCACTGGAAGCTGGTTGATTTGCTTGAGATGAAGATCGTGGTGTTTGCATAGAAGAATAATCGAAGGGAATTGCTGTTCTCCTTCTTAGCCTGGTGTTGCGATACACGCCCTCAGCTTCTGGAAGCATGGACGTGATGCCAGGAGAATATATTGGATCAGGAGAACTGTTCGTGTCTTCCTCATCGTCTTTGGAAGTTACGCTTGTGATGTTGACAGCGAAGACTTGTGTTTTGCCTGTTCGAACACGTCGTCGTCGTTTAGTCCGAACCTCCGAGGGCTCAGGAACATGACCGAGACGGTTGAAGACTGATTCTTTACATTGACAACCTTCTTGGACTGCCGAGATTACTTCTCGAGGGTGCACAATCGCGACATTGGTGAGCTCTCTTGAGTTATGAATTCTCGTAAATCAATATTGGTGCAACCGGCTTTGGCCTTGGATCGCGAGCATTAAACTACGGCGACACTAGCGGATGTTTGTCGATGGGATTATCAATGATGATTTTATTCCTCTGAGAGAATTTTGATGAGGGATTACCCCCATTCCTGGCTTCTATCGAGGAAGCATAGCGAGCGTCGTGAGATGCTTTAAATCAAACTCCTAAAGGAGTTGATGACTGAAGCCCGAGATCAGATGTGTTAATATCTTGATCTTGACTCAAGGCGAGAGTCAAATTCCCTTTGCTCTCGGCGAGGTTCATTTGACTTCTAGCTAAGCTCAAACTTCCTTCGGCGAATGTGGCCTTAGAACACGCGGGGGTCACTTTGGACCCAAGACTCGCATTGCGGCGAATTCTATGGCAACTGCGCACAGCTGCCGTTGGAGAGCTCATGGAGATAGACTCCTCGAACTTCGCTTGGTCAAATTCAATGACCAGCATTTTAGCAAAAGACCCGATGGTCTTAGTATCGGTTTGCGACACAATCTTCTCATCGGTTGAGAAAGAAGTCCCCAGCAGAGTCGCCATCCTGTTTCAGGTTCTTTTTGTATTGCAATTGACGCAAATTACAATGAAAGAAATACAATTGAAACAAAGGAAAATTTATTTTTTCCTGGGGTTCTTTTCTACGTGCCGATGGAGCGTGAATCTTGTACTCCGTTGAACAGATTAAGACGATGGGTCTTTTGTTGATTGTCGAGTGTCAAATTGCCTGGAAGCTAACTTAGTCTTCTCTTAGCAATGTCTCTCAACGAGCTCGCAGATGCGATGCGTGTGTTTTCTTTTTTGGCTAAGGCTCTTTTTTATCTATTTCTAAACCTTTTTAGAATAGATGATTTCCTCTCCTTTTATAGGCTAAAAGAGAGAGTTAATGGCCCCCTTAATTGTGGATTAAGTGGCCATTAAAGTAGGAGATAATGGGGGAACGGTTATCCCCTGAAAATAGCTCTGAAACGGCTATTAGGCAGACTTCGTGGGCTTGGCAAAGTTCGCTGAAGACGTGGGCGAAGGTCCCTGCGGGTGCGGGCGAGGGTCGCTGTGAACGTGGGTGCGCCTTCTTCGAAGGTGGATGACTTGGTCCACTTAAACTGACGTGGGTGGAGTTCGTTAGTTGGCGAGCTTCGCCTATGAATTCGAATTTGACACAGAATTTGACTCTAGGCTTGGCCGACTAACGACGCCTTTCGAGTCGGTTTGAGGCGTGTTGTGGGGGTTGACTTGCGCCTGACTTGGTCGGGTTGAGTCGACATGGGTTGCTTGGCGATGTTCGCTTCAGCTATTGGGCGACCTTCGTTTGAGCTTGTTGTGGGCTTGACTTTGGGCCCATTCGAAGTGTTTTAGCCTATGGGCGTTCACTTCTTAGATCTAAGCTGATCATCGGTCTGGATGAAAATACATTTTGACCGTCTACACTCATTCCTTAGCAACACTAATTACGACCTCCCTATACAACTAGGAGCACAACTATTACAAGTGAACTGTGGTGAACTACAAAATAGTTTAGCTTCAAGGAACATACTTTTGAAATTGATTCCACATTTCTGTACTATTGTAGGAGGTTAGCCATGACAACAACTTCTCCAAAATAACTCTGCACTAGCAGGGCGTAAGCATGTCTAGCTAATTTATTAGAAGCATTTTTGGCAATTCATGGCAAAAGCAGTTCCAGGTCACAAACTAAAATAAGTGAATAAACAATGAATAAGGAAACAAAGGGATGTTTTGTGTATCCGTGAACACACAAACAATTTTGTGCATATACATCAATGCACAAAATTAGAAGGGAAAGGCATATATGACAATTAATTACAATGCATAACATTAGCTGGAAACTGAAAAATGAATTATCCAATAAGTCTAAATTAAATTACCTCCTAATACCGATACCAAGATTTCGTTTCGATTGTTTCAATCAAAGAAATACTTTCCTTGTACCTGGGAGCTCAAGTGAACTAACAATTTTGAGTTTCTTACTACACCTTTGCTATGTTCTTATTTGTTATAGTGTGTTCTTCAGGATCTGCCATTACTAAGCGATTATATAGGTAAAACAAAAGCAATACCATATTCACCGTTAATGACAAAATAAACAGATTCATGAAATTTTATTTCTATGACAATAAAAGTAAGGCAAACAGACCGCATTCATGAGTGCTAGTGTAACCATGGAAAAATGCTGATGCCAGTGTTATGTCAAAAGGATCCTCAAAAAAAGAAAAGGAAAGCCTACATCATACATATATTATATTTATGCTAATGTTTGATATTCCCAATCCATTGCACATCAGAAACTTAACCTGTTATCAGAATGCAACTAGACAGAAAATTAAGCTGCAAATTGATAAATTTTTGGAAATAATTGAATTATTACAGGTATTCTTCAATATAGTACATGAATTTCATGCTTTCAGGTGAAACTGTGACATATTAATATAAGATATCGAGAGGACATAGGACAATAGTACAGATCAAGAGATGAAAAATAAGAGAAAGGAAAGCAAAGTCTCAGTCACATGCATTGGTTCTAAGTTTGAAGTTCATGGAAAATAAATATGCTCTTATCAAAGAAGCAAGCATATCTTTTAAGAAGATGCAAATCTCTTTAATTGGACATAGCATAACATAGCAAGCATATCTAGTTCCAGCAAATATATATAAAACAAAACAAGGATAGTGTCCACATTTAGACATAACATGCAATTAATAACAGTTCAAAATTCTACAAATTTTCACCAGAACTTCTTCAACCATAATAATGAATGCATTTACTAAATTATAAACATTTGCCATATATCAAAATTAAAAGCTGTGATTCACTCATCTCATATGAAATTAATCCAAAACTAGTATCATCTCCCTTAGCTATGAACACCAACCTCAAAACAAATTTAAAAATAAACTGTAGACTAAAAGCTAGTTGCAACTATAATGTATAATACTATGAAAATTGAAAAATAATTTACCTCAATTGATGAATCGATGAGTTTTTTCTTTGCTATATTCATTTTCACAAGAGAGAGATCTGAGAGGAGAACTCTAATCTTCAGCAAATCTGAGAAAATCGAACCAGATCAGAGATATACAGTATCAATTTGCTGTAGAAAACTAAGAATTTGAACAAGGGTTTGATCGGCGTCAAATCTTTGGTCGGCGTCGAACTAGGGTTTAGGCAAAATTAAACTAGGATTTTGGAGATGAAGAGAGAGAGAGAGAGAGAGAGAGGAGATCAATCGGGGAAAGAGTCGGAGTTTTGGAGGGAGAGGCGAGAGATCAGGGAAAGTCGGAGGCGTCGAGCGAGGCGATTCCCTCGCTCTCCGTCGTTTTCACTAGGGCAGCGGAGAGAAAGGGGCAAAGAAAAAATATGTATAAGTTTTTCTACAGTGAAAATTATTTTCTTTTTCTTTTTTGTTTTCTTTCAAACCAAGCAGTAGAAACCCACTTTCTCTTTTATTTTACTTTCCTTTCTCTCCCTTTCTATCAAACACTACAGAGCCTTTACCTATTTCTCGTTTCTAGGGGATTTGTAGTGGGAGATTTTTTATGCTCAATTCTAGATTTTGTTGATTGTCTGGTGAGGTTTCTAATGCCATTGATTTTCTAGAAAGAACATGGTTTTTTATAAGAATTTGTGAATGGTTGTGAGTAGATGTGAGGCATATTTGGAGAAGTTAAGATTTTTATATCAAAATTATGATAATAGTTGCCTTTTCTGCTTACAATTTGAGCCATATCAGGAACACTAGAGGTTTACGTCGCTGTTGATGATCTTTATCAGTAATTCTCTCTTTTTCATATTGTTAATTTTATATATTTCCCATCCAACTGATTTTAGTTGGAAAAGTTTCTATACACATTTATTAGTTTGCTATTGTTGGTCAATGAGGTATTCAATGTGCCTAATTTTGTAGAAGGATGAGTTTTTAAAAACATTTTTACGAAAGTTTGTAATTTTTAAGAAGATGCAAGGTTTGTGGAAAAGTTATTTTTATTTTTGTATTTGAGAATATTCAAACTTACATTATCTGTTATTTTCAAATGGAAACAAGGATATTTGCTTGAGATTGCAAATTGTATGATCTTTTGTTGATGTACAAGTCTGGGATATTTGCTTGAGATTGCAAATTGTAGGATATTTTCTTCTTTCTTTTGTTTAAAGTGGTGGTGGTGGAAGTTGAGGTGTTTATGATGATTAATAAGGGATAAGGATGCAAATTGAGGTAGGTTAGTGTTTGTTATTTAAGCTTTTTGTAAAGGACAAGGGGCAGTTTTTGAAAGCTTTTAGTTGTATAATTTTGTTAATTTTATAAATTGGTGTATTAACTTGGGGTTGCAAATTATAGGAATATTTTCTTTATTGTTTACTTGTTTTTCATTTTGAAATAGATTGTGGGATGTTTCTTATTGATAAGTATTCAGGCCACAAATTGAGGTAGGTTACTATTTTTATGAAGTTTTTGTAAAGAAGAAGTAATAAGGGTTCCATTTGAAGTTTATAGCTATGTTTTGAAAACTTTGTATGTAAATACTTTGTTGATTCCATCGAGTTAGGATATTCGCTTAGATTGCAATTTGTGGAAATATTTTCTTTTCTTCTTGTTGAAAATTGTAGACATTGTTTGTACAAATTCGATTTCTTTTAAAGTTAGGATGACATAACATTAACTTGTAAGTCGTTGGGATGATTTTATACCCTTTTGTAAGAATTGTTTGCTTGTACCATGAACGAGCAAAATACACTTTTAACCAGTCCCAAAAAAAAATCAAATCTTATTTTGATAAGGGTCTCCATCCGTGTAGGCCTTACTGTGCATTATCTTAACGAACCAGTAACTGCGGTTGAGACTTATCATGGAATTATTGGGCATTCTCATGTCACATGCCTTGTAACATTTACAATATGTACCCCTACATATTTGCAGTTAAGTTCCACATCTCTTTTCCTGTCATTTAAAAAGAAAATTCAAATATTATCTTGTCTGAGGTTGACGTCCGAAGGCAACTATATAATGTTCAATATTTTTAGGTGTTGTTACTGATTTATCGTGTTATTTAAGTTAGCATGGCTCGTGACTACGTAAGAGTTAAGGATTGGATGTACGTGATTCACCGAGAACGCATGCAATCTGATTTTGTTGATGGAGTTGGTACTTTCATGGACTTTGCACGCAGACACGATATGATTCGATGGGGGAGGCTCATTTGTCCGTGGAGAGTATGAGTGAATAAGTTACATTACTTGGAGGAAGAAGTAGAACTTCACATTGTAAATAATGGTTTTGTTAGTGATTATATGACTTGGGTATATCGAGAAATTGAAGGTCTCGATGCGGATGAAAAGAACAAGAAGAAGACAACATATTTCCGGGTGAGGAAATGGAGGAAATGGTAGAGGTTGCTCTTAGTGACACTAATCCTATTGAAGATCTTCCTTCTAACGAGGACATCGTGAAGACAATTATGATAAATACATGATTGATGCTAGGAGGCCAATTTATGAGAATGTAATACACACCATGTTGTCATGGTTTGTTCATCTTTTTCAGATTAAGTGTCTAAATGAATGGAGCAACAAGTCATTCACAATGCTTCTGAAGTTTCTAAAAGATTCTATGCCTCCGGGGAACCATATGCCTGAGAGCTGGTACGAAGATGAAAAGATAATGTCTAATCTAGGTCTGAACAGTGAGAAGATTCATGCATGTCCCAATGATTGTGTACTATACTGGAAGGAAATTCAGATAAGATAGAGTGTCCTACTTGCGGCGAGGCTAGATATAAGAAGAAAGTACTTGGTCAGAAGAAAGATATTCCTATCAAGATATTACGATACATTCCCATAACACAGAGGCTGCAGAGGCTATTCAAGTGTAAGAAGACAGCGGTGGTAATGACTTGGCATCATCGTGCTCATCCAAGTGAAAATGGAAGAATGAGTCATCTGAGAGATACGCCCGCATGGAACGATTTTGACAATAGGCATCCAACATTTTGTAAGGAACCTTGCAATATAAAGCTTGGGCTAGCTAAGGATGGCTTCTCCCCTTTTAGTTTTAAGGGCAATCCACACTGCACATGGCCCGTTGTGATGATGGTTTATAATCTCTCACCATGGTTGGCAATGGACCAATCCTACTTTATGATGCCTCTTCTTATTGATGGTCCAAACACCATGAAACAATATCGATGTCTATCATCTACCTCTCATTGAAGAGTTGAGGTCTTTATTCATCGACGATGTGCAGATGTATATTTAGCCCCCATTGTAGAGCACTAGTGATCTGTCTCTGCTTCAATTAGTATATCTGCTAACTCTATGGCAGCTGTTATGCCATTTTCCCAATGGTTGTTACTGTATCCTTTTGGGTGCAAAATATCGTGGAGTGGTGTTCAATCAATTTATATGAATGGATACACACATACACATACACCTATACATACACACACACACACACACACACACACACACACACACATATATATATATATATAGGGGTTGGTTCCAATGAGAACCCAAATAAATATGAAAACTAAGAACCCAATATCAACCATCCATCATACAAAATCGTAGGCTGAGATTCTGCCAAAATCAAGGTGACAGAATTGAAATTAAATAGACATTAGAAACTAAAATAAGGGTAAAAATATAAAAAGCACAGAGGTATAATGGAAAAAACTGACAAACCTATAAACACGGAAACAACCCTTTTTCCGGTTCGTCCGCGTGAATTATTGCATATCATCAGGTTTTAGATTCAACAAATCAATAATTTCAATGCGTAATGACATGAGAAGTAAATAACAGAATGGCATGAGAAGTAACTAGTGGATATGAATTTCAATGTGTAATGACATTAGAAGTAAATTACTCGATTCTCAGAATTAAACCATTTGGGATGGTTATTGCCCAACGGTTCAAACCGTTTGGACAATTATTTTTATATTTTTAAAATAATAATTAACTTTATTTGCCCAAACGGTTTTAACCGTTTTGGTGAGTTATGCCAGTTGTTTGAACCGTTTGGACAATTATTTTTATATTTTTAAAATAATAATTAACTTTATTTGCCCAAACGGTTTTAACCGTTTGGACAATTATTTTTATATTTTTAAAATAATAATTAACTTTATTTGCCCAAGCGGTTTTAACCGTTTTGGTGAGTTATGCCAGTTGTTTGAACCGTTTGGACAATTATTTTTATATTTTTAAAATAATAATTAACTTTATTTGCCCAAACGGTTTAAACCATTTGGGATGGTTATTGCCCAACGGTTCAAACCGTTTGGACAATTATTTTTATATTTTTAAAATAATAATTAACTTTATTTGCCCAAACGGTTTTAACCGTTTTGGTGAGTTATGCCAGTTGTTTGAACCGTTTGGACAATTATTTTTATATTTTTAAAATAATAATTAACTTTATTTGCCCAAACGGTTTTAACCGTTTTGGTGAGTTATGCCAGTTGTTTGAACCGTTTGGACAATTATTTTTATATTTTTAAAATAATAATTAACTTTATTTGCCCAAACGGTTTTAACCGTTTGGACAATTATTTTTATATTTTTAAAATAATAATTAACTTTATTTGCCCAAACGGTTTAAACCATTTGGGATGGTTATTGCCCAACGGTTCAAACCGTTTGGACAATTATTTTTATATTTTTAAAATAATAATTAACTTTATTTGCCCAAACGGTTCAAACCGTTTGGACAATTATTTTTATATTTTTAAAATAATAATTAACTTTATTTGCCCAAACGGTTCAAACCGTTTGGACAATTATTTTTATATTTTTAAAATAATAATTAACTTTATTTGCCCAAACGGTTTTAACCGTTTTGGTGAGTTATGCCAGTTGTTTGAACCGTTTGGACAATTATTTTTATATTTTTAAAATAATAATTAACTTTATTTGCCCAAACGGTTTAAACCATTTGGGATGGTTATTGCCCAACGGTTCAAACCGTTTGGACAATTATTTTTATATTTTTAAAATAATAATTAACTTTATTTGCCCAAACGGTTTAAACCATTTGGGATGGTTATTGCCCAACGGTTCAAACCGTTTGGACAATTATTTTTATATTTTTAAAATAATAATTAACTTTATTTGCCCAAACGGTTCAAACCGTTTGGACAATTATTTTTATATTTTTAAAATAATAATTAACTTTATTTGCCCAAACGGTTTTAACCGTTTTGGTGAGTTATGCCAGTTGTTTGAACCGTTTGGACAATTATTTTTATATTTTTAAAATAATAATTAACTTTATTTGCCCAAACGGTTTTAACCGTTTGGACAATTATTTTTATATTTTTAAAATAATAATTAACTTTATTTGCCCAAACGGTTTAAACCATTTGGGATGGTTATTGCCCAACGGTTCAAACCGTTTGGACAATTATTTTTATATTTTTAAAATAATAATTAACTTTATTTGCCCAAACGGTTTAAACCATTTGGGATGGTTATTGCCCAACGGTTCAAACCGTTTGGACAATTATTTTTATATTTTTAAAATAATAATTAACTTTATTTGCCCAAACGGTTTAAACCATTTGGGATGGTTATTGCCCAACGGTTCAAACCGTTTGGACAATTATTTTTATATTTTTAAAATAATAATTAACTTTATTTGCCCAAACGGTTCAAACCGTTTGGACAATTATTTTTATATTTTTAAAATAATAATTAACTTTATTTGCCCAAACGGTTTTAACCGTTTTGGTGAGTTATGCCAGTTGTTTGAACCGTTTGGACACAAACTCGCCTAAACGGTTTAAACCATTTGGGATGGTTATTGCCCAACGGTTCAAACCGTTTGGACAATTATTTTTATATTTTTAAAATAATAATTAACTTTATTTGCCCAAACGGTTTTAACCGTTTTGGTGAGTTATGCCAGTTGTTTGAACCGTTTGGACAATTATTTTTATATTTTTAAAATAATAATTAACTTTATTTGCCCAAACGGTTTAAACCATTTGGGATGGTTATTGCCCAAACGGTTTAAACCATTTGGGATGGTTATTGCCCAACGGTTCAAACCGTTTGGACAATTATTTTTATATTTTTAAAATAATAATTAACTTTATTTGCCCAAACGGTTTTAACCGTTTTGGTGAGTTATGCCAGTTGTTTGAACCGTTTGGACAATTATTTTTATATTTTTAAAATAATAATTAACTTTATTTGCCCAAACGGTTTAAACCATTTGGGATGGTTATTGCCCAACGGTTCAAACCGTTTGGACAATTATTTTTATATTTTTAAAATAATAATTAACTTTATTTGCCCAAACGGTTCAAACCGTTTGGACAATTATTTTTATATTTTTAAAATAATAATTAACTTTATTTGCCCAAACGGTTTTAACCGTTTTGGTGAGTTATGCCAGTTGTTTGAACCGTTTGGACAATTATTTTTATATTTTTAAAATAATAATTAACTTTATTTGCCCAAACGGTTTTAACCGTTTGGACAATTATTTTTATATTTTTAAAATAATAATTAACTTTATTTGCCCAAACGGTTTAAACCATTTGGGATGGTTATTGCCCAAACGGTTCAAACCGTTTGGACACAAACCTGCCCAAACGGTTGTCGCAACCATCCCAAACAGTTTTAACCGTTTTGGCTGAGTTATGCCCAGATTGTTTGAACCGTTTGGACAATTATTTTTATATTTTTTAAAATAAATAATTAACTTTATTTGCCCAAACGGTTGGAACCGTTGGGGCAGAGTCCCAAACAGCTGGAATCGTTTGGGCCACCGTTTGGACAAATGCAGCCCCAACTGTGTTTGGCTAAAGGGGTTTTTTTTGGCCCAAACGGTTTTAACCGTTTGGGACATAATCTGCCCACCAAACGGTTTTAACCGTTTGGACAAAGTAGGTTTGTACTAGTGTTATTTTGTTCTTCTCTTTCTCTCATTCTTCCCTCTTGTTTTAGCGTTTTCTTTTTGTGACAAACCTCTACCCAAAATATACACCCCTTTCATTTACCTTCTCATTAGTTTCTTACACAATCTTAGAACCCACTTAGATCTATCTTTCTAATACTCTCCTTTCCCGTGGATCGATATCATAAGTGCTTTAACTTGATCATTGCGCATTTACAACTTAGCACGTTTTATCCCCATCAAGAAATTAGAAATATATTGTAGAAGAAGATAGATATATTATATAAGTATCTTTTATTGTTTTACTACTTTTAACAAAGGTGCATCTCATTTTCTTTAGTCTGTCATGATCCAACTTTGTGCTTTATCAAGAAACACAGATTTCCTCAATTAAGTATGTGTCCCGGATTTAACAAAAGTCTCATTATAACATTTATTTTTGTTTTTATTCATAGCCATAATAACGATTCGATTATTCTAATAAAGTTCTATTATTCTTGCATATACAAGAAAATTACTTGGATAATTAAAATTTTAAATCTGAATCTAATAAATTATTGAACTTATCTTATGAAAATTTCAAATTTCTTCTAAAACAAATGGTTTTCCTCTTTTCAATTTGATAATATAGGAAATTAAGAACCCTTGCGTTAGGTACTAAGAGGTAATATAAATTTACTATACCCAATTTTATTTTGAGTAACTTTCTATCAGAATAGTGACATAGAAAGACAATATCATGCAGAGGATATGAAGCATTTTAGAAAATTTAATTGTTTTCTTTAAAGTTTAGAACAACCCACTCCTATGGAAAATGTTCATCTGATTTGTATGTCTTTATTTTTGCTAATTTGTTGAGAATCAAAGGAATATTCCAAGGCTAGAAACTTAGCTAGAAAAATTATTACCTTAAAGATAATATTAGTTTTGAAGATAATATTAGTAACCATTCTAGAAGAGTTGAATATAATTCACAAAGAATTGCTAGTAAAATAGTGATCTCTTATTATTCAATATGGAATACTAAGATAAAACAAGAGATCCATTACAAAATCACATGTGAAGTATTGTTCAATCTATATATAATGACAACAACACATAGGTCCTTCTAAACTTTATAAAAGTGACTAAGCTTTGGGGCTTGTCATATAACCCCCAAATGTTTGCAATTTTTTCACCGTACCCCCACCCCTACCCAAAAGCCATAATAGGGGTGTTATGAAAATTTATCTAAAGTTCCTCACGTATTGGTGAATAATGTTGAACACTCTGGACTTTCTAAAATAAATGTTGAAAGTTTGAACGGTTCTCTAATAATAATGTCGAGAGGTAGGGAGGTATTTTGAAGAAAAAAAATGAGGTTTACGCAGTTTGGAGGGTATGTTGAAAAAATTGGAAATGGTTTGGGAGTTTCGTGATAAGATCCAGAATTCGGAGGGTTAAATGAAAATTTTAAACTTTGAGGATTGTCTTAAAATGGGCAACTTTAAACTGAGAGAGAGAGAGAGAGAGAGAGAGAGAGAGGCTTACGAGCTTGAGAAGATGAGATGGCAAGAGCCAAGAAAAGAACTACAAAAAGAGATTTGAAAAATGTTGAAGCCACCATCTTTTTTTTTTTTACTATCTTTCTTTTACTTTTTGGTTTAGAGATGCTAACATGCATCTCATATTTATAGTCAGACATAAGATTAATTAAGAAAAGTGAGAACATATCATTGATGATTCACTGAGGATATGGTGAAGATTTTATCACAAGGATGAGTGAACATAGACACGTTATTAGAAGGTGCGTATACTTTATACATAAGTGACTTTTGCTCATTGTATCTTTGAAAAATTATTGCTAATGATTGTTTGCTTCTGAGGGTATGTACTCACTAGATCCTTAAATTAAAAGCTAATTTGGTCCTTGTACTGGCTTCATACTTAAATTGGTCAACATACTTTATTTTTTTCTCAACTTTGTCTTTTGTACAGGGGTTTCATACTCAAGTTGGTCCTCATACTTTACTTTTTCTCATCTTAATCCTTGTATTGGGGCTTCATACTCGAATTGGTCCTCCTAATTTATTTTAACTTTTAATATTTTGTAGTAAACTCCCAATAACTTTCAACATCACAGTAAACCCTTCAAAAACTTTCAAAAATACCCTACACTCCCAATAACTTTAAAATCACACTAAACTCATCAATAACTTCCAAATCACACTAAACCCCCAATGAATTTTGGATTTGTAGACAATCCCTAATAAGTTTCCTCATTTTGTAGATAACCCTAACTTAGAACAAAAAGCAACATAAAAAGGCATTTTTAAGGATAATTTCAGCAAAAGAAAAAATAATTAGGGTTCATGACCGTACATGAGCGAGCAAGAGGAAAACTAATTGCAAAAGGTCATAAATGGTTTTTTAATACTATAAGCGGTATTTTGATCCTTTTAAGTCACGTAGATTGCATTTGTCGTGTTAGATATAACGATGTTAACTTTGAAAACTTTTTGAAAAAGTTATTGGGAGTTCATTGTGGTTTTGAAAGATTTGGGGGGTTTATTGTGGTTTTGAAAGTCATTGTGGATTTAGCGTGCTTTCGAAAGTCGTTGGGGGTTTAGTGTGATTTTGAAAGTTATTGGAGATTTAGTGTGATGTAGAAAGTTATTGGGAGTATATTGCAAGATGTGGAAAGTTGAAATAAAGTGTGTGTGTGGGGGTAGGGGCATTATTTCATTATGAAGCCCCAATACAGGGATCAAGTTGAGAAAAATTGTAGTAGGGTGACCAATTAGAATATGAAGCCACGGTACAAGGACCTAGTTGAGAAAAAGAATAAGGTATGTGGACAAATTTGAGTATGGAGCCCCAATACAGAGACCAAATCGGCTTTTAGCCTATCTTTTAAAATATAAAAATAGTAGATTTTACTCAATATATATGCCCAAAATTATTTATAATGATGAGATGATCATTTTTAAAAGCTAAGAAAGATGAGATGGTCATTCTATAAAAAACCCTACTTTTCATTAGAACTTAATTATACTTCGGTGAAACATGTTGGATCTTGGATGCAAGCCTAGATGGGGTGAATAAAGTCGCACAAATATTTCGCCAAAATTAAACTAATTATAAAGATATGCAGCAAAAATATAAACGAAATATTAAACAAGTAATCACAACCACATAACACAAGGATTTTATAGTGGTTTAGATAATCCTACTCCACTCTTTCTCCTTGATAGGAGAGGCTTCCACATTATATGAGATATTTCTTGATTATAAAACCTAATCCAATAAGGTGTTACAAAGACCGCTACCTAGTCTAAACCCTAAACTAATTGTCTTCATTAATCACACTCTCACACAACAAAACTCTAACTCTGCACTAGCAAACAACCTTCAATTCTAACCAGCTTAAGTACTCCAAAAAACCCGAACAAAGAGTGATTGTATAAAGTGTTATTGTGTTACAACCAATAATATCAATTAATCATAGAAGTAAAAGAAAGATCTTATCTCTTTTATGATCAAACCGTTCTTTGAATGAGTGAGATCCAGATCTGGAAGAATGGAGGCAAGTCTAACGATCGTAGGGTCATCGATGGAGATTGATCAAAGGAGGTAGACCACGATGGCTATCGATCGAGAAGACTTCAGTGATGATCCAGAAGATAAGCAAAATCTAATCATCAAACCCTAATCTTATCTCTCTTCTTCTCTCTCAGTCCTTTTCAAAATTAGGTCAGGAATCAATTATCAAGGATAAGATAGGAGAGGGGCTATAGCTGCAACAACAAACAGCTGAGATTTGTTTTAGAAATCTACAAATTGAACTAGTGTCTATCGATGGGCAACTTGCTCATCGACGAGCAAAGTCCCTATTGATGGACAAATGCTCTCCGGACTTTTTCTTCATTGATAGACTGATAGAATCGATGGCCAATGGTCATCGTCATTGATGGGTATCTTGATCATTGATGGACAAATGCTCTCTAGAAAATTCTATCATCGACAGGAGTTGAGAAATCTATGGATTCAGCAGCAGGCCCATTAACGGGCAACTTTCTCATCAATGGGCAAAGTTCCCATCGGTGAGTATAGTCCATATCGATGCACCTGCCTAGCGATTCATCGATTTTAGCTGGTAATCATTCATGTCATTTACGCTATCGAATCAAACTTATATTAACCTACACAAGTAATCTCAAACACAAGTTAGTAATAAAATTATGTTTGTTATTATTAAAAAAAAGATATTGCATGGACAAGGTCCTCACAATCTCCCCCTTTTGATAATAACAAACCGAAAAAATTTTGAATGCACTAAGAACAAGTTTGAGGTACAACAAGCATGTAATAAAAATTAATTTCATGATAAACAAATAGTGAGATACTAGCTCCCTCTACACATGCATACATGAAACAGTAAAAACAGGTTTCCAAACTCCCCCTATAATAATGCATCATCAAAAACTAGAAATCAAACAAATGTAATGCAGAAAGAACCAAAAGATAGAAAAGATTCAAATTTGCCTAAAAAACTTCTCCCTCTTTTATTATTAGCAAAAGATAGCATTCCAAACGGAGAGGAATAAGAACTAATCACCAAAACAAAATACTGTCCAAAGGAACTAGCGGAAAAGATATCCAAGAAAGTCCATAAAATTTGTCAATAACGAATATAGTTACTATGAATTAAAGACTAAATTAGGTGAAAAACATTTCAGTTAACTGCTTTTACAAGACACTAATCCAAAAACACATGAGTAGAAGGAACCAAAGTGTGTCACCAAATATTAAAATATATATGCATATGTGTAGAGGGAAAAGAAAAGGAAAGGGAAAGTAAAAATGAAAGGAAAAGAAAAGAAAAGAAAATGATATTCTTGTTATTGTTTGGTTTGAAAGAATATTGTAATGAAAGTAAGAAGAAAATTCAAAAGAAAGTTATTTTCTCTTGTTAGGTTACCTTTCTAAGAAAAGAGGAAGAAAATTATCACAACATAATTTTAATTCATATTTTTGGAATTAGATTTAGATTTTAAATAATTTATAAAAATAATTAAATTAAATTGTGATTCTACCATATTTTCAAAAATTTATAAGTTACCGAACATGTTTGCACAATCTTAACTTAAGAAAATTGAGTCAAATTGATGGGGGTAAAACGGGATTACCTTTAAGTTATAAGTATACAACATTGATCAAGTTATAATATATAAAGTTATCGATCCCACGAGGAACGTGAAGTAGGAGTTATCCAAGTTTGGTTCTTTTAGATTATGTGCGACAATTAGGAGTTATTCAAAATAAAAATAAAATATGGTGAAAGTGGTGGTGAAGAGGTTAGAAGGAGTGGTTGTGGATTATGTGCAATAAAACGAGTAAGAAAATGAGAGTGGAGAGATTAGAAAATGTGTGTGATAAAAACGAGGAAGAAAGTGAGTGTGGAGGGATTTAAAGATGGAAGTGGTAAAGTGAAAATAAAAGAAAATGAGTTTGAAAGATGGAGAGTGATTGTGATTTGTGCAAATAAAAAGAAAAAAAATCAAGAGAGGAGAAAGAAAATTGAAGGAAAACAAACAAATGAATAGCAATGATAAGACGAAAATAAAGAAGATAAAGTATGGAGGATTAATTAAAGATATGAGGAATCTAGAGTAGATCCACTTAGCTTATCTCAATCTTATGGGAATAAGTTAGATTTGTTAGCTAGTTTCAAGCAATCTCTAGGGATCCCATAAATATTCGCTCTACACTTAGAAAAGGGTAATTCCCTAGAGGGTTCTAGCCTCAAGGTGAATTAAAGAAAAGAAAAATCTATACTAGAAAGTAAATACAAGAATTAAAGATATTGCATGAAAGTAAATTGCATGAAAGTAAATCTAAGCTACAAAGCATATAAATGAACAAGAAATGAAAAAGAAATAAAAAAAACCAACAACTCATGATCTTCATCTCATCCTCCTTTTGGTCCTTGGACAAGAAGAAGAGAAAGGAAATTGAAGGGTGAAAAATTTTATTTATTGTGTAACAAAGTTATAATTTTTGGAAGGTCTTCAATTAAGAGTAACCTTCCTCTCTAAATGGAGTTTTATAAAATATTTCACAATCTCAAGCCCTCACTCTACCCCTCTATTTATAGATAACAAGAATCTCTCACAACATTTGTATTTGTCTTGATCCCCAAGTAATCCTTACAACCATAAGATTTGGCTTAGGTCCCAAGCAAGCCTCATAACCATAAGATCTCTCAAAATAATCTAGACCATTAATTTAATACTTGAGAGATAGACTTTGTGGGCTTTATTTCCTTTATATTTAATTTATTTAAGACTCTTGGGCTTCTCTTAAATGCTCTTGGGCTTCTTGGAATTTAACTTGGCCTTCAAATAATTAAATATATATCACTAAAATTTGGATTTCTATCATAAACCACTATTGCTGATGAAATTTTTAGAATCTGGTAATTTGGATGGCTCCGTCTCGTCGAGATAGGCGATTTTCATATATAATATGTTGAATTCAGCTTTCCGAATTAGGAGATTTCACTTTTCTTTAGGTTGACCATCCCGAGCATTTGACTTTATATTTTTCATATTTGATTTGATTTTCAATTGCAAGCCAAGTTATTAATAATTCTGACCAAAAAAGTGATGAGTGTTGAGATTTTGCTTCTAAACTTAGTCGTGGGCTTTGGATTTAGGCATCCTGGGCTTTATTAGAGATCTTTTGGGCTTAAAATAATCTTCATTTGAGCTCTTATTTAATACTTTTATATTACCTACAAATTAAGATAAAAATCATTATTAGCAGATATATTTATTTAAATAAAATAGATAATAAGGGTATAAAAGTATAATAAAATGTGATGATCAAATACCCCCACACCTAAACTCTTGCTAGTCCTCTAGCAAGAAAGAAATTAAAAAGGAAAGAAAGAAAAATCCTAACTCACTTTTGCGGGAATCAGGTTGTATTTAGCATATACAATAAGTCTTTAAACCTCTAGGTTACCTTAGTGGACGAGTTGTAGTCTCGTGAGGGTTTGCAATGAATGTACCCATAAAATTCAGTCAACTTGCCAATTTAAAGAAGTCAAAGTATAATTAATTCACTTGATATATTTAACATTCCAATTGAAGCTAGTTTATACTCAAGAAAACGTTTTATGTATAACTCCAAGGTAATTTCTTTTAGAAAATCTTTTCATTATAGCTATACAAAACCTAGTTTAACTTAGAAATTTAATTTAAAAGTTTTTGAAAAGAACATGCTAACTCTTTGTTTTAAACAATTTTCAAGTCTCTTAATCAATTTATTTTTCAAGAACATATACACAAATATAACTATACATATAAAAACATTGTTACTAAATTTTTTATTACTCTTTATTCCTTGGTGATTTTGTTCTACTTGATCAGGCTTTCTAAGTGACCATTTAACGAGTTTTGGGCCAATGGATCCTAACCCAATTGGGCTGAGGTCATTAAGCATAAAAATACTCCTTGGGCTTAATTACTCGGTCAACTTAGGCTTAGTAAGATAGAACCACCTTGGATTTTAAGAGAATATTAGTTGGTGCCCATTTTTCAGACTCTTCTTTTGTTAGTTTTTTAATATATATATGTGTATATGTATATATATGTCTTAAAAAATTTTAGATTAAGAAAACTTGAGAATTTATTTTCAACTCTAAGATGAGCATGCAAAATTTCATTACTTTAATTAAAAGTCTAAGTAAAGACTTAAGTGAAGTATACTACTTTGAAAATCATTTCTTAAGAAATCTATTTGGAGTTATCATAAAAGGTAAACTTGAGTGTAAAACTAACTAAGGATTAGGAAATTTAAATTTTATCAAATAGATCAATTATTAATCAACTCTATTAAGTTGGCAAGTGACTATATTTTTTAAATGACATAAAAAGAAAAATGGTAAGAAAAAGAGGAAAATGTCTAATCCCCACCCCACACCTAAATTTCGCATTGTCCTCAATGCAAACTCTATAATGCACATAGTAAAGCAGATAAAATTGAAGCACTTACATTTGTTCTACCGACTTGAACAATGATAAAAAATCTGCAATTACCTTTGGTATGCGGAGGATGAAGTCAAACTTTCTTCTTTTTTTGTTTTGTTTTGTTTTTTTTTTTTTTTTGTTTATTATTTTCAAAAGAACAAGAAACTCTCAAATGAGAGAAGAATAAATTCTTTTATTATTATGATGCGACACAAAGACAAGCAAATGTAGAATAAAAGATGAAAGATGAGAATTTCAAATTCTACATTAAATCCTACCCTATTGTTGAAGATTCTACCTCAGTTCTAAAGAGCTTTAAAATGATATAAGCAATGAAGTGCTTAGATTCAAAATATTCTAAAGGGTTCAATGATTTTTGCAATAATTCAAGGTAGGTTTCAATGGTGTTATGCAATTTGAACTTAGCTTCTTTATTAACAAAAGTTTGTGCAACCAAATTTTCTTTGAAATTTTTCTCAAACATAAGATCTATATTTGAGGGTTTAAATTTGATTGTTTGTTTTCTAAAAGCTAAGTTCATCTGAAAAGAGTTCTTCAAAGATTTGTTCAAGCACAATTTCATTGTTTTCAAAAATCGATCGATTTTTCTAAAATAGCAGTTCTTCATCAAAAATTTCTCCAAAACTTAGATTTGACTCATTTTCTTCTTTGGGATAATATATGTCAAGAAGAATAGATGGATTAGGGTTTTCCATTTGTTTAGTCTCAAAATTGTTCAACACAGATTAACGATCAAAATTATCCCTAATCCAAACTTGCATATACCAAAACAAATTCTTTTGGATTTTTTAAACTAAAGTTAGTTTTTAAGAGGAAAGAAGAGAAAACAAAAGTTAAAAAAATGAAGATTGAAAAGAAAAGGAGAGCCTAACTAAAACAAATCAATGCAAATACTTTTCAATCACCCTAACTTCTAGGATTAAGCCTAAACTTCACTAGACCAGCTCCAAACCAAAAATTTCCTTAGTGAAAAGATCAAAGTTTACTCGGGTAATTAGCCAGGTAAGGATAGTACTAGAGGGAGATCAAAGATCAATTAAGTACCTCGTTCCTTGCGGAGCGCTTTACGCAACTCCTAAACCTAACCTTAGATACTAATTAATCCAAATAAACTTGGACCGATTCACTTAAGGAATTATTGTTCCTTAATGAGCTCGAATCCTTAGGGGCCAACGTCTACTGAATTTTTAAAGGCTTGGATTTGTGTAGTGAGGAATTAGTGATTTGTGGGCTAAGAAAAGGGTGATGAAATCCCTCACCATATCTTGATTAGGGGGGTTTTTGCCCTTAAGATATTTTCAAGTGTGTGTCAAGTCAAGATGCTCAAATAACTTGGGTGAATTCCTACTATTATATGCAATGCAACCCTAGAAATTAAAAAGCAACTAAAAAATGCAAAGATAAAATCTTTTTTCATTTTTTATTAAGGTTTGCAAACAAACAAAATGTGAGAAATGGAGCCCTTGTTTGAGTTTATTATCTTGTTAGTCAAAGTCCAAGTGGAGGATAGATTTTATTATGGTCAACAAGAAAGAATGTCTATATATTTTTTCTTTTTTTTATTAACCTAATTGTCTCTAGTTGTGATGAACTATCTAAATGGTGGAATTGAGAATATTAGAAAGAAGAGTTACCCACGCAAAAACAATCCAAAGCCTCGTTGGAGGCAAATCTTCAATTTCGAATCTTCAACTCTTAATCTTCAAACTCCAGGTTCCTTCACAAAAGAAAAACACACAAGTTAAAGAACTAAAATAGAAAAATTTCTTACTTAACACCGTTCCTCGGCAACGGCGCCAAAAACTTGATGGGGGGTAAAAACGGGATTACCTTTAAGTTGTAAGTATACAACCTTGATCAAGTTATAGTATATAAAGTTATTGATCCCGCGAGGAACGTGAAGTTGGAGTTATCCAAGTTTGGTTCTTTTTAGATTATGTGCGCTACAATTAGGAGTTCTTCAAAATAAAAGTAAAACATGGTGAAAGTGGTGGTGAAGAGGTTAGAGGGAGTGGTTGTGGATTATGTGCAATAAAACGAGGAAGAAAATGAGAGTGGAGAGATTAGAAAATGTGTGTGATAAAAACGAGGAAGAAAGTGAGTGTGGAGGGATTTAAAGATGGAAGTGGTAAAGTGAAAATAAAAGAAAATGAGTTTGAGAGATGGAGAGTGATTGTGATTTGTGCAAATAAAAAGAAAAAGAAATCAAGAGAGGAGAAAGAAAATTGAAGGAAAATAAACAAATGAATAGCAAAGATAAGACGAAAATAAAGAAGGTAAAGTATGGAGGATTAATTAAAGATATGAGGAATCTAGAGTAGATCCACTTAGCTTATCTCAATTTTATGGGAATAAGTTGGATTTGTTAGCTAGTTTCAAACAATCTCTAGGGATCTCACAAATATTAGCTCTACACTTAGAAAAGGGTAATTCCCTAGAGGGTTCTAGCCTCAAGGTGAATTAAAGAAAAGAAAAATCTATACTAGAAAGTAAATACAAGAATTAAAGACATTGCATGAAAGTAAATTACATGAAAGTAAATCTAAGCTACAAAGCATATAAATGAACAAGAAATAAAAAGAAATGAAAAAGAAATAAAAAGAAAAACCAACAACTCCCGATCTTCATCTCATCCTCCTTTGGTCCTTAGACAAGAAGAAGAGAAAGGAAATTGAAGGGTGAAAAATTTTATTTATTGTGTAACAAAGTTATAATTTTTAGAAGGTCTTCTCAATTAAGAGTAACCCTCCTCTCTAAATAGAGTTTTACAAAATATTTCACAATCTCAAGCCCTCACTCTACCCCTATTTATAGATAACAAGAATCTCTCATAACATTTACATTTGTCTTGGCCCCCAAGTAACCCTCACAACCATAGGATTTGGTTTAGGCCCCAAGCAAGCCTCATAACCATAAAATCTCTCAAAATAATCTAGACCGTTGATTTAATACTTGAGAGATGGGCTTTGTACGCTTTATTTTTTTTATATTTAATTTATTTAAGACTTTTGGGCTTCTCTTAAATGCTCTTGGGCTTCTTGGAATTTAACTTGGCCTTCAAATAATTGAATATATATCACTAAAATTCAGATTTCTATCATAACCTGCTGTTACTGATGAAATTTTTAGAATCTGGTAATTAGGATGGCTCCGTCTCGTCGAGATAGGCGATTTTCATATATAATATATTGAATTCTGCTTTCCGGATTAGGAGAAATCGCCTTTTCTTTGCGGTTGACCATCCTGATCACGAATTTGACTTTATGTTTTCCATATTTGATTTAATTTTTAATTGCAAGCCAAGTTATTAATAATTCTGGCCAAGAAAGTGATGAGTGTTGAGATTTTGCTTCTAAACTTAGTCGTGGGCTTTGGATTTAGGCATCCTGGGCTTCATTAGAGATCTTTTGGGCTTGAAATAATCTTCATTTAAGCTCTTATTCAATAATTCTATATTACCGCAAATTAAGATAAAAATAATTATTAGCGATGTATTTATTTAAATAAAATAGATAATAAGGATATAAAATTATAATAAAATGTGATGATCACAAATTTATGATGACTCTAATTTGCATATAATCTTACATGGTTTTGGATTTGCAAGTTATTTATAATCTCATGTGAAGAAAGATGATTCGAATAAGGTCTAGAAAATGATGCGTTCAAGCATAATTATTCAAAATCAAGATCATTCATATCATGGGAAGTAACAAGTTAATAAACATGTATTTAAAAAATTGGCAATTTCTAACACAAAAACTTGAGTGGCCATCAACATCAAGTTTGTAAATATTAACAAGCATAAGCACAACCACAACTCCACTAATTAGAGGACAACATTTCTCACACATAATATTTGAGGTCAATGAAAGAATCAAAACAAATCTAAAGTAAATGTCATGATATTCCTAATATAAAGTAAAACCATTTCTAGTCACAAAGTCTATTACAATCAATTTAACATAGAAAATCTTAACCAATAAAGTCTATTACAATCAATTTTATATAGAAAATTTTAACCAAAGAGAGATAAATCTGCCAAAGTCCTTGATTTTTGACTTTAGTGAGCCCATCAAAACATCAATTTCGTATCCTTCATCCACTGAAATTAATTCAAAAAATTCAATTAAGTGCAGTATAAACATCAAAAACCTATAAAATGAAGTCTTAACATACTTTTAGAAGAAAAATGAAACTACCACTCGTCGTGTCGTGGTTCCTTTCTTAAGACTAATCATCAGAATCATAAAACATGATAAGAAAGATGCCTTAACTAATTTTTCTCAAGCGCTAAATGGAAACAACTACAAGAGTTATCACAGCGAAAAATAAAAAAAAGGTGAGCCGAAGAAATTCAATTGCAGAATCAATTTAAGAACTCAAATTTTGAAATTGATTCTAATTGATGTCTTACTTGACAGAACTGGCTACCAAGAAGGGTGATGAGTGCATGGCGTGTTGCTCTAATCATACATGTATTAGAGGGATGGGATGCACATGAGTGTGGAGACACAATGTCAGGAATTGAGAAAATATGGAATGCAGCTCTTCGTCATGGATTTCTTCTAGCAACACAAGTTTGATAAACCTATTTTAAGAGGGTATCTTTGTGCTTTGCTGATGGAAAATGTGATGATGACATCGACTAGCAACCAAGATGCTATGAAATCACTCTCTACCAAAATTAAAAGACTGCAACATATGTAATGTTTAGCTTTTATGTCTTGGGCTCTATTTTTAAGAATGTATTATGAATTATGTTATCAACTACAGAAGGGTTGTTTCCAGCGGAGTTAGCATGTGGAGATATTGAAATGATACTTTTACTATTCATATTCTAATAAAATTTCATCTACAACAAAACAATAGCTGGTAAATCTAAAAAGGGGAAGTTCTCATTCCTCAGCAACACTAATTACGACCTCCCTATACAACTAGGAGCACAACTATTACAAGTGAACTGTGGTCAACTACAAAATAGTTTAGCTTCAAGGAACATACTTTTGAAATTGATTCCACATTTCTGTACTATTGTAGGAGGTTAGCCATGACAACAACCTCTCTAAAATAACTGTGCACTAGCAGGGCATAAGCATGTCTAGCTAATTTATTTGAAGAATTTTTTGCAATTCATAGCAAAAGTAGTTCCTGGTCACAAACTAAAATACGTGAATAAACAATGAATAAGGAAACAAAGGGATGTTTTGTGTATTCGTGAACACACAAACAATTTTGTGCATATGCATCAATGCACAAAATTAGAAGGAAAGGCATATATGACAATTAAGTACAATGCATAACATTAGCTGGAAACTGAAAAATGAATTATGCAATAAGTGTAAATTAAATTACCTCCTAATACCGATACCAAGATTTCGTTTCGTTTGTTTCAATCCAAGAAATACTTTCCTTGTACCTGGGAGCTTAAGTAAACTAACAATTTCAAGTTTCTTACTACTCCTTTGCTATGTTCTTATTTGTTATAGTGTGTTCTTCAGGATCTGCCATTACTAAGTGATTATATCCGTAAAAAAGCAATACTATATTCACTGTTAATGACAAAATAAACAGATACATGAAATTTCATTTCTATGATAATAAAAGTAAGGCAAACACACCGCATTCATGAGTGCTAGTGTAACCATGGAAAACTCCTGATGCCAGTGATATGTCAAAAGGATCCTCAAAAATAAAAGGAAAGCCTACATCATACATATATTATATTAATGCTAATGTTTGATATTCTCGATCCATTGCACATCAGAAATTTAACCTGTTATCAGAATGCAACTAGATAGAAAATTAAGCTGCAAATTGATAAATTTTGGAAATAATTGAATTATAACAGGTATTCTACAATATAGTACATGAATTTCATGCTTTCAGGTGAAACTGTGACATATTAATATAATATATCGAGAGGACATAGGATAATAGTACAGATCAAGAGATGAAAAATAAGAGAAAGGAAAGCAAAGTCTCAGTCACATGCATTGGTTCTTAGTTTGAAGTTCATGGAAAATAAATATGCTCTTATCAAAGAAGCAAGCATATCTTTTAGAAGATGCAAATCTCTTTAATTGGACATAACATAACATAACAAGCATATCTAGTTCCAGCAAATATATATATATATAAAACAAAATAAGGAGAATGTCCACATTTGGACATAACAAGCAATTAATATCATTTTCAAGTGCTCTTTGTTGAAATAATGGAAATGTAATCACCAACATGTGCTGTTTATACCAATGCTGTATAATTAGAAGAGAGAAATAGAAGGGATCTTGTCAAGCTAAGAAAAATTGAATGGTTAACTAGACACTGACTTATAAGATAATTAGTAAGCATTAATCTTCCAAATATGTACTGTGAAATTTTTGAAGTACTTTCAACTTGTGTCATTGTAAACTGTCCAATTTTTATTTTTATTTTTTGCCTAGTTTGTGTTTCGGTATTTTGATGGTCCTCCTATGCTTAATTACATACTCTGACTTGGATAAGGATCCGGATGCTGTGACGTGTCGTGTCCCTAAAACAACAATAAATAATAATAACCAATAAAATTACTTGCTGCAAAGGCTTTATGGAAAATGAAGATAAGAAATGCAAGTTCTTTAACGATGATCTCCAAGTGCAATGTAGTAGCTTCCAGTTGCAAAACCTCATAGTTCATAGAAGTGTATGTTATTGGAGATACTCTTCAATTTCTTCAATTGCTTATACTATACTTCGAGAATTCAATAAAATTTGTTCCTTGGCAATTGAATAATAACAGTTCAAAATCTACAAATATTCACCAGAACTTCTTCAACCATAATAATGAAGGGTTTTAGATATTAGTCGCTTAAATCACTCTTATTTTGATATTTGTCCCCACAATCTTTATATTTTGATATTAGTCCCCAATTGCTTAAGTGTGTTGATAGAAGTCCCCTGGCAATGAGATGGAATATTCCAAGTTTAACGAATATTCGGCCACCTCTAACGCACCTCCCCACCACCTCCTCCCCGCCTCCTCCGGCCCCTCCTCCTCCGGATCTGAAACATTCGATCCGAAATGATCATCCGCACCATCGACGATCTGATCTCCTTCCACGCACGATTCAACGAACTCGATTTGTCGATTCCACTCCCTCCACCACCCTCCCTCCCTCCACCTGCCCCCCCCCCCATCCACCCCTCCTCCCCACCGACTCCCCGGCCCCTCCTCGACTCCCCCAGCCTCCCCCTCCGACCTCCCCCCACCCCCACCTCCCCTCCCCACCACCTCCTCCCCCAACCCATCCCCATACCTGTCTTAATTTAACCAAGGCTTTAAAACCAAAAATAAAAATCGTATGACTATCGCCAACTTAAAGCAATTTGAGGGACTAATATCAAAATACTCACATTTGAGGGACTAATATCAAAATAGCTCAAATTTAGGGACTAATATCTAAAACCCCAATAATGAATGTATTTGCTAAATTATAAATATTTGTCTGTATCAAAATTAAAAGCTGTGATTCACTCATCTCATATGAAATTAATCCAAAACTAGTATCATCTCCTTAGCTATGAACACCAACCTCAAAACAAATTTTAAAAAAATAAACTCTAAAAGCTAGTTGCAACTATAATGTATAACACTATGAAAATTGAAAAACAATTTTACCTCAATTGATGAATCGATGAGTTTTTTCTTTGCTATATTCATTTTCATAGGAGAGAGATCTGAGAGGAGAACTCTAATCTTCAGCAAATCTGAGAAAATCGAACCAGATCGGAGATATACAGTATTGATTTGCTGTAGAAAACTAAGAATTTGAACAAGGGTTTGATCAGCGTAAAACTAGGATTTGATCGGTGTCAAAGCTTTGGTCGGCGTCGAACTAGGGTTTAGGCAAAGTTAAACTAGGGTTTTGGAGATGAAGAGAGAGAGAGAGAGAGAGAGAGAGAGAGAGAGAGAGATCGAACGGGGAAAGAGTCGGAGTTTTGGTGAGAGAGGCGAGAGATCGGGGAAAGTCGGAGGATTCCCTCGCTCTCCGTCGTTTTCACTCGGGCAGCGGAGAGAAAGGTGAAAAGAAAAAATATGTATCAGTTTTTCTACAGTTAAAATTATGTTCTTTTTCTTTTTTGTTTTCTTTCAAACCAAACAGTAGAAACCCACTTTCTCTTTTATTTTACTTTCCTTTCTCTCCTTCCTATCAAACCAAACAGAGCCTTTAGTTTTTTCTCATTTCTAGGGGATTTGTAGTGGGAGATGTTTTATGCTCAATTCTAGATTTTGTTGATTGTCTGTTGAGGTTTCTAATGCCATTGATTTTCTGGAAAGAACATGGTTTTTTTATAGGAATTTCTCAATGGTTGTGAGTAGATGTGAGGCATATGTGGAGAAGTTAAGATTTTTATATCAAAATTATGATAATAGTTGCCTTTTCTCGCTACAATTTGAGCCATATCAGAACACTAGGGTTTACATTGCCGTTGATGATCTTTGTTAGTAATTCTCTTTTTCGTATGGTTAATTTTATATATTTCCCATCCGACCGATTTTAGTTGGAAAAGTTTCTATACACATTTCTTAGTTTGCTATTGTTAGTCAATGAGGCACTCAATGTGCCCGATTTTGTAGAAGGATGAGTTTTAAAAAAAAATTTACAGAAGTTTGTAGTTTTTAAGAAGATGCAAATCTCTTTAATTGGACATAGCATAACATAGCAAGCATATCTAGTTCCAGCAAATATATATAAAACAAAACAAGGATAGTGTCCACATTTAGACATAACATGCAATTAATAACAGTTCAAAATTCTACAAATTTTCACCAGAACTTCTTCAACCATAATAATGAATGCATTTACTAAATTATAAACATTTGCCATATATCAAAATTAAAAGCTGTGATTCACTCATCTCATATGAAATTAATCCAAAACTAGTATCATCTCCCTTAGCTATGAACACCAACCTCAAAACAAATTTTAAAAATAAACTGTAGACTAAAAGCTAGTTGCAACTATAATGTATAATACTATGAAAATTGAAAATAATTTACCTCAATTGATGAATCGATGAGTTTTTCTTTGCTATATTCATTTTCACAAGAGAGAGATCTGAGAGGAGAACTCTAATCTTCAGCAAATCTGAGAAAATCGAACCAGATCAGAGATATACAGTATCAATTTGCTGTAGAAAACTAAGAATTTGAACAAGGGTTTGATCGGCGTCAAATCTTTGGTCGGCGTCGAACTAGGGTTTAGGCAAAATAATTAAACTAGGATTTTGGAGATGAAGAGAGAGAGAGAGAGAGAGAGAGAGATCAATCGGGGAAAGAGTCGGAGTTTTGGAGGGAGAGGCGAGAGATCAGGGAAAGTCGGAGGCGTCGAGCGAGGCGATTCCCTCGCTCTCCGTCGTTTTCACTAGGGCAGCGGAGAAAGGGCAAAGAAAAAATATGTATAAGTTTTCTACAGTGAAAATTATTTTCTTTTTCTTTTTGTTTTCTTTCAAACCAAGCAGTAGAAACCCACTTTCTCTTTATTTTACTTTCCTTTCTCTCCCTTTCTATCAAACACTACAGAGCCTTTACCTATTTCTCGTTTCTAGGGATTTGTAGTGGGAGATTTTTTATGCTCAATTCTAGATTTTGTTGATTGTCTGGTGAGGTTTCTAATGCCATTGATTTTCTAGAAAGAACATGGTTTTTATAAGAATTTGTGAATGGTTGTGAGTAGATGTGAGGCATATTTGGAGAAGTTAAGATTTTATATCAAAATTATGATAATAGTTGCCTTTTCTCGCTACAATTTGAGCCATATCAGAACACTAGGGTTTACATTGCCGTTGATGATCTTTGTTAGTAATTCTCTCTTTTTCATATTGTTAATTTTATATATTTCCCATCCAACTGATTTTAGTTGGAAAAGTTTCTATACACATTTATTAGTTTGCTATTGTTGGTCAATGAGGTATTCAATGTGCCTAATTTTGTAGAAGGATGAGTTTTTAAAAACATTTTTACGAAAGTTTGTAATTTTTAAGAAGATGCAAGGTTTATGTGGAAAAGTTATTTTTATTTTTGTATTTGAGAATATTCAAACTTACATTATCTGTTATTTTCAAATGGAAACAAGGATATTTGCTTGAGATTGCAAATTGTATGATCTTTGTTGATGTACAAGTCTGGGATATTTGCTTGAGATTGCAAATTGTAGGATATTTTCTTCTTTCTTTTGTTTAAAGTGGTGGTGGTGGAAGTTGAGGTGTTTATGATGATTAATAAGGGATAAGGATGCAAATTGAGGTAGGTTAGTGTTTGTTATTTAAGCTTTTTGTAAAGGACAAGGGGCAGTTTTTGAAAGCTTTTAGTTGTATAATTTTGTTAATTTTATAAATTGGTGTATTAACTTGGGGTTGCAAATTATAGGAATATTTTCTTTATTGTTTACTTGTTTTTCATTTTGAAATAGATTGTGGGATGTTTCTTATTGATAAGTATTCAGGCCACAAATTGAGGTAGGTTACTATTTTTATGAAGTTTTTGTAAAGAAGAAGTAATAAGGGTTCCATTTGAAGTTTATAGCTATGTTTTCAAAACTTTGTATGTAAATACTTTGTTGATTCCATCGAGTTAGGATATCCGTTTAGATTGCAATTTGTGGAAATATTTTCTTTTCTTCTTGTTGAAAATTGTAGACATTGTTTGTACAAATTCGATTTCTTTTAAAGTTAGGATGACATAACATTAACTTGTAAGTCGTTGGGATGATTTTATACCCTTTTGTAAGAATTGTTTGCTTGTACCATGAACGGAGCAAAATACACTTTTAACCAGTCCCAAAAAAAAATCAAATCTTATTTTGATAAGGGTCTCCATCCGTGTAGGCCTTACTGTGCATTATCTTAACGAACCAGTAACTGCGGTTGAGACTTATCATGGAATTATTGGGCATTCTCATGTCACATGCCTTGTAACATTTACAATATGTACCCCTACATATTTGCGCTAAGTTCCACATCTCTTTTCCGCCATTTAAAAGAAAATTCAAATATTATCTTGTCTCGAGGTTGACGTCCGAAGGCAACTATATAATGTTCAATATTTTTAGGTGTTGTTACTGATTTATCGTGTTATTTAAGTTAGCATGGCTCGTGACTACGTAAGAGTTAAGGATTGGATGTACGTGATTCACCGAGAACGCATGCAATCTGATTTTGTTGATGGAGTTGGTACTTTCATGGACTTTGCACGCAGACACGATATGATTCGATGGGGGAGGCTCATTTGTCCGTGGAGAGTATGAGTGAATAAGTTACATTACTTGGAGGAAGAAGTAGAACTTCACATTGTAAATAATGGTTTTGTTAGTGATTATATGACTTGGGTATATCATGGAGAAATTGAAGGTCTCGATGCGGATGAAAAGAACAAGAAGAAGACAACATATTTCCGTGAGGAAATGGAGGAAATGGTAGAGGTTGCTCTTAGTGACACTAATCCTATTGAAGATCTTCCTTCTAACGAGGACATCGTGAAGACAATTATGATAAATACATGATTGATGCTAGGAGGCCAATTTATGAGAATGTAATACACACCATGTTGTCATGGTTTGTTCATCTTTTCGATTAAGTGTCTAAATGAATGGAGCAACAAGCCATTCACAATGCTTCGAAGTTTCTAAAAGATTCTATGCCCGGAACCATATGCCCGAGCCGGTAACGAAGATGAAAAGATAATGTCTAATCTAGGTCAACAAGGAGAAGATTCATGCATGTCCCAATGATTGTGTACTATACCGAAGGAAATTCGATAAGATAGAGTGTCCTACTATGCTGAGGCTAGATATAAGAAGAAAGTACTTGGTCGAAGAAAGATATTCCTATCAAGATATTACGATACATTCCCATAACACAGAGGCTGCAGAGGCTATTCAAGTGTAAGAAGACAGCGGTGGTAATGACTTGGCATCATCGTGCTCATCCAAGTGAAAATGGAAGAATGAGTCATCTGAGAGATACGCCCGCATGGAACGATTTTGACAATAGGCATCCAACATTTTGTAAGGAACCTTGCAATATAAAGCTTGGGCTAGCTAAGGATGGCTTCTCCCCTTTTAGTTTTAAGGGCAATCCACACTGCACATGGCCCGTTGTGATGATGGTTTATAATCTCTCACCATGGTTGGCAATGGACCAATCCTACTTTATGATGCCTCTTCTTATTGATGGTCCAAACACCATGAAACAATATCGATGTCTATCATCTACCTCTCATTGAAGAGTTGAGGTCTTTATTCATCGACGATGTGCAGATGTATATTTAGCCCCATTGTAGAGCACTAGTGATCTGTCTCGCTTCAATTAGTATATTCGCTAACTCTATGGCATTTGTTATGCCATTTTCCCAATGGTTGTTACTTGTATCCTTTTGGGTGCAAAATATCGTGGAGTGGTGTTCAATCAATTTATATGAATGGATACACACATACACATACACCTATACATACACACACACACACACACACACACATATATATATATATATATAGGGGTTGGTTCCAATGAGAACCCAAATAAATATGAAAACTAAGAACCCAATATCAACCATCCATCATACAAAATCGTAGGGAGATTCTACAAAATCAAGGTGACGAATTGAAATTAAATAGACATTAGAAACTAAAATAAGGGTAAAAATATAAAAAGCACAGAGGTATAATGGAAAAACCGACAAACCTATAAACACGGAAACAACCCTTTTCCTGTCATTCAAGCGCGTGAATTATTGCATATCATCGTTTTAGATTCAACAAATCAATAATTTCAATGCGTAATGACATGAGAAGTAAATATGAATGGCATGAGAAGTAACTAGTGGATATGAATTTCAATGTGTAATGACATTAGAAGTAAATTACTCGATTCTCGTGAATTAAAACATTAGATTCCTATAATACATGCAGATTACATAGATTATAATATGTTTCAGAACCATATTATTATCAATAATTATTTTTAAATGTTGTGTGCTATCAATGTTATTGTTATGTTACGAATCTTATTATCAATATTTTAGAATCTATTGTGAATGTTTACGAATCTATGTTCTAAATAACTAATTTATTAATGTATTTGAAAATACGTAATCATATTATTATATATAGAGAATCATTTCGTTATTCTTACGTAATCATATAGTATAAGTTATGGAATCTCTTTAATTCTAAAATAATAATTTTTGGTATCCATTGTTTAATGGTTACAAAATCATATTATAACTGCATTGAATCTGTATGTATTATAACGAAATCTAATGTTTTAGTTTGCGAACGAGTAATTTACTTCTAATGTCATTACACATTGAAATTCATATCCACTATTTACTTCTCATGCCATTCCCCATTGAAATTCATATCATTTACTTCTCATGCCATTCGCTATTTACTTCTCATGCCATTACGCATTGAAATTCATAACACCACTGTGGATTTCCTTTCTTTTTTATTTTAATTTAATTATCGGACTCGCGATGATTCTTTTAGATTTATTTATCACATCAATTTTCGATTACCATTCGTTTCATTTGAGATTTCAATCCTTACGTAAGGAAGAAGGTTGTGCTTAGTTAGGAAAGAAAAACGCCTATAATATAACGATTCTATGACCAAAATGACCGGCGTGCCCTTTAGTTAAAATTTTGAATTTAATAGAGTTTAATCACAACCGTTGATTGGTTAAAGATCTAAGGATAGAGATTTGGTTCTTAGTTCTCATATTTGTGAGGAGTTCTCATTTGATCCAACCCCTATACACACACACACACACACACACATGCACACTTATACACATATACTCACACATATACACACTTGCAACATATACGATACATATACATGCATACTCATACATTGCTATATGTGAATTCTCGAGTACTTGTCCTGTTCCACCTCCTCGACCTTCCATCGATCCTCCTTTCACTCGCCATGCTCAAGTTTCTCACCTCGAACTAATCCATCGACTTCTCTCATCCCGAACTCAACTATCCTCTTCTTCTAGTGCTTAGGGTTCACTTTGGGTTCACCAGATTCACCTTGAGGCTTATCACAGAGGATATTGCTAGGGTGTTTGCAGACTTGAGGCGTTTCAGCCTATCCCAGAGGACATTCTCCGGAATTTTCAGCTTCCACACATTAGACCGTCTTTTTTATTTTGGATATTACGGGCATTTTGGATATTAGACGATAGATATATTTTATGTATTTTATTTTAATTTGTCGTTTATTTGAGACTAGTGGACACTTTCCACATAATGTGTTGTAATTTGGCTAATTGTTGGGTTGAATGTGTTTGATGATATATATCATTAGTTTTTTTATTTTATTGTGAGATTTTGAATTATGTGCGTGCGACGTATATTTTGAATTGTAAACAGTAGCCACGCTAAGCAGACACTTTTAAAAAAATATTGGTCAACCCTAAACGGTTTAAACCATTTCGATGGTTGCCCACGTTTTCAAACCGTTTTGACACAAAACCCCGCCAAACGGTTATGCGAACCATCCCAAACAGTTTTAACCGTTTTGGTGAGTTATGCCAGATTGTTTGAACCGTTTGGACAATTATTTTTATATTTTTTAAAATAAATAATTAACTTTATTTGCCCAAACGGTTGGAACCGTTAGCGTGAGTCCCAAACATTGGAATCGTTTGGGCCACCGTTTGGACAAATGCACCTAACCGTGTTTGGCTAAAGGGTTTTGGCCCAAACGGTTTTAACCGTTGGGACATATCACCACCAAACGGTTTTAACCGTTTGGACAAAGTAGGTTTGTACTAGTGTTATTTTGTTCTTCTCTTTCTCTCATTCTTCCCTCTTGTTTTAGCGTTTTCTTTTTGTGACAAACCTCTACCCAAAATATACACCCCTTTCATTTACCTTCTCATTAGTTTCTTACACAATCTTAGAACCCACTTAGATCTATCTTTCTAATACTCTCCTTTCCCGTGGATCGATATCATAAGTGCTTTAACTTGATCATTGCGCATTTACAACTTAGCACGTTTTTATCCCCATCAGTAAATTAGAAATATATTGTAGAAGAAGATAGATATATTATATAAGTATCTTTTTATTGTTTTACTACTTTTTAACAAAGGCTGCATCTCATTTTCTTTAGTCCTGTCATGATCCAACTTTGTGCTTTATCAAGAAACACAGATTTCCTCAATTAAGTATGTGTCCTGGATTTAACAAAAAGTCTCATTATAACATTTATTTTTGTTTTATTCATAGCCATAATAACGATTCGATTATTCTAATAAAAGTTCTATTATTCTTGCATATACAAGAAAATTACTTGGATAATTAAAATTTTAAATACGAATCTAATAAATTATTGAACTTATCTTATGAAAATTTCAAATTTCTTCTAAAACAAATGGTTTTCCTCTTTTCAATTTGATAATATAGGAAATTAAGAACCCTCATGCTTCATCTAAGAGGTAATATAAATTTACTATACCCAATTTTATTTTGAGTAACTTTCTATCGAATAGTGACATAGAAAGACAATATCATGCAGAGGATATGAAGCATTTTAGAAAATTTAATTGTTTTCTTTAAAGTTTAGAACAACCCACTCCTATGGAAAATGTTCATCTGATTTGTATGTCTTTATTTTTGCTAATTTGTTGAGAATCAAAGGAATATTCCAAGGCTAGAAACTTCGCTAGAAAAATTATTACCTTAAAGATAATATTAGTTTTGAAGATAATATTAGTAACCATTCTAGAAGAGTTGAATATAATTCACAAAGAATTGCTAGTAAAATAGTGATCTCTTATTATTCAATATGGAATACTAAGATAAAACAAGAGATCCATTACAAAATCACATGTGAAGTATTGTTCAATCTATATATAATGACAACAACACATAGGTCCTTCTAAACTTTATAAAAGTGACTAAGCTTTGGGGCTTGTCATATAACCCCAAATGTTTGCAATTTTTCACCACATCCCCACCCCTACCCAAAAGCCATAATAGGGTGTTATGAAAATTTATCTAAAGTTCCTCATGATTGGTGAATAATGTTGAACACTCTGGACTTTCTAAAATAAATGTTGAAAGTTTGAACGGTTCTCTAATAATAATGTCGAGAGGTAGGAGGTATTTTGAAGAAAAAAATGAGGTTTACGCAGTTTGGAGGGTATGTTGAAAAATTGGAAATGGTTTGGGAGTTTCGGATAAGATCCGAATTGAGGAGGGTTAAATGAAAATTTTAAACTTTGAGGATTGTCTTAAAATGGGCAACTTTAAAGAGAGAGAGAGAGAGAGAGAGAGAGAGAGAGAGAGAGAGGCTTACGAGCTTGAGAAGATGAGATGGCAAGAGCCAAGAAAAGAACTACAAAAGAGATTTGAAAAATGTTGAAGCCATCTTTTTTTTTTTACTATCTTTCTTTTACTTTTGGTTTAGAGATGCTAACATGCATCTCATATTTATAGTCGGACATAAGATTAATTAAGAAAAGTGAGAACATATCATTGATGATTCATCGAGGATATGGTGAAGATTTTATCACAAGGATGAGTGAACATAGACACGTTATTAGAAGGTGCGATACTTTATACATAAGTGACTTTTGCTCATTGTATCTTTGAAAAATTATTGCTAATGATTGTTTGCTTCTGAGGGTATGTACTCACTAGATCCTTAAATTAAAAGCTAATTTGGTCCTTGTACTGGCTTCATACTTAAATTGGTCAACATACTTTATTTTTTCTCAACTTTGTCTTTTGTATGGGGTTTCATACTCAAGTTGGTCCTCATACTTTACTTTTCTCATCTTAATCCTTGTATTGGGGCTTCATACTCGAATTGGTCCTCCTAATTTATTTTAACTTTTAATATTTTGTTGTAAACTCCCAATAACTTTCAACATCACAAGAAACCCTTCAAAACTTTCAAAATACCCTACACTCCCAATAACTTTAAAATCACACTAAACTCATCAATAACTTCCAAATCACACTAAACCCCAATGAATTTTGGATTTGTAGACAATCCCTAATAAGTTTCCTCATTTTGTAGATAACCCTAACTTAGAACAAAAAGCAACATAAAAGGCATTTTAAGGATAATTTCAAAAAAGAAAAATAATTAGGGTTCATGACCGTACATGAGCGAGCAAGAGGAAAACTAATTGCAAAAGGTCATAAATGGTTTTAATACTATAAGCGGTATTTTGATCCTTTTAAGTCACGTAGATTGCATTTGTCGTGTTAGATATAACGATGTTAACTTTGAAAACTTTTGAAAAAGTTATTGGGAGTTCATTGTGGTTTTGAAAGATTTGGGGGTTTATTGTGGTTTTGAAAGTCATTGTGGATAGCGGCTTGCGAAAGTCGTTGGGGGTTTAGTGTGATTTTGAAAGTTATTGGAGATTTAGTGTGATGTAGAAAGTTATTGGGAGTATATTGCAAGATGTGGAAAGTTGAAATAAAGTGTGTGTGGGGGTAGGGGCATTATTTCATTATGAAGCCCCAATACTGGGGATCAAGTTGAGAAAAATTGTAGTAGGGTGACCAATTAGAATATGAAGCCACGGTGACAAGGACCTAGTTGAGAAAAAGAATAAGGTATGTGGACAAATTTGAGTATGGAGCCCCATCAGAGACCATCTACTTTTAGCCTATCTTTTAAAATATAAAAATAGTAGATTTTACTCAATATATATGCCCAAAATTATTTATAATGATGAGATGATCATTTTTAAAAGCTAAGAAAGATGAGATGGTCATTCTATAAAAAACCCTACTTTTCATTAGAACTTAATTATACTTCCGGTGAAACATGTTGGATCTTGGATGCAAGCCTAGATGGGGTGAATAAAGTCGCACAAATATTTCGCCAAAATTAAACTAATTATAAAGATATGCAGAAAATATAAACGAAATATTAAACAAGTAATCACAACCACATAACACAAGGATTTTATAGTGGTTTAGATAATCCTACTCCACTCTTTCTCCTTGATAGAGAGGCTTCCACATTATATGAGATATTTCTTGATTATAAAACCTAATCCAATAAGGTGTTACAAAGACCGCTACCTAGTCTAAACCCTAAACTAATTGTCTTCATTAATCACACTCTCACACAACAAAACTCTAACTGCAGACTAGCAAACAACCTTCAATTCTAACCAGCTTAAGTACTCCAAAACCGAACAAAGAGTGATTGTATAAAGTGTTATTGTGTTACAACCAATAATATCAATTAATCATAGAAGTAAAAGAAAGATCTTATCTCTTTTATGATCAAACCGTTCTTTGAATGAGTGAGATCCAGATTCGAAGAATGGAGGCAAGTCTAACGATCGTAGGGTCATCGATGGAGATTGATCAAAGGAGGTAGACCACGATGGCTATCGATCGAAGACTTCAAGATGATCCAAGATAAGCAAAATCTAATCATCAAACCCTAATCTTATCTCTTCTCTCTCACCTTTTCAAAATTAGGTCAGAATCAATTATCAAGGATAAGATAGAGAGAGGGGCTATAAATGCAACAAACAAAGAGATTTGTTTTAGAAATCTACAAATTGAACTAGTGTCTATCGATGGGCAACTTGCTCATCGACGAGCAAAGTCCCTATTGATGGACAAATGCTCTCCGGACTTTTCTTCATTGATAGATCGAGAATCGATGGCCAATGGTCATCGTCATTGATGGGTATCTTGATCATTGATGGACAAATGCTCTCTAGAAAATTCTATCATCGACGGAGTTGAGAAATCTATGGATTCAAGAAGAAATCCATTAATCTTTCTCATCAATGGGCAAAGTTCCCATCGGTGAGTATAGTCCATATCGATGCACTCGCCTAGCGATTCATCGATTTTAGTCGGTAATCATTCATGTCATTTACGCTATCGAATCAAACTTATATTAACCTACACAAGTAATCTCAAACACAAGTTAGTAATAATTATTATGTTTGTTATTATTAAAAAGATATTGCATGGACAAGGTCCTCACAATCTCCCTTTTGATAATAACAAACCAAAAATTTTGAATGCACTAAGAACAAGTTTGAGGTACAACAAGCATGTAATAAAAATTAATTTCATGATAAACAAATAGTGAGATACTAGCTCCTCTACACATGCATACATGAAACAGAAAACAGTTTCCAAACTCCCCTATAATAATGCATCATCAAAAACTAGAAATCAAACAAATGTAATGCGAAAGAACCAAAAGATAGAAAAGATTCAAATTTGCCTAAAAACTTCTCCCTCTTTTATTATTAGCAAAGATAGCATTCCAAACGAGAGGAATAAGAACTAATCACCAAAACAAAATATCGTCCAAAGGAACTAGCGGAAAAGATATCCAAGAAAGTCCATAAAATTTGTCAATAACTAATATAGTTACTATGAATTAAAGACTAAATTAGGTGAAAAACATTTTGTTAACTGCTTTTACAAGACACCTAATCCAAAACACATGAGTAGAAGAACCAAAGTGTGTCAAAATATTAAAATATATATGCATATGTGTAGGGAGGAAAGGAAAGTAAAAATGAAAGAAAAAGAAAAAAAGAAAAGAAAAAAATGATATTCTTGTTATTGTTTGGTTTGAAAGAATATTGTAATGAAAGTAAGAAGAAAATTCAAAAGAAAGTTATTTTCTCTTGTTCTGGTTACCTTTCTAAGAAAAGAGGAAGAAAATTATCACAACATAATTTTAATTCATATTTTTGGAATTAGATTTAGATTTTAAATAATTTATAAAAATAATTAAATTAAATTGTGATTCTACCATATTTTCAAAAATTTATAAGTTACCGAACATGTTTGCACAATCTTAACTTAAGAAAATTGAGTCAAATTGATGGGGGTAAAACGGGATTACCTTTAAGTTATAAGTATACAACATTGATCAAGTTATAATATATAAAGTTATCGATCCCACGAGGAACGTGAAGTAGGAGTTATCCAAGTTTGGTTCTTTTTAGATTATAAGGCAACAGGAGTTATTCAAAATAAAAATAAAATATGGTGAAAGTGGTGGTGAAGAGGTTAGAAGGAGTGGTTGTGGATTATGTGCAATAAAACGAGGAAAATGAGAGAGAGATTAGAAAATGTGTGATGAAAACGAGAAGGAGTGATGGAGGGATTTAAAGATGGAAGGGTAAAGTGAAAATAAAAGAAAATGAGTTTGAGAGATGGAGTGATGATTTGTGCAAATAAAAGAAAAAAAAATCAAGAGAGGAGAAAGAAAATTGAAGGAAAACAAACAAATGAATAGCAATGATAAGACTAAAATAAAGAAGATAAAGTATGGAGGATTAATTAAAGATATGAATCTAGAGTAGATCCACTTAGCTTATCTCAATCTTATGGGAATAAGTTAGATTTGTTAGCTAGTTTCAAGCAATCTCTAGGGATCCCATAAATATTCGCTTCTACACTTAGAAAGGGTAATTCCCTAGGGTTCTAGCCTCAAGGTGAATTAAAGAAAGAAAAATCTATACTAGAAAGTAAATACAAGAATTAAAGATATTGCATGAAAGTAAATTGCATGAAAGTAAATCTAAGCTACAAAGCATATAAATGAACAAGAAATGAAAAGAAATAAAAACCAACAACTCATGATCTTCATCTCATCCTCCTTTGGTCCTTGGACAAGAAGAGAAAGGAAATTGAAGGGGTGAAAAATTTTATTTATTGTGTAACAAAGTTATAATTTTGGAAGGTCTTCCAATTAAGAGTAACCTTCCTCTCTAAATGGAGTTTTATAAAATATTTCACAATCTCAAGCCCTCACTCTACCCTCTATTTATAGATAACAAGAATCTCACAACATTTGTATTTGTCTTGATCCCCAAGTAATCCTTACAACCATAAGATTTTTAGGTCCCAAGCAAGCTCATAACATAAAGATCTCTCAAAATAATACCCATTAATTTAATACTTGAGAGATAGACTTTGTGGGCTTTATTTCCTTTATATTTAATTTATTTAAGACTCTTAAGCTCTTAAATGCTTGGCTTCTTGGAATTTAACTTGGCCTTCAAATAATTAAATATATATCACTAAAATTTGGATTTCTATCATAAACCACTATTGCTGATGAAATTTTTAGAATCGGTAATTTGATGGTCTGCCTCGCCGAGATAGGCGATTTTCATATATAATATGTTGAATTCGACTTTCAATTAGAGATTTCACTTTTCTTGGCTGGACCATCCCGAGCATTTGACTTTATATTTTTCATATTTGATTTGATTTTCAATTGCAAGCCAAGTTATTAATAATTCACACAAAAAGTGATGAGTGTTGAGATTTTGCTTCTAAACTTAGTCGTGGCTTTGGATTTAGGCATCCCGGCTTTATTAGAGATCTTTTGGGCTTAAAATAATCTTCATTTGAGCTCTTATTTAATACTTTTATATTACCTACAAATTAAGATAAAAATCATTATTAGAGATATATTTATTTAAATAAAATAGATAATAAGGGTATAAAAGTATAATAAAATGTGATGATCAAAACCCCACATTCTAAACTCTTGCTAGTCCTCTAGCAAGAAAGAAATTAAAAGGAAAGAAAGAAAAATCCTAACTCACTTTTGCAGAACCTTGGTTGTATTTAGCATATACAATAAGTCTTTAAACCTCTAGGTTACCTTAGTGGACGAGTTGTAGTCTCGTGAGGGTTTGCAATGAATGTACCCATAAAATTGTCAACTTGCCAATTTAAAGAAGTCAAAGTATAATTAATTCACTTGATATATTTAACATTCCAATTGAAGCTAGTTTATACTCAAAACGTTTTATGTATAACTCAAGGTAATTTCTTTTAGAAAATCTTTTCATTATAGCTATACAAAACCTAGTTTAACTTAGAAATTTAAAAAAGTTTTTGAAAAGAACATGCTAACTCTTTGTTTTAAACAATTTTCAAGTCTCTTAATCAATTTATTTTTCAAGAACATATACACAAATATAACTATACATATAAAAACATTGTTACTAAATTTTTATTACTCTTTATTCCTTGGTGATTTTGTTCTACTTGATCGGCTTTCTAAGTGACCATTTAACGAGTTTTGGGCCAATGGATCCTAACCCAATGGGCTGAGGTCATTTAGCATAAAAATACTCCTTAATTACTCGTCAACTTAGGCTTAGTAAGATAGAACCACCTTGGATTTTAAGAGAATATTAGTTGGTGCCCATTTTCTACTCTTCTTTTGTTAGTTTTTTTAATATATATATGTGTATATGTATATATATGTCTTAAAAAATTTTAGATTAAGAAAACTTGAGAATTTATTTTCAACTCTAAGATGAGCATGCAAAATTTCATTACTTTAATTAAAAGTCTAAGTAAAGACTTAAGTGAAGTATACTATGAAAATCATTTTTAAGAAATCTATTTGGAGTTATCATAAAAGGTAAACTTGAGTGTAAAACTAACTAAGGATTAGGAAATTTAAATTTTATCAAATAGATCAATTATTAATCAACTCTATTAAGTTGGCAAGTGACGATATTTTTTAAATGACATAAAAAGAAAAATGGTAAGAAAAAGAGGAAAAATGTCTAATCCCCACCCCACACCTAAATTTAGATTGTCCTCAATGCAAACTCTATAATGCACATAGTAAAAGCATAAAATTGAAGCACTTACATTTGTTCGACTTCAACAATGATAAAAAATCTGCAATTACCTTTGGTATATGAGGATGAAGTCAAACTTTTTCTTTTTTTTTTGTTTTGTTTTTTTTTTTTTTTTGTTTATTATTTTCAAAAGAACAAGAAACTCTCAAATGAGAGAAGAATAAATTCTTTTTATTATTATGATGCGACACAAAGACAAGCAAATGTAGAATAAAAGATGAAAGATGAGAATTTCAAATTCTACATTAAATCCTACCCTATTGTTGAAGATTCTACCTCAGATTCTAAAGAGCTTTAAAATGATATAAGCAATGAAGTGCTTAGATTCAAAATATTCTAAAGGGTTCAATGATTTTTGCAATAATTCAAGGTAGGTTTCAATGGTGTTATGCAATTTGAACTTAGCTTCTTTATTAACAAAAGTTTGTGCAACCAAATTTTCTTTGAAATTTTTCTCAAACATAAGATCTATATTTGAGGGTTTAAATTGATTGTTTGTTTTCTAAAAGCTAAGTTCATCTGAAAAGAGTTCTTCAAAGATTTGTTCAAGCACAATTTCATTGTTTTCAAAAATCGATCGATTTTTCTAAAATAGCAGTTCTTCATCAAAAATTTCTCCAAAACTTAGATTTGACTCATTTTCTTCTTTGGGATAATATATGTCAAGAAGAATAGATGGATTAGGGTTTTCCATTTGTTTAGTCTCAAAATTGTTCAACACAGATTAACGATCAAAATTATCCCTAATCCAAACTTGCATATACCAAAACAAATTTTTTGGATTTTTTAAACTAAAGTTAGTTTTTTAAGAGGAAAGAAGAGAAAACAAAAGTAAAAAAATGAAGATTGAAAAAAAAAGGAGAGCCTAACTAAAACAAATCAATGCAAATACTTTTCAATCACCCTAACTTCTAGGATTAAGCCTAAACTTCACTAGACCTTCCAAACCAAAAATTTTAGTGAAAGATCAAAGTTTACCTGTAATTAGCCGTAAGGATAGTACTAGAGGGAGATCAAAGATCATTTACCTCGCTCCTTATGAGGAGCTTTCACGAACTCCTAAACCTTACCTTAGATACTAATTAATCCAAATAAACTTGGACCTATTCACTTAAGGAATTATTGTTCCTTAATGAGCTCGAATCCTTAGGGGCCAACGCCTTGAATTTTTAAAGGCTTGGATTTGTGTAGTGAGGAATTAGTGATTTGCTAAGGAAAGGGTGATGAAATCCCTCACCATATCTTGATTAGGGGTTTTGCCCTTAAGATATTTTCAAGTGTGTGTCAAGTCAAGATGCTCAAATAACTTGGGTGAATTCCTACTATTATATGCAATGCAACCCTAGAAATTAAAAGCAACTAAAAATGCAAAGATAAAATCTTTTTCATTTTTATTAAGGCAAACAAACAAAATGTGAGAAATGGAGCCCTTGTTTGAGTTTATTATCTTGTTAGTCAAAGTCCAAGTGGAGGATAGATTTTATTATGGTCAACAAGAAAGAATGTCTATATATTTTTTCTTTTTTTTATTAACCTAATTGTCTCTAGTTGTAATGAACTATCTAAATGGTGGAATTGAGAATATTAGAAAGAAGAGTTACCCACGCAAAAACAATCCAAAGCCTCGTTGGAGGCAAATCTTCAATTCCGAATCTTCAACTCTTAATCTTCAAACTCCAGGTTCCTTCACAAAAGAAAAACACACAAGTTAAAGAACTAAAATAGAAAAATTTCTTACTTAACACCGCTCCTCAAGAACCTGCCAAAACTTGATGGGGGTAAAAACGGATTACCTTTAAGTTGTAAGTATACAACCTTGATCAAGTTATAGTATATAAAGTTATTGATCCCAAGGAAGTTGGAGTTATCCAAGTTTGGTTCTTTTAGATTATGCGCTACAATTAGGAGTTCTTCAAAATAAAAGTAAAACATGGTGAAAGTGGTGGTGAAGAGGTTAGAGGAGTGGTTGTGGATTATGTGCAATAAAACGAGGAAGAAAATGAGAGTGGAGATTAGAAAATGTGTGTGATAAAACGAGGAAGAAAGTGAGTGTGGAGGGATTTAAAGATGGAAGTGGTAAAGTGAAAATAAAAAGAAAATGAGTTTGAGAGATGGAGAGTGATTGTGATTTGTGCAAATAAAAAGAAAAAGAAATCAAGAGAGGAGAAAGAAAATTGAAGGAAAATAAACAAATGAATAGCAAAGATAAGACTAAAAAAAAAGGTATATGGAGGATTAATTAAAGATATGAGGAATCTAGAGTAGATCCACTTAGCTTATCTCAATTTTATGGGAATAAGTTGGATTTGTTAGCTAGTTTCAAACAATCTCTAGGATCTCACAAATATTAGCTCTACACTTAGAAAAGGGTAATTCCCTAGAGGTTCTAGCCTCAAGGTGAATTAAAGAAAAGAAAAATCTATACTAGAAAGTAAATACAAGAATTAAAGACATTGCATGAAAGTAAATTACATGAAAGTAAATCTAAGCTACAAAGCATATAAATGAACAAGAAATAAAAAGAAATGAAAAAGAAATAAAAAGAAAACCAACAACTCCGATCTTCATCTCATCCTCCTTGGTCCTTAGACAAGAAGAAGAGAAAGGAAATTGAAGGGTGAAAAATTTTATTTATTGTGTAACAAAGTTATAATTTTTAGAAGGTCTTCTCAATTAAGAGTAACCCTCCTCTCTAAATAGAGTTTTACAAAATATTTCACAATCTCAAGCCCTCACTCTACCCCTCTATTTATAGAACAAGAATCTCTCATAACATTTACATTTGTCTTGGCCCCCAAAACCCTCACAACCATAGGATTTGGTTTAGCCCCAAGCAAGCCATAACCAAATCTCTCAAAATAATCTAGACCGTTGATTTAATACTTGAGAGATGGGCCACGCTTTATTTTTTTATATTTAATTTATTTAAGACTTTTGGGCTTCTCTTAAATGCTCTTGGGCTTCTTGGAATTTAACTTGGCCTTCAAATAATTGAATATATATCACTAAAATTCAGATTTCTATCATAACCTGCTGTTACTGATGAAATTTTTAGAATCTGGTAATTTGATGGCTTCGTTTCGAGATAAGGCGATTTTCATATATAATATATTGAATTTCGCTTCCTGATTAGGAGAAATCGCTTTTCTTTATGGTTGACCATCCCATCACGAATTTGACTTTATGTTTTCCATATTTGATTTAATTTTTAATTGCAAGCCAAGTTATTAAATACTGCCAAGAAAGTGATGAGTGTTGAGATTTTGCTTCTAAACTTAGTGGGCTTTGGATTTAGGCATCCGGGCTTCATTAGAGATCTTTTGGGCTTGAAATAATCTTCATTTAAGCTCTTATTCAATAATTCTATATTACCCGCAAATTAAGATAAAAATAATTATTAGTGATGTATTTATTTAAATAAAATAGATAATAAGGATATAAAATTATAATAAAATGTGATGATCACAAATTTATGATGACTCTAATTTGCATATAATCTTACATGGTTTTGGATTTGCAAGTTATTTATAATCTCATGTGAAGAAGATGAGATGAATAAGGTCTAGAAAATGATGTTCAAGCATAATTATTCAAAATCAAGATTTCATATCATGGGAAGTAACAAGTTAATAAACATGTATTTAAAAAATTGGCAATTTCTAACACAAAACTTGAGTGGCCATCAACATCAAGTTTGTAAATATTAACAAGCATAAGCACAACCACAACTCCACTAATTAGAGGACAACATTTCTCACACATAATATTTGAGGTCAATGAAAGAATCAAAACAAATCTAAAGTAAATGTCATGATATTCCTAATATAAAGTAAAACCATTTCTAGTCACAAAGTCTATTACAATCAATTTAACATAGAAAATCTTAACCAATAAAGTCTATTACAATCAATTTTATATAGAAAATTTTAACCAAAGAGAGATAAATTCAAAGTCCTTGATTTTTGACTTTAGTGAGCCCATCAAAACATCAATTTCAGTATCCTTCATCCACTGAAATTAATTCAAAAATTCAATTAAGTGCAGATAAACATCAAAACCTATAAAATGAAGTCTTAACATACTTTTAGAAGAAAAATGAAACTACCACTCGTCAGGTCGGTTCCTTTCTTAAGACTAATCATCGAATCATAAAACATGATAAGAAAGATGCCTTAACTAATTTTTCTCAAGCTAAATGGAAACAACTACAAGAGTTATCACAGCGAAAATAAAAAGGTGAGTCAAGAAATTCAATTGCGAATCAATTTAAGAACTCAAATTTTGAAATTGATTCTAATTGATGTCTTACTTGACAGAACTGGCTACCAAGAAGGGTGATGAGTGCATGGCGTGTTGCTCTAATCATACATGTATTAGAGGGATGGGATGCACATGAGTGTGGAGACACAATGTCAGGAATTGAGAAAATATGGAATGCAGCTCTTCGTCATGGATTTCTTCTAGCAACACAAGTTTGATAAACCTATTTTAAGAGGGTATCTTTGTGCTTTGCTGATGGAAAATGTGATGATGACATCGACTAGCAACCAAGATGCTATGAAATCACTCTCTACCAAAATTAAAAGACTGCAACATATGTAATGTTTAGCTTTTATGTCTTGGGCTCTATTTTTAAGAATGTATTATGAATTATGTTATCAACTACAGAAGGGTTGTTTCCAGCGGAGTTAGCATGTGGAGATATTGAAATGATACTTTTACTATTCATATTCTAATAAAATTTCATCTACAACAAAATAATAGCTGGTAAATCTAAAAGGGAAGTTCTCATTCCTCAGCAACACTAATTACGACCTCCTATACAACTAGGAGCACAACTATTGCAAGTGAACTGTGGGCACTACAAAATAGTTTAGCTTCAAGGAACATACTTTTGAAATTGATTCCACATTTCTGTACTATTGTAGGAGGTTAGCCATGACAACAACCTCTCTAAAATAACTGTGCACTAGCAGGGCATAAGCATGTCTAGCTAATTTATTTAAAGAATTTTGGCAATTCATAGCAAAAGCAGTTCCTGGTCACAAACTAAAATACGTGAATAAACAATGAATATGGAAATAAAGGGATGTTTTGTGTATCCGTGAACACAAACAATTTTGTGCATATGCATCAATGCACAAAATTAGAAGGAAAGGCATATATGACAATTAAGTACAATGCATAACATTAGCTGGAAACTGAAAAATGAATTATGCAATAAGTGTAAATTAAATTACCCCTAATACCGATACCAAGATTTCGTTTCGTTTGTTTCAATCCAAGAAATACTTTCCTTGTACCTGGGAGCTTAAGTAAACTAACAATTTCAAGTTTCTTACTACTCCTTTGCTATGTTCTTATTTGTTATAGTGTGTTCTTCGGGATCTGCCATTACTAAGTGATTATATCCGTAAAAAAGCAATACTATATTCACTGTTAATGACAAAATAAACAGATACATGAAATTTCATTTCTATGATAATAAAAGTAAGGCAAACACACCGCATTCATAAGTGCTAATGTAACCATGGAAAACTCGATGCCGATATGTGACGCAAATGAAGTTGAAAACCGGAATCAAACGAGGGTTGATCTCTAATCACCTAAGAGCTGAATCCACTAATAAAATATATATTAAACAAATATTGATGAAAAGATATATTGATTCTAGGTTACATGACTCTTCTTAAATAGAAAATAAAATAGACTCCTAATAAGACTAAAATTATAAAGAAATAGAAAGTATCAAATCCTACCCTAAAAGACTTCCTATAATATAGAAAACAAATCAGTCCTAATTAAATCAAAATTGATTTTGTTTCCAATCTAAATTGACTAACTTTATTACTAAAATAAACTAAAGGCTGATTATTTTCGGATTTCAGCCAAAACTGAGGATTACTGATGAGATTATAAAAATTTGACAATCTGTTATTCGGCCTCCTCGTCAGATAGACGATATATAATTTGTCAATCCTTCCGGAAAGATATGATCGTTTCTTTGTAGAAATATAACATGTATAAGTCGGCGCTTAGTCAGATTGTCCCAGCTCCTCCATGAGATTGTTCGTTGCGCCCTACATCAGTCTCCCTTGTTGAAAGAAGCTCGTCCCCGAGCTCTATTTGCTTGAAGAGTAGCTTCATCGATAAATATTTTTCTTCTCCTGCAAATCAAAGATCCCATTTACTTTGCATTGATTTTCCATTTGTTCTTTTACCTTCTGCTGGAATCTTTCCAATCAAACTTGTGTAATTCTAATCTGAAGCATGTATATGTAATATGTGGCTCTAGAATGACATGAAAACTCCCAAATATTTTTCGGTTGGTCCTCATATTCTAGTGCCTGGTGTCATCTCATTATTGTTGAAATTATTGATGCTCATTGCTTCCAAAGAAGAATTTTCTCCCTCATACCCATACACAATTTTTTCTCTTTACTTTCGAGCCCTCACCAAGCATTTTATATCAATTGTCTCACCTAATTTATCCTTTCCTTCCGAGACAACATCAATAAGTAATATCACTCACAACCTCTTTGGGAATATCATGCATAATATCCATCTTCACTTTATCCTCATCACACCATGTATCTCATGTAATCGAGGTTTGTAATTCTGGTAGAGGAATTTCCAGGTTCTTTCTTTTTTCATACAAATCTTTCATGTCCTGAGTCAAATCTGGGTTTGCTTCCATGGTTATCCTGGGAGATGTTGGTTGTTTGAAATAATATGGTTGGAAGAAACCAGTTAATATTTTTTCATCTTTCCCACTTTCGAACCTTTCTTTCGACGGGATCGATTTATGGTTTCATTCCACTGAAGAGATGCCCATTTTAAGCCCAGAACTTAACAATCCTTTTCGGTCATCTCCATATTCTCTATCCACCTCTCTGAACCCGAAATTCTTCAATATGAAGTTGCTTCCAGCGTGATCCATTCTCTTGAACCTGGAATCATATTGATGCGGAGGTCTCTTCCTTGCCACGGTTTCGCTGCGACTAAGGCATAATCCCGGTCTTTATCGATGCCGATTCCGCTTTTGCGAGCTATTGGCCTGATTCGAATCCTCCCGGCCGCAGCCCGGACGTCATCGCCTTTACGCCATCAGGTTACCCACTCGATTCGCCAACAGTTTTCATTTACCTGGTCTGACAAGAGAACAAGTTCTCGGTGTCAGCCTGGTCATGAAAAGTTAAAATTTAATCCACCGAGGGTTGATCTCGAATCCACTTAAGAGCTTTCTCAATCCACTAAGAATATATTAAACACAAATTTTATTGATGAAAAGATATAGATTCTAGGGTTACATGACTCTTCTTAAATAGAAAAATAAAATAGACCCTAATAAGACTAAAATTATAAAGAAATAGAAAGTATCAAATCCTACCCTAAAAGATTCCTATAATATAGAAAACAAATCAGTCCTAATTAAATCAAAATTGATTTTGTTTCCTAATCTAAATTGACTCTAACTTTATTATAAAAATAAATTAAAGGCTGATTATTTTCGGATTTCAGCCAAAACTGAGGATTACTGATATTATAAAATCTGACAATTGGTTGGTCTCATTCGATAGATGATTTACATATAATTTGTCATCCGCCTTCCGATCAAAAGATATGATCGCTTTGTAGAAGCCAATAACATGTATGCTTTAGCTCGTGATTGTCCGCCTCTCCATGAGATTGTTCATAAAGCCGCCCATCAATATGTCAAAAGGATCCTCAAAAGAAAAGGAAAGCCTACATCATACATATATTATATTAATGCTAATGTTTGATATTCTCGATCCATTGCACATCAGAAATTTAACCTGTTATCAGAATGCAACTAGATAGAAAATTAAGCTGCAAATTGATAAATTTTGGAAATAATTGAATTATAACAGGTATTCTACAATATAGTACATGAATTTCATGCTTTCATGAAACTGTGACATATTAATATAATATATCGAGAGGACATAGGATAATAGTACAGATCAAGAGATGAAAAATAAGAGAAAGGAAAGCAAAGTCTCAGTCACATGCATTGGTTCTTAGTTTGAAGTTCATGGAAAATAAATATGCTCTTATCAAAGAAGCAAGCATATCTTTTAGAAGATGCAAATCTCTTTAATTGACATAACATAACATAGCGCATATCTAGTTCCAGCAATATATATATATATATATATATATATATATATATATATAAAACAAAAGGAGAGATGTCCACATTTGGACATAACAAGCAATTAATATCATTTTCAAGTGCTCTTTGTTGAAATAATGGAAATGTAATCACCAACATGTGCTGTTTATACCAATGCTGTATAATTAGAAGAGAGAAATAGAAGGATCTTGTCAAGCTAAGAAAAATTGAATGGTTAACTAGACACTGACTTATAAGATAATTAGTAAGCATTAATCTTCCAAATATGTACTGTGAAATTTTTGAAGTACTTTCAACTTGTGTCATTGTAAACTGTCCATTTTATTTTATTTTTGCCTAGTTTGTGTTTCGGTATTTTGATGGTCCCTTATGCTTAATTACATACTCTTGACTTGGATAAGGATCCGGATGCTGACGTGTCGTGTCCCTAAAACAACAATAAATAATAATAACCAATAAAATTACTTGCAGCAAAGGCTTTATGGAAAATGAAGATAAGAAATGCAAGTTCTTTAAATATGATCTCCATTGCAATGTAGTAGCTTCCAGTTGCAAAACCTCATAGTTCATAGAAGTGTATGTTATTGGAGATACTTTCAATTTCTTCAATTGCTTATACACTTCGAGAGTTCAATTAAATTTGTTCCTTGGCAATTGAATAATAACAGTTCAAAATTCTACAAATTTTCACCAGAACTTCTTCAACCATAATAATGAAGGGGTTTTAGATATTACGCAAATCACTCTTATTTTGATATTTGTCCCCACAATCTTTATATTTTGATATTAGTCCCCAAATTTTTAAGTGTGTTGATAGAAGTCCCTCGGTTAAAATGAGATGGAATATTCCACAAGTTTAAATGTATCCTTCCACAAATTTCGCACCTCCCTCCACCACTCTCCTCACCGCCCGATGATGATGGATTTTTGTTGATCCATGAATTTTTCCCTCCATTTCTTGATTCCATCCGTTTTTCTTTTCCACGACTCCTTTTTCCGCTGATCGATTTAAAGCAAAATGTCGATTCCTCCTCCGATTCCTTTCCCCATCCCACCATTTCTCGACTCTCCCCAATCCTCATACCATGGTTAGTCTTATTTAACCATGGTTAAGGCTTTTAAACGAAAATAGTAAATAAGAACTATTATCGCAACTTAAAGCAATTTGAGGGACTAATATCAAAATACTCACATTTGAGGGACTAATATCAAAATAGTTCGCTAAGGACTATCTAAAACCCCAATAATGAATGTATTTGCTAAATTATAAATATTTGTCATATATCAAAATTAAAAAGCTTGATTCACTATCTCATATGAAATTAATCCAAAAGTAGTATCATCTCCTTAGCTATGACACCAACCTCAAAACAAATTTTAAAAAAATAAACTATAGACTAAAAGCTAGTTGCAACTATAATGTATAATACTATGAAAATTGAAATTTTTTTACCTCAATTGATGAATTGATGAGTTTTTCTTTGCTATATTCATTTTCATGAGAGAGATCGAGAGAACTCTAATCTTCAAAGAAATCCGAGAAAATCAAACTGATCGAGATATACAAAGATTGATTTGTCAGAGAAAACTAAGAATTTGAACAAGGGTTTGATCACGAAACTAGGATTTGATCTGTCAAAGCTTTGGTCGGCGCCGAACTAGGGTTTAGGCAAAGTTAAACTAGGGTTTGGGAGACAGAGAGAGGAGAGAAAGAAGAGGGGGGGAGAGAAGATTGAACGGGAAAGAGTCGAAGTTTGGTGAGAGAGGCGAGATCTGGAAAGCTCTGAGGATTTCTCGCCTCCATTTTCATGGAGAGAGAAAGGTGAAAAGAAAAATATGTATCGCTTTTCTACGCTAAAATTATGTTCTTTTTCTTTTTGTTTTCTTTCAAACCAAACAAGAGAAACCCACTTTCTTTTTATTTTACTTTCCTTTCTCTCCTTCCTATCAAACCAAACAGAGCCTTTAGTTTTTCTCATTTCTAGGGATTTGTAGTGGGAGATGTTTTATGCTCAATTCTAGATTTTGTTGATTGTCCGCTGAGGTTTCTAATGCCATTGATTTTCTCTGAAAGAACATGGTTTTTATAGGAATTCTGAATGGTTGTGAGTAGATGTGAGGCATATTTGGAGAAGTTAAGATTTTATATCAAAATTATGATAATAGTTGCCTTTTCTCGCTACAATTTGAGCCATATCAGAACACTAGAGGTTTACGCCGTTGTTGATGATCTTTATCGATAATTCTCTCTTTTTCATATTGTTAATTTTATATATTTCCCATCCAACTGATTTTAGTTGGAAAAGTTTCTATACACATTTATTAGTTTGCTATTGTTGGTCAATGAGGTATTCAATGTGCCTAATTTTGTAGAAGGATGAGTTTTAAAAACATTTTTCTGAAAGTTTGTAATTTTTAAGAAGATGCAAGGTTTATGTGGAAAAGTTATTTTTATTTTTGTATTTGAGAATATTCAAACTTACATTATCTGTTATTTTCAAATGGAACAAGGATATTTGCTTGAGATTGCAAATTGTAGGATATTTTCTTCTTTCTTTTTGTTTAAAGTGGTGGTGGTGGAAGTTGAGGTGTTTATGATGATTAATAAGGGATAAGGATGCAAATTGAGGTAGGTTAGTGTTTGTTATTTAAGCTTTTTGTAAAGGACAAGGGGCAGTTTTTGAAAGCTTTTAGTTGTATAATTTTTAAATTGGTGTATTAACTTGGGGTTGCAAATTATAGGAATATTTTCTTTATTGTTTACTTGTTTTTCATTTTGAAATAGATTGTGGGATGTTTCTTATTGATAAGTATTCAGGCCACAAATTGAGGTAGGTTACTATTTTTATGAAGTTTTTGTAAAGAAGAAGTAATAAGGGTTCCATTTGAAGTTTATAGCTATGTTTTCAAAACTTTGTATGTAAATACTTTGTTGATTCCATCGAAGTTAGGATATTCGCTTAGATTGCAATTTGTGGAAATATTTTCTTTTCTTCTTGTTGAAAATTGTAGACATTGTTTGTACAAATTCGGATTTCTTTTAAAGTTAGGATGACATAACATTAACTTGTAAGCTGTTGGGATGATTTTATACCCTTTTTGTAAGAATTGTTTGCTTGTACCATGAACGGAGCAAAATACACTTTTAACCAGTCCCAAAAAAAAATCAAATCTTATTTTGATAAGGGTCTCCATCCGTGTAGGCCTTACTGTGCATTATCTTAACGAACCAAGAATCGGTTGAGACTTATCATGGAATTATTAGGCATTCTCATGTCACATGCCTTGTAACATTTACAATATGTACCCCTACATATTTGCGTTAAGTTCCACATCTCTTTTCCTGTCATTTAAAAAGAAAATTCAAATATTATCTTGTCTGAGGTTGACGTCCGAAGGCAACTATATAATGTTCAATATTTTTAGGTGTTGTTACTGATTTATCGTGTTATTTAAGTTAGCATGGCTCGTGACTACGTAAGAGTTAAGGATTGGATGTACGTGATTCACCGAGAACGCATGCAATCTGATTTTGTTGATGGAGTTGGTACTTTCATGGACTTTGCACGCAGACACGATATGATTCGATGGGGGAGGCTCATTTGTCCGTGGAGAGTATGAGTGAATAAGTTACATTACTTGGAGGAAGAAGTAGAACTTCACATTGTAAATAATGGTTTTGTTAGTGATTATATGACTTGGGTATATCACTGAGAAATTGAAGGTCTCAGTGATGCGGATGAAAAAGAACAAGAAGAAGACAACATATTTCCGGGTGAGGAAATGGAGGAAATGGTAGAGGTTGCTCTTAGTGACACTAATCCTATTGAAGATCTTCCTTCTAACGAGGACATCGTGAAGACAATTATGATAAATACATGATTGATGCTAGGAGGCCAATTTATGAGAATGTAATACACACCATGTTGTCATGGTTTGTTCATCTTTTTCAGATTAAGTGTCTAAATGAATGGAGCAACAAGTCATTCACAATGCTTCTGAAGTTTCTAAAAGATTCTATGCCTCCGGGGAACCATATGCCCGAGAGTCGGTAATTTAAGATGAAAAGATAATGTCTAATCTAGGTGCGAGCGGTGAGAAGATTCATGCATGTCCCAATGATTGTGTACTATACCGAAGGAAATTCGATAAGATAGAGTGTCCTACTTGCGGCGAGGCTAGATATAAGAAGAAAGTACTTGGTCGAAGAAAGATATTCCTATCAAGATATTACGATACATTCCCATAACACGAGGCCGCAGAGGCTATTCAAGTGTAAGAAGACAGTGGTAATGACTTGGTATCATCGTGCTCATCCAAGTGAAAATGGAAGAATGAGTCATCCGAGAGATACCGCATGGAGCGATTTTGACAATAGGCATCCAACATTTTGTAAGGAACCTTGCAATATAAAGCTTGGGCTAGCTAAGGATGGCTTCTCCCTTTTAGTTTTAAGGGCAATCCACACGCACATGGCCCGTTGTGATGATGGTTTATAATCTCTCACCATGGTTGGCAATGGACCAATCCTACTTTATGATGCCTCTTCTTATTGATGGTCCAAACACCATGAAACAATATCGATGTCTATCATCTACCTCTCATTGAAGAGTTGAGGTCTTTATTCATCGACGATGTGCAGATGTATATTTAGCCCCCATTGTAGAGCACTAGTGATCTGTCTCGCTTCAATTAGTATATCTGCTAACTCTATGGCATTTGTTATGCCATTTTCCCAATGGTTATTCTTGTATCCTTTTGGGTGCAAAATATCGTGGAGTGGTGTTCAATCAATTTATATGAATGGATACACACATACACATACACCTATACATACACACACACACACACACACACACACACACATATATATATATATATATATATATATATATATATATATATATATATATATATATATATATATATATATATATATATATATATATATATATATATATGTGTGTGTGTGTGTGTGTGTGTGTGTGTGTGTGTGTGAACTAAGAACCCAATATCAACCATCCATCATACAAAATCAGAGGGTGAGATTCTCGCCAAAATCAAGGTGACAATTGAAATTAAATAGACATTAGAAACTAAAATAAGGGTAAAAATATAAAAAGCAGAGGTATAATGGAAAAACTGACAAACCTATAAACACGGAAACAACCCTTTTTAGGTTAGTCGCGTGAATTATTGCATATCATCGGGTTTTAGATTCAACAAATCAATAATTTCAATGCGTAATGACATGAGAAGTAAATATGAGAATGGCATGAGAAGTAACTAGTGGATATGAATTTCAATGTGTAATGACATTAGAAGTAAATTACTCAGTTACGTAAATTAAAACATTAGATTCGTTATAATACATAGCAGTTACGTATAGATTATAATATGTTTACGTAACCATATTATTATCAATAATTATTTTTAAATGTTGTGTGCTATCAATGTTATTGTTATGTTACAGAATCTTATTATCAATATTTTAGAATCTATTGTGAATGTTTACGAATCTATGTTCTAAATAACTAATTTATTAATGTATTTGAAAATACGTAATCATATTATTATATATAGAGAATCATTTCGTTATTCTTACGTAATCATATAGTATAAGTTATGGAATCTCTTTAATTCTAAAATAATAATTTTTGGTATCCATTGTTTAATGGTTACAAAATCATATTATAACTGCATTGCATCTGTTATGTATTATAACGAAATCTAATGTTTTAGTTTGCGAATCGAGTAATTTACTTCTAATGTCATTACACATTGAAATTCATATCCACTATTTACTTCTCATGCCATTCCCCATTGAAATTCATATCATTTACTTCTCATGCCATTCTGCTATTTACTTCTCATGCCATTACGCATTGAAATTCATAACACCCGCTGTGACTATTTCCTCTCTTTTTTTATTTTAATTTAATTATCGGACTCGGCGATGATTCTTTTTAGATTTATTTATCACATCGAATTTTCGATTCAGTCATTCGTTTCATTTGAGATTTCAATCCTTACGTAAGGAAGAAGGTTGTGCTTAGTTAGGAAAAAAACTGCCTATAATATAACTGATTCTATGACCAAAATGACCAGCGTGCCCTTTAGTTAAAATTTTGAATTTAATAGAGTTTAATCACAACCGTTGATTGGTTAAAGATCTAAGGATAGAGATTTGGTTCTTAGTTCTCATATTTGTGAGGAGTTCTCATTTGATCCAACCCCTATACACACACACACACACACACACATGCACACTTATACACATATACTCACACACATATACACACTTGCATGTACATACGTATACATATACATGCATACTCATACATTGCTATTATGTTACAGGTGAATTCTCGGAGTACTTGTCCTGTTCCACCTCCTCAGCCTTCCATCGATCCTCCTTTCACTCGTCATGCTCAAGTTTCTCAGCCTCGAACTAATCCATCGACTTCTGCTCATCCTGAAACTGCTACTCGCCCTTCTTCTTCTAGTGCTTAGGGTTCAGCTTTGGGTTCAGCTCCAGATTCACCTTGAGGCTTATCACAGGAGGATATTGCTAGGGTGTTTGCAGACTTGAGACGTTCAGGCCTATCCCAGGAGGACATTCTCCGGGGAATTTCTACAGTTCCCTGACCACATTAGACCAGTCTTTTTTTATTTTGGATATTACAGGCATTTTGGATATTAGACGCATAGATATATTTTATGTATTTTATTTTAATTTGTCGTTTATTTGAGACTAGTGGACACTTTCCACATAATGTGTTGTAATTTGGCTAATTGTTGGGTTGAATGTGTTTGATGATATATATCATTAGTTTTTTTATTTTATTGTGAGATTTTGAATTATGTGCGTGCGACGTATATTTTGAATTGTAAACAGGTAGCCACGTTAAGCAGGACACGCTCTTTTAAAAAAAATATTGGTCAACCTGCCCAAACGGTTTAAACCATTTGGGATGGTTATTGCCCAAACGGTTCAAACCGTTTGGACACAAACCTGCCCAAACGGTTGTCGCAACCATCCCAAACAGTTTTAACCGTTTTGGCTGAGTTATGCCCAGATTGTTTGAACCGTTTGGACAATTATTTTTATATTTTTTAAAATAAATAATTAACTTTATTTGCCCAAACGGTTGGAACCGTTGGGGCAGAGTCCCAAACAGCTGGAATCGTTTGGGCCACCGTTTGGACAAATGCAGCCCCAACTGTGTTTGGCTAAAGGGGTTTTGGCCCAAACGGTTTTAACCGTTTGGGACATATCTACCACCAAGCGGTTTTAACCGTTTGGACAAAGTAGGTTTGTACTAGTGTTATTTTGTTCTTCTCTTTCTCTCATTCTTCCCTCTTGTTTTAGCGTTTTCTTTTTGTGACAAACCTCTACCCAAAATATACACCCCTTTCATTTACCTTCTCATTAGTTTCTTACACAATCTTAGAACCCACTTAGATCTATCTTTCTAATACTCTCCTTTCCGTGGATCGATATCATAAGTGCTTTAACTTGATCATTAGCATTTACAACTTAGCACGCTTTTATCCCCATCAAGAAATTAGAAATATATTGTAGAAGAAGATAGATATATTATATAAGTATCTTTTATTGTTTTACTACTTTTTAACAAAGGTCATCTCATTTTCTTTAGTCTGTCATGATCCAACTTTGTGCTTTATCAAGAAACACAGATTTCCTCAATTAAGTATGTGTCCGGATTTAACAAAAGTCTCATTATAACATTTATTTTTGTTTTTATTCATAGCCATAATAACGATTCGATTATTCTAATAAAGTTCTATTATTCTTGCATATACAAGAAAATTACTTGGATAATTAAAATTTTAAATCTGAATCTAATAAATTATTGAACTTATCTTATGAAAATTTCAAATTTCTTCTAAAACAAATGGTTTTCCTCTTTTCAATTTGATAATATAGGAAATTAAGAACCCTAGTTAGGTACTAAGAGGTAATATAAATTTACTATACCCAATTTTATTTTGAGTAACTTTCTATCAGAATAGTGACATAGAAAGACAATATCATGCAGAGGATATGAAGCATTTTAGAAAATTTAATTGTTTTCTTTAAAGTTTAGAACAACCCACTCCTATGGAAAATGTTCATCTGATTTGTATGTCTTTATTTTTGCTAATTTGTTGAGAATCAAAGGAATATTCCAAGGCTAGAAACTTCGCTAGAAAAATTATTACCTTAAAGATAATATTAGTTTTGAAGATAATATTAGTAACCATTCTAGAAGAGTTGAATATAATTCACAAAGAATTGCTAGTAAAATAGTGATCTCTTATTATTCAATATGGAATACTAAGATAAAACAAGAGATCCATTACAAAATCACATGTGAAGTATTGTTCAATCTATATATAATGACAACAACACATAGGTCCTTCTAAACTTTATAAAAGTGACTAAGCTTTGGGGCTTGTCATATAACCCCAAATGTTTGCAATTTTTCATCAGACCCCCACCCCTACCCAAAAGCCATAATAGGGGTGTTATGAAAATTTATCTAAAGTTCCTCACGTATTGGTGAATAATGTTGAACACTCTGGACTTTCTAAAATAAATGTTGAAAGTTTGAACGGTTCTCTAATAATAATGTCGAGAGGTAGGGAGGTATTTTGAAGAAAAAAATGAGGTTTACGCAGTTTGGAGGGTATGTTGAAAAAATTGGAAATGGTTTGGGAGTTTCGTGATAAGATCCAGAATTGAGGGTTAAATGAAAATTTTAAACTTTGAGGATTGTCTTAAAATGGGCAACTTTAAACTGAGAGAGAGAGAGAGAGAGAGAGAGAGACTACGAGCTTGAGAAGATGAGATGGCAAGAGCCAAGAAAAGAACTACAAAAGAGATTTGAAAAATGTTGAAGCCACCATCTTTTTTTTTACTATCTTTCTTTTACTTTTGGTTTAGAGATGCTAACATGCATCTCATATTTATAGTCGGACATAAGATTAATTAAGAAAAGTGAGAACATATCATTGATGATTCATCGAGGATATGGTGAAGATTTTATCACAAGGATGAGTGAACATAGACACGCTATTAGAAGGTGCGATACTTTATACATAAGTGACTTTTGCTCATTGTATCTTTGAAAAATTATTGCTAATGATTGTTTGCTTACGAGGGTATGTACTCACTAGATCCTTAAATTAAAAGCTAATTTGGTCCTTGTCTGGCTTCATACTTAAATTGGTCAACATACTTTATTTTTTCTCAACTTTGTCTTTTGTCTGGGGTTTCATACTCAAGTTGGTCCTCATACTTTACTTTTCTCATCTTAATCCTTGTATTGGGGCTTCATACTCGAATTGGTCCTCCTAATTTATTTTAACTTTTAATATTTTGTAGTAAACTCCCAATAACTTTCAACATCACAAGAAACCCTTCAAAACTTTCAAAATACCCTACACTCCCAATAACTTTAAAATCACACTAAACTCATCAATAACTTCCAAATCACACTAAACCCCCAATGAATTTTGGATTTGTAGACAATCCTAATAAGTTTCCTCATTTTGTAGATAACCCTAACTTAGAACAAAAGCAACATAAAAGGCATTTTAAGGATAATTTCAGAAAAGAAAAATAATTAGGGTTCATGACCGTACATGAGCGAGCAAGAGGAAAACTAATTGCAAAAGGTCATAAATGGTTTTAATACTATAAGCGGTATTTTGATCCTTTTAAGTCACGTAGATTGCATTTGTCGTGTTAGATATAACGATGTTAACTTTGAAAACTTTTGAAAAAGTTATTGGGAGTTCATTGTGGTTTTGAAAGATTTGGGGGGTTTATTGTGGTTTTGAAAGTCATTGTGGATTTAGCGTGCTTTCGAAAGTCGTTGGGGGTTTAGTGTGATTTTGAAAGTTATTGGAGATTTAGTGTGATGTAGAAAGTTATTGGGAGTATATTGCAAGATGTGGAAAGTTGAAATAAAGTGTGTGTGTGTGGGGGTAGGGGGCATTATTTCATTATGAAGCCCCAATACAGGGATCAAGTTGAGAAAAATTGTAGTAGGGTGACCAATTAGAATATGAAGCCACGGTACAAGGACCTAGTTGAGAAAAAGAATAAGGTATGTGGACAAATTTGAGTATGGAGCCCCAATACAGAGACCAAATCGGCCTTTTAGCCTATCTTTTAAAATATAAAAATAGTAGATTTTACTCAATATATATGCCCAAAATTATTTATAATGATGAGATGATCATTTTTTAAAAGCTAAGAAAGATGAGATGGTCATTCTATAAAAAAAAACCCTACTTTTCATTAGAACTTAATTATACTTCCGGTGAAACATGTTGGATCTTGGATGCAAGCCTAGATGGGGGTGAATAAAGTCGCACAAATATTTCGCCAAAATTAAACTAATTATAAAGATATGCAGCAAAAATATAAACGAAATATTAAACAAGTAATCACAACCACATAACACAAGGATTTTATAGTGGTTTAGATAATCCTACTCCACTCTTTCTCCTTGATAGGAGAGGCTTCCACATTATATGAGATATTTCTTGATTATAAAACCTAATCCAATAAGGTGTTACAAAGACCGCTACCTAGTCTAAACCCTAAACTAATTGTCTTCATTAATCACACTCTCACACAACAAAACTCTAACTCTGCACTAGCAAACAACCTTCAATTCTAACCAGCTTAAGTACTCCAAAAAACCCGAACAAAGAGTGATTGTATAAAGTGTTATTGTGTTACAACCAATAATATCAATTAATCATAGAAGTAAAAGAAAGATCTTATCTCTTTTATGATCAAACCGTTCTTTGAATGAGTGAGATCCAGATCTGGAAGAATGGAGGCAAGTCTAACGATCGTAGGGTCATCGATGGAGATTGATCAAAGGAGGTAGACCACGATGGCTATCGATCGAGAAGACTTCAGTGATGATCCAGAAGATAAGCAAAATCTAATCATCAAACCCTAATCTTATCTCTCTTCTTCTCTCTCAGTCCTTTTCAAAATTAGGTCAGGAATCAATTATCAAGGATAAGATAGGAGAGGGGCTATAGCTGCAACAACAAACAGCTGAGATTTGTTTTAGAAATCTACAAATTGAACTAGTGTCTATCGATGGGCAACTTGCTCATCGACGAGCAAAGTCCCTATTGATGGACAAATGCTCTCCGGACTTTTTCTTCATTGATAGACTGATAGAATCGATGGCCAATGGTCATCGTCATTGATGGGTATCTTGATCATTGATGGACAAATGCTCTCTAGAAAATTCTATCATCGACAGGAGTTGAGAAATCTATGGATTCAGCAGCAGGCCCATTAACGGGCAACTTTCTCATCAATGGGCAAAGTTCCCATCGGTGAGTATAGTCCATATCGATGCACCTGCCTAGCGATTCATCGATTTTAGCTGGTAATCATTCATGTCATTTACGCTATCGAATCAAACTTATATTAACCTACACAAGTAATCTCAAACACAAGTTAGTAATAAAATTATGTTTGTTATTATTAAAAAAAAGATATTGCATGGACAAGGTCCTCACAATCTCCCCTTTGATAATAACAAACCGAAAAATTTTGAATGCACTAAGAACAAGTTTGAGGTACAACAAGCATGTAATAAAAATTAATTTCATGATAAACAAATAGTGAGATACTAGCTCCTCTACACATGCATACATGAAACAAGAAAACAGGTTTCCAAACTCCCCTATAATAATGCATCATCAAAACTAGAAATCAAACAAATGTAATGCGAAAGAACCAAAAGATAGAAAAGATTCAAATTTGCCTAAAAACTTCTCCCTCTTTTATTATTAGCAAAGATAGCATTCCAAACGAGAGGAATAAGAACTAATCACCAAAACAAAATCTTGTCCAAAGGAACTAGCGGAAAAGATATCCAAGAAAGTCCATAAAATTTGTCAATAACTAATATAGTTACTATGAATTAAAGACTAAATTAGGTGAAAAACATTTCAGTTAACTGCTTTTACAAGACACTAATCCAAAACACATGAGTAGAAGGAACAAAGTGTGTCACCAAATATTAAAATATATATGCATATGTGTAGAGGAAAAAGAAAAGGAAAGGAAAGTAAAAATGAAAGGAAAAGAAAAAGAAAAAGAAAAAGAAAAAGAAAATGATATTCTTGTTATTGTTTGGTTTGAAAGAATATTGTAATGAAAGTAAGAAGAAAATTCAAAAGAAAGTTATTTTCTCTTGTTCGGTTACCTTTCTAAGAAAAGAGGAAGAAAATTATCACAACATAATTTTAATTCATATTTTTGGAATTAGATTTAGATTTTAAATAATTTATAAAAATAATTAAATTAAATTGTGATTCTACCATATTTTCAAAAATTTATAAGTTACCGAACATGTTTGCACAATCTTAACTTAAGAAAATTGAGTCAAATTGATGGGGGTAAAAACGGGATTACCTTTAAGTTATAAGTATACAACATTGATCAAGTTATAATATATAAAGTTATCGATCCCACGAGGAACGTGAAGTAGGAGTTATCCAAGTTTGGTTCTTTTTAGATTATGTGCGCGACAATTAGGAGTTATTCAAAATAAAAATAAAATATGGTGAAAGTGGTGGTGAAGAGGTTAGAAGGAGTGGTTGTGGATTATGTGCAATAAAACGAGTAAGAAAATGAGAGTGGAGAGATTAGAAAATGTGTGATAAAACGAGGAAGAAAGTGAGTGTGGAGGGATTTAAAGATGGAAGTGGTAAAGTGAAAATAAAAGAAAATGAGTTTGAAAGATGGAGTGATTGTGATTTGTGCAAATAAAAAGAAAAAAAAATCAAGAGAGGAGAAAGAAAATTGAAGGAAAACAAACAAATGAATAGCAATGATAAGACTAAAATAAAGAAGATAAAGTATGGAGGATTAATTAAAGATATGAGGAATCTAGAGTAGATCCACTTAGCTTATCTCAATCTTATGGGAATAAGTTAGATTTGTTAGCTAGTTTCAAGCAATCTCTAGGGATCCCATAAATATTAAGCTCTACACTTAGAAAAGGGTAATTCCCTAGGGTTCTAGCCTCAAGGTGAATTAAAGAAAAGAAAAATCTATACTAGAAAGTAAATACAAGAATTAAAGATATTGCATGAAAGTAAATTGCATGAAAGTAAATCTAAGCTACAAAGCATATAAATGAACAAGAAATGAAAAGAAATAAAAACCAACAACTCCTGATCTTCATCTCATCCTCCTTTTGGTCCTTGGACAAGAAGAAGAGAAAGGAAATTGAAGGGGTGAAAAATTTTATTTATTGTGTAACAAAGTTATAATTTTTGGAAGGTCTTCTCAATTAAGAGTAACCTTCCTCTCTAAATGGAGTTTTTATAAAATATTTCACAATCTCAAGCCCTCACTCTACCCCTCTATTTATAGATAACAAGAATCTCTCACAACATTTGTATTTGTCTTGATCCCCAAGTAATCCTTACAACCATAAGATTTGGCTTAGGTCCCAAGCAAGCCTCATAACCATAAGATCTCTCAAAATAATCTAGACCATTAATTTAATACTTGAGAGATAGACTTTGTGGGCTTTATTTCCTTTATATTTAATTTATTTAAGACTCTTGGGCTTCTCTTAAATGCTCTTGGGCTTCTTGGAATTTAACTTGGCCTTCAAATAATTAAATATATATCACTAAAATTTGGATTTCTATCATAAACCACTATTGCTGATGAAATTTTTAGAATCTGGTAATTTGGATGGCTCCGTCTCGTCGAGATAGGCGATTTTCATATATAATATGTTGAATTCAGCTTTCCGAATTAGGAGATTTCGCCTTTTCTTTGCGGTTGACCATCCTGAGCATTTGACTTTATATTTTTCATATTTGATTTGATTTTCAATTGCAAGCCAAGTTATTAATAATTCTGACCAAAAAAGTGATGAGTGTTGAGATTTTGCTTCTAAACTTAGTCGTGGGCTTTGGATTTAGGCATCCTGGGCTTTATTAGAGATCTTTTGGGCTTAAAATAATCTTCATTTGAGCTCTTATTTAATACTTTTATATTACCTACAAATTAAGATAAAAATCATTATTAGAGATATATTTATTTAAATAAAATAGATAATAAGGGTATAAAAGTATAATAAAATGTGATGATCAAATACCCCCACACCTAAACTCTTGCTAGTCCTCTAGCAAGAAAGAAATTAAAAAGGAAAGAAAGAAAAATCCTAACTCACTTTTGCAGGAATCCCGGTTGTATTTAGCATATACAATAAGTCTTTAAACCTCTAGGTTACCTTAGTGGACGAGTTGTAGTCTCGTGAGGGTTTGCAATGAATGTACCCATAAAATTCAGTCAACTTGCCAATTTAAAGAAGTCAAAGTATAATTAATTCACTTGATATATTTAACATTCCAATTGAAGCTAGTTTATACTCAAGAAAACGTTTTATGTATAACTCAAGGTAATTTCTTTTAGAAAATCTTTTCATTATAGCTATACAAAACCTAGTTTAACTTAGAAATTTAATTTAAAAGTTTTTGAAAAGAACATGCTAACTCTTTGTTTTAAACAATTTTCAAGTCTCTTAATCAATTTATTTTTCAAGAACATATACACAAATATAACTATACATATAAAAACATTGTTACTAAATTTTTTTATTACTCTTTATTCCTTGGTGATTTTGTTCTACTTGATCAGGCTTTCTAAGTGACCATTTAACGAGTTTTGGGCCAATGGATCCTAACCCAATTGGGCTGAGGTCATTAAGCATAAAAATACTCCTTGGGCTTAATTACTCGGTCAACTTAGGCTTAGTAAGATAGAACCACCTTGGATTTTAAGAGAATATTAGTTGGTGCCCATTTTTAGCACTCTTCTTTTGTTAGTTTTTTAATATATATATGTGTATATGTATATATATGTCTTAAAAAATTTTAGATTAAGAAAACTTGAGAATTTATTTTCAACTCTAAGATGAGCATGCAAAATTTCATTACTTTAATTAAAAGTCTAAGTAAAGACTTAAGTGAAGTATACTACTTTGAAAATCATTTCTTAAGAAATCTATTTGGAGTTATCATAAAAGGTAAACTTGAGTGTAAAACTAACTAAGGATTAGGAAATTTAAATTTTATCAAATAGATCAATTATTAATCAACTCTATTAAGTTGGCAAGTGACGATATTTTTTTTAAATGACATAAAAAGAAAAAAATGGTAAGAAAAAGAGGAAAAATGTCTAATCCCCACCCCACACCTAAATTTCGCATTGTCCTCAATGCAAACTCTATAATGCACATAGTAAAGCAGATAAAATTGAAGCACTTACATTTGTTCGGCCGACTTCGAACAATGATAAAAAAATCTGCAATTACCTTTGGTATGCGGAGGATGAAGTCAAACTTTCTTCTTTTTTTTTGTTTTGTTTTTGTTTTTTTTTCTTTTTTTTTTGTTTATTATTTTCAAAAAGAACAAGAAACTCTCAAATGAGAGAAGAATAAATTCTTTTATTATTATGATGCGACACAAAGACAAGCAAATGTAGAATAAAAGATGAAAGATGAGAATTTCAAATTCTACATTAAATCCTACCCTATTGTTGAAGATTCTACCTCAGATTCTAAAGAGCTTTAAAATGATATAAGCAATGAAGTGCTTAGATTCAAAATATTCTAAAGGGTTCAATGATTTTTGCAATAATTCAAGGTAGGTTTCAATGGTGTTATGCAATTTGAACTTAGCTTCTTTATTAACAAAAGTTTGTGCAACCAAATTTTCTTTGAAATTTTTCTCAAACATAAGATCTATATTTGAGGGTTTAAATTCGATTGTTTGTTTTCTAAAAGCTAAGTTCATCGAAAAGAGTTCTTCAAAGATTTGTTCAAGCACAATTTCATTGTTTTCAAAAATCGATCGATTTTTCTAAAATAGCAGTTCTTCATCAAAAATTTCTCCAAAACTTAGATTTGACTCATTTTCTTCTTTGGGATAATATATGTCAAGAAGAATAGATGGATTAGGGTTTTCCATTTGTTTAGTCTCAAAATTGTTCAACACGATTAACGATCAAAATTATCCCTAATCCAAACTTGCATATACCAAAACAAATTCTTTTGGATTTTTTAAACTAAAGTTAGTTTTTAAGAGGAAAGAAGAGAAAACAAAAGTTAAAAAATGAAGATTGAAAAAGAAAAAGGAGAGCCTAACTAAAACAAATCAATGCAAATACTTTTCAATCACCCTAACTTCTAGGATTAAGCCTAAACTTCACTAGACCGACTCCAAACCAAAATTTCCTTAGTGAAAGATCAAAGTTTACCTGTAATTAGCCGTAAGGATAGTACTAGAGGGAGATCAAAGATCAATTAAGTACCTCGCCTCATGGAGCTTTACATAACTCCTAAACCTTACCTTAGATACTAATTAATCCAAATAAACTTGGACCTATTCACTTAAGGAATTATTGTTCCTTAATGAGCTCGAATCCTTAGGGGCCAACGTCTACTGAATTTTTAAAGGCTTGGATTTGTGTAGTGAGGAATTAGTGATTTGTGGGCTAAGGAAAGGGTGATGAAATCCCTCACCATATCTTGATTAGGGGGGTTTTTGCCCTTAAGATATTTTCAAGTGTGTGTCAAGTCAAGATGCTCAAATAACTTGGGTGAATTCCTACTATTATATGCAATGCAACCCTAGAAATTAAAAAGCAACTAAAAAATGCAAAGATAAAATCTTTTTTCATTTTTATTAAGGTTTGCAAACAAACAAAATGTGAGAAATGGAGCCCTTGTTTGAGTTTATTATCTTGTTAGTCAAAGTCCAAGTGGAGGATAGATTTTATTATGGTCAACAAGAAAGAATGTCTATATATTTTTCTTTTTTATTAACCTAATTGTCTCTAGTTGTAATGAACTATCTAAATGGTGGAATTGAGAATATTAGAAAGAAGAGTTACCCACGAAAAACAATCCAAAGCCTCGTTGGAGGCAAATCTTCAATTTCGAATCTTCAACTCTTAATCTTCAAACTCCAGGTTCCTTCACAAAAGAAAAACACACAAGTTAAAGAACTAAAATAGAAAAATTTCTTACTTAACACCGTTCCTCGGCAACGGCGCCAAAAACTTGATGGGGGGTAAAAACGGGATTACCTTTAAGTTGTAAGTATACAACCTTGATCAAGTTATAGTATATAAAGTTATTGATCCCGCGAGGAATGTGAAGTTGGAGTTATCCAAGTTTGGTTCTTTTTAGATTATGTGCGCTACAATTAGGAGTTCTTCAAAATAAAAGTAAAACATGGTGAAAGTGGTGGTGAAGAGGTTAGAGGGAGTGGTTGTGGATTATGTGCAATAAAACGAGGAAGAAAATGAGAGTGGAGATTAGAAAATGTGTGTGATAAAAACGAGGAAGAAAGTGAGTGTGGAGGGATTTAAAGATGGAAGTGGTAAAGTGAAAATAAAAGAAAATGAGTTTGAGAGATGGAGAGTGATTGTGATTTGTGCAAATAAAAAGAAAAAGAAATCAAGAGAGGAGAAAGAAAATTGAAGGAAAATAAACAAATGAATAGCAAAGATAAGACTAAAATAAAGAAGGTAAAGTATGGAGGATTAATTAAAGATATGAGGAATCTAGAGTAGATCCACTTAGCTTATCTCAATTTTATGGGAATAAGTTGGATTTGTTAGCTAGTTTCAAACAATCTCTAGGATCTCACAAATATTAGCTCTACACTTAGAAAAGGGTAATTCCCTAGAGGTTCTAGCCTCAAGGTGAATTAAAGAAAAGAAAAATCTATACTAGAAAGTAAATACAAGAATTAAAGACATTGCATGAAAGTAAATTACATGAAAGTAAATCTAAGCTACAAAGCATATAAATGAACAAGAAATAAAAAGAAATGAAAAAGAAATAAAAGAAAAACCAACAACTCCCGATCTTCATCTCATCCTCCTTTTGGTCCTTAGACAAGAAGAAGAGAAAGGAAATTGAAGGGGTGAAAAATTTTATTTATTGTGTAACAAAGTTATAATTTTTAGAAGGTCTTCTCAATTAAGAGTAACCCTCCTCTCTAAATAGAGTTTTTACAAAATATTTCACAATCTCAAGCCCTCACTCTACCCCTCTATTTATAGATAACAAGAATCTCTCATAACATTTACATTTGTCTTGGCCCCCAAGTAACCCTCACAACCATAGGATTTGGTTTAGGCCCCAAGCAAGCCTCATAACCATAAAATCTCTCAAAATAATCTAGACCGTTGATTTAATACTTGAGAGATGGGCTTTGTACGCTTTATTTTTTTTATATTTAATTTATTTAAGACTTTTGGGCTTCTCTTAAATGCTCTTGGGCTTCTTGGAATTTAACTTGGCCTTCAAATAATTGAATATATATCACTAAAATTCAGATTTCTATCATAACCTGCTGTTACTGATGAAATTTTTAGAATCTGGTAATTTGGATGGCTCCGTCTCGTCGAGATAGGCGATTTTCATATATAATATATTGAATTCTGCTTTCCGGATTAGGAGAAATCGCCTTTTCTTTGCGGTTGACCATCCTGATCACGAATTTGACTTTATGTTTTCCATATTTGATTTAATTTTTAATTGCAAGCCAAGTTATTAATAATTCTGGCCAAGAAAGTGATGAGTGTTGAGATTTTGCTTCTAAACTTAGTCGTGGGCTTTGGATTTAGGCATCCTGGGCTTCATTAGAGATCTTTTGGGCTTGAAATAATCTTCATTTAAGCTCTTATTCAATAATTCTATATTACCGCAAATTAAGATAAAAATAATTATTAGCGATGTATTTATTTAAATAAAATAGATAATAAGGATATAAAATTATAATAAAATGTGATGATCACAAATTTATGATGACTCTAATTTGCATATAATCTTACATGGTTTTGGATTTGCAAGTTATTTATAATCTCATGTGAAGAAAGATGATTCGAATAAGGTCTAGAAAATGATGCGTTCAAGCATAATTATTCAAAATCAAGATCATTCATATCATGGGAAGTAACAAGTTAATAAACATGTATTTAAAAAATTGGCAATTTCTAACACAAAACTTGAGTGGCCATCAACATCAAGTTTGTAAATATTAACAAGCATAAGCACAACCACAACTCCACTAATTAGAGGACAACATTTCTCACACATAATATTTGAGGTCAATGAAAGAATCAAAACAAATCTAAAGTAAATGTCATGATATTCCTAATATAAAGTAAAACCATTTCTAGTCACAAAGTCTATTACAATCAATTTAACATAGAAAATCTTAACCAATAAAGTCTATTACAATCAATTTTATATAGAAAATTTTAACCAAAGAGAGATAAATCTGCCAAAGTCCTTGATTTTTGACT